>CAOKZL010002422.1:0-362687 GCA_948472985.1 Iguana delicatissima
TATTCCTTGCCTAAGCAAACCTTATAAAATTCTTGGGGTTGCCACAACTCAACAGGAGACTTGAAGGCACATACACACATGCTGCTTTAATTTTCTGTGTGAATGGAACAATATGTTATGCCTATGCAAAATCTATACAAAGAATGACAAAAACAGCAGTGACTAAAACTACTAGTAAAGCACCAGCTTGCAATCCAAAATACTCATTATACATTACAGTGGAAGAAAATACATAATATATAAGATGCTATAACTACCTATATGTATATGTTTATACTTGACTACCATCTGACAAACATGTGCTCAGAAATCTGCCACATTGAATTGGATGGGCCTTGCTCCTAGACAATACTACAGCTTTAATATAAATTAACTAATCAACAGTAGGGCATATTAATATATCAATAAAAAGTTTCATCTGTTGGTCTTAGATATAAGAAACTCCAATCTCTACTTGGCCATGAAGCAAACCCTATAGTTTCCCATAGTCTCAGCCAAGTCACTGTTTCTCAGCTTAAGCTGCTTCACGGGGTTAATGTATGGTTAACTAGGGGTCGAAAAAAATCTGTTGGACTTTAGAATCTCAATGAAAGTAGCTTTTTCATATCTCCCAAGACTTGTTAGGAGGGGGGAAAGATACCTTGCTTTGAGAATTATTTATTTGCAAAGTTTACAGGGCATTCCTGAGAAATAAATCTGCACTCCCCTAAAACACACATTTTGAAACATAAATACCTACAGACGCATATAACTGGAAAAAAAACACAGATAAATATGCTTCATAAAATGGGGAAAATGTGTACATTAGGTAAAATGTATAGAGGCATCCACTAAAATATGTATAAATATGTACTGATTTCAGTATAGGAAGAAAAAAATCCAAGTCTGACAACCTAATATGAACCAAAGACAGGAAGAAAATGCAGGTGGGATTTGGGGAAATGGAGACTGGCAGAATTTCACATCCCTACCTTCAACCCTTACTTCTAAGAGGAAATGCAGGATATGTTATAATGAGGAAGTTGCACATATTCAGATTAGTCAATGACAGGAGAGAAAGAAACAAAAGTGAAACAGAAAGCTTCCTATTAAGACCTACCATTGTTGTAAATGTTTGCGTATCCATAAGACAAAATTGATCAAGGTCCTGAAACTCACCAGAAGGAATAATTTACTCACAATGTTTCCAGTGGGGAAAAAAAATCAACTCAAGTTCACTTAAGCCATTTTCCAGTATCTGGAGCAGCATCACCATCTTGACAGTTTAAAATTTTCACAGAGACTGAATGATCAAAGGAGCTACCACAGACACACAAAGCTGAAATTTCATCTTCCAGCAGAGAAAAGAAGCTTCAGGATATTTCAACCCTTTCTTCACCAATTCTAACATCAATGTGGATTAAGTATCCAGATAAATAATGTATGCTACTCTACCTTTAGCAATGCCACACATGGAACAGAGCTAAATTCTTTGTGTAAGTTTCATTACCGTAGAGCAGGCATAACATAAAGATGTATGAGGAAAGCATTCCTACCAAGATGTTTCAGTAGTCTTGATTGCTTACATGTTTATCTGCTGTTTAGGCTACAAAACAGCAACTGACATGGTGACAGAGGAAGCATATACAAGTTATTCTAAATAAATGGCAAGTGCCCAGAAATTAAGACCCAATCTAGTTCAGAGAACTGCCTCTCCATAAGAAACCAGCTATGCAGTCATTATAGATTTTCAAATTCCTTTGCAAGTTATAGGTTGGGATGATGATGATGATGATGATGATGATGATTATGTCCTTCCTTCCTTCCTCATTTTTTTTCCTTTTCACTACCAAACTATGTCCAAACTGAATTCCTCTTGGAAAGTTCCATACTTTCATCTGTTTAGAAATGAGAGATTCATTTTGGTTTCTCTGGGGCTGGGCATTTGTTTTTGTTTTTTGGTTCATTCCAGATCTGAAGAATTTAAAAAGTTTTGAAAGCAATTTTCATTTTGACTGCCATCTTCAGTAATATCCACATATTACTTTCCCCTAGTATGTATGTGTTCTTCATTTACAAATTTTGATTGGAAAATTCCATTGTGGAAGCTTGAGAAGGGCAAATTTCAAAGCATGACTGCATTTAGGTTCACATGCTTTAGTGCTATTGAACTGCTATGATTCAGAAGCTACAGGATTGCCATGACTGCCCTTTGGTTCAGAATCAAAATTCAAACCAAACAAGTTTTTCTGTCTTCTCTACATCTTTTCCAAATCAGAGACTGAATGACTTGCTCCACAAAGACTCCACATAAGAATGGCCCAAAGAATAGGAAGGAGAGAGGTACTCCAGTCTTTCACTAAAGACAGTATGGAGAAATAAGCTCCCCAAAATGGTCTGGCAAAATTGGACAACCACAACTCCTATACAGCTGAGCCCCCTCAGGAGTTATCAGAAGCATACTAAATGATCAAGCACGAAGTAAAGTTAGCTGTTGTTGTAGGCCCTCCCAGGAATAATGAAGGCTGCCTGAAATCCATCCTATGTACACCTACCTGGGAGTAAGCCAGGCTGAGTAAGTAACGGGGATTTCTAAGTTGACATTATGCTTGTTAAGAGTCTCCATACTTGAGGATGTTTCTATAATAATAGATGGGGAAAGTAATTTGACCTTTCCTTGCAAGTAGCTGCAACAGGCAAATTTAATAACAACCAGCCTGCAAATGTTTGGCCCCTCATCTTAATGAAAGAAATAGTCGGAAGTAAACTGTAATCCTGCCACTGGATGGCACCAGCCAGATGTTTCTGCCTTGCAAAATCCAACAGGAATGAGCATTCAAGACACTGCACTACCCTCTTGTACATGAGTAAAGAAAATGTTACATTTAGGATGTCATTCATTCATCTTTTATAACCTTCCTCTTCCCACAGAACCAGGACTGAAGGTGGTTCACAATTTAAAACAAATGCGATATAGTTAAAACATATGAAACAGCAATATTAAAATGTAGTTAAACTCTCAATAACATTAAAAACAATTTAAAACATGCATTAAAAAGACAAAATTAAAAAGAACAGTTTAAAATCTGCAATTAACTATGGCTCCAATCCTTAACAGAGTTCCTGAACAGTAAGGCACAGAACTCAAGAAGATTTAATTTGAAATAAAAGACTTAATTAAATAAACACATTGATTTCTACCATGGTTTTCTTCAGCAAATGCATTCAAGGTCACTCAAAATATTTAGGCTTATACTTCTTATAAGCTATTCCCATTAAATGTATATGTAGCGTTGACAGTACTGCAGGTAATTCTGCTCCCTAGTGTTTACCAAGAAGCAAACATAAAAAATGAGGGTGGTCTTCCAACAAAAAAGATCTACCCAAGAAGGACCTTGCTCTCCTCCCACTTTTGGAGAGAGGAAGATGCCAGACACTGTGGAGTGATGATGTCACAGCCTGCCACCAAAGCAGACTCAGCCTATTTAAGGGCTGGTGTACCCATGTGCCTTCCTTCAAGTGGCACTCCTTCTCCCCTCCCTTTTGCAGCATGGGTTTATCCAGTCATCCATTTGGGGGCCAAACCAAATTTTTGCCCTACTCTGTGCTGTATGTATCCAGCAATTTGGTTCATTGGCTTCTCTCACAATGGATGGGGGACAGCACTCAGTTAGACTATTATATAGGGGGATATTCATGAGGCTCTAGTAGGTCAGGCCAAAGCCTTCACATAGCTGGTCAACTGGGGAGATTACTTCAAGGACCCATCCCCAGCTTCCTTCAAGAGTGCTGATCAGTTTTGAGGGAGCAACCTGTCAACAGCACCTTTGCTCCTTCTAAGATATATAGGTCATGACAAATCAGGATAGCTAGTACCCTGCTTCTGAGCCAGGTAGTATCCATTCCACCTTTTAGGTTGAGTGCCCACATGTTTCTGGGTTGCTGCCTTATTGCAGATGTTGCTTAATAAAGTTGTGACCTGTTTATACACCAACAATATTGTCTGGCATCTTCCTTCCAGTAGGAGGGCATGGCTCCTGTACTTGATTAATAATATGTATTCCGTGAGATTTTCCTGAACAAATAACATGTGCCCCCTCCTAATTCTAAGGAAACATATCATTAATTAAATATCACTGTATCAGTCCTGTTGTAGCAAAAACAATCCTATGGTACTAAAGCACATGTCATAATAAATACATCATATTTTACATGCTACAAGATACTTTGAACTACATACACCATTTTGCTTGTTGAGATACCATACTGAGTGTAATCAGCATTGAGTGTCAATGTTAATTTTATGTTTAATCAAACTGTCCAGATTAAAAGTAAAGTCAGGTTGTTTATGTGAATGTAAAGGGTTTTTCGGAGTTTGAAAGATTTAACTGATGAAGAGATAAGCAGGAAATTATCTGAATTCTGCGTAAAAATTCAGACACAAAGGAAACCATATGGTGGTTTTGGATTTGCTGTAAAATGTAAATAATAGTGCCTCTTTAAAGTAAAAACGGTTAATTTTTGCCTCAAAGTCAGGGCCTAGTCACATAGTAGACATACCATAGCATGCATACAGGAAGCACTGGAAAATACAAGTTCATCCTTATCCTCATTACCACTATCACTGCTACTACTATCACTATTATTATACTTTTATATTCTATTTTACAGGGATCTCACTCTGAATTCCACAATGGTTGATGTTGGAGAGGGGAGCAAAGTGAAGTAAAGTTAAGCACAAACATTTTATTAATTGCTTCTGCTTCTGGTGACAGACTAAAGCTCTATGCAAGTAAGTTCAGTGCCTGTCAAAGATGATCACACAATATACCTCAGAACACACTGAGCATTCTGTCTGACATATTGAGGTGCTCATGTGTTTTAGGCTCTAAACCTAATTGCTGATGTTAGCCCCGGAAAGATTTTTCTCCCAATAGGCTGGCTAGTGGTTTCTTTATCTGCATGTATATGTCCTCTTATGCAATGATTTAATTTAATTTAAAAAATACATACACCAATCTGAATATCAGGGGAAAGCGCATGTTAAAAAGCTTATGTTTGTAAAAAGAGTCTTTAAAAATGAATTATGTTTGGGAAAATGCTTGCAAAAATCTCTCGGTATTATGCAAAACTGCATACAAAATTGATGAAAAATTTCATGTCAATATAACAGAAGAGTTGAGGATGAACTGGACTTCTGACTTGAAAATGAGAAAGAGAGAACAGTCAAAAGTGACACATTCATTCATCATTATTGGTGACAGCAGGAGGAGGTCAAAGAACAGAATCCTGAAGAATGCTGTTCATAGAAGAAAACCATGCAGAGAAGAGAAACTAAGGCAAAGTATTACTAAGGTGGTACAAGCAGTGCAAGACCCAAATAGGATCATTGCTTGAGATCTTGTATATAATTATAGTCACAGGGGTGTTAAGAAATCACCGATTCAAATGTTGACTTTGTTCTACTAAAATGGCTATATTGATTTCATAAAAGTAACACATTTCAAATAACTACATTACTTGTAAGTCATCACTTGGGGGAGCAATGAAGGTTTTAACAACGTTCCTTTTGGTAGTATTTTACCTCTGTATGTTCTTAATAAAATCTACACATTTTTTTTTCTCATCATCTGTGGGGGACAAAATACTGTCATGGGGCAATTTTTCCCTCAAATCTTTAGCCATGTATTTACTTTTCTGCAAGTTTTTTTTTTTACAAGGAACTAAAAAGGAATGAAAAGACAACCACCAATGTAACAAATGGCAGACTATATCACTGATATTTTCACAGACTACATGACTTATTTGAGGCTTTTTAAAGCATTGCACATTAATTACTTTTTCAAAGTAACCTTGCACAGTCTTTGTGGCCATGGCTGGATTGGTTTTCTGACATCATTATATGTTTCGATGTATTCAGTATTATAGAACAGAGCAGCTTAGAGAGTGTTTTCTACTGTTGTATACACCTAGAAATAGGAAAAGGTATCAACAAACCAGAGTAGCACTTCTAACACAACCAGTTTCACTAACATTGGTGAAGACAAGGTAATGATAAGGCATGTAATGAAGATTGCCTGACCAAGGCACCTCCAGAATAGTCAAAACATTCCCCTTGTGAAGTTTTAAGCCTGAGTATTTAGAAAGTTGTACATGTCTTGCTTACCCTTTCGTGAAGTGGTTTGTAGCCAAGAGTAGAGTGAGTGTTGCCTGGTAATTTTCCTCTGCTGTGACTTGAAGTCACTGTTTAAAAATACTGAATTGTATCTTCTTTTTACGGTCCAGGACTTCTGTTCCTGATTACATGGCCTGTTAAAGTTTCAAGCTACCATTACAGAAACATTTTGATGCCTATAGTTCTTAACCTCATTTCAGTTTACACTAGTGTGATTACAGGAAATACAATTAGGAATCAGGCTAGTAAAATCTTAGGTAGGGCTGTGCTGTATTAAATTGTTCATTCCTGCATGGGAAAACAAATAATTTAATTACTTTTCTCCCCACTGTCATCTGGGTTCAAAAATTATAATTTTCAAAGAGATCTCACAAAAGGGAAAAAGTGTCCCAGCGGAGTGGTTATAGCCTTCCACGATCCTCTCTCCCAGCCTCCCTACCCTCAAGCAATGCTGAGACAAGGATGTCAAGTGAGGACCAGAGAGGCTACAGTCTTCCACAATCCTCTCTCAGTTTCCTCTGCCATTACATGTGCAACATCAGCAAGGGGAGAGGATCAGGTGGACTACAGCCTTCCATGATCATTTTTGGTTCCCCCATCCCATACCTTGTGCTACATTGGAGGGTGGGGGGAGCCAACTGAGGACTGACCAGGTTATAGTCTTTCAGAATCTTCTCTTGCTTCCCACTGCCTACTCTTCACACAACATCAGGAGCAGAGAGCCGACCAGCTACTGGGAAATCTATAGCCTTCCAAAGTCCAGGAGAAATATCATCCTCACACCTGTATGGATGTCATCATGCACCAGCTATCAACACTTTGCTCCAACAACAATTCTCCTTGCTGAACTTAATCTCCTTCTTCCCACCTCAGGGGAACAGAAAATAAGTGAGTCTCAGCTGGGGAGACAACAGCAGTCCTTGAGTCTATTAAACTACTGGGGAAAATGAGAAAGACTTGAGAAGGATTATCCTCACTGGTGATTTCTGTCACTTGAGAAGTCCCTTCTTCATTTTTTTCTTGAGTATTAGAATATTCTTTTCCTCCCTTATCTCGTGAATGTCTTATTTATAATATCAATAAGGAACAGGAAATGGGTAATTACTGAATCAAAGACAACATTACAACTGGAAGGACTGCATCCACCAAGTGTTCACTCACAAGGAAACAGAAAAGAACAATATAACTTCCCCTCCCTTTGAAACCTGTCAAGCCCCCAACCTCTTTTTGTTGTTTCCTTCTCATATATATCTGAATTCTTTCCTAGCTATAGTTATTATGTATCTGAGAAACATACAACTTCATTTTCCTCAAGAAGAACACAAGAAGAATTCTTATTTTGAAATCTAAGGGAGTCCAAGAACTAGATAGTACAACCCTTTCCCAATTCCGTGCTCCAAGCTGTGCCTGAAGTCATGCTTAGTCTCACATCAGGTATATTAACAGCAGCTCATAAACAAATTCAAAGTCATCACAGGTGCTGGTAAATGTATCTGGCCAAGACTGATAGAGTTCATGCCCTCATATGTTCACCTGTTTCATCAGTATATCCCGTATATGATATATTGCTGTATTCCCAGTTGTCATAGCTCACTCCCTCTGTAGTTTTACAGACAACAGCATACACCTACCAATATTTCATCAGTGCTATTCCACTGTGATTATCGTACAAGAATTCTCAGAGTCACTGTTTCCATGTTTTCCCTCTGAAAGCTAGTATTGACAAGGTGCTAAACCTATCATTTCATATCAAGGAAATAATGATTTTTCAAAAAGAAAAAAAACACCAGCCCTTTTAATATACCTCTTCTATGCTCATACTACCTGCCACTGTTCCAAATGAGTATGCTGTAGCCTCTGTGTTCTCAACAATATTAATGATAACAGCAATATTTCCAGTGAATATGGAAGCAGAGATGCTCTTCCTTGTCCCTCACAGTTTCCCTCAGGGGCTCTTTCCCCCTGTTGATTCTTCAACCTTCTCAAAAGATCCAGCATTTCTTCCAAGCTCAGCTTTTCAATTACAAAGTCAGCCTACTTCTCATCTTGGAGTGCCATCTGCTTCTGTCTCCATCAGAAGATAGAATAAGGGAAGGCACAGATTATTTTCTTAGCTTTCTCTCCACAGCTTTCACTCCCTCTGCCCCCTCCTTTATTCATGTGAAATCTATCATAATTCTTCAGCCCCCTACTGTCCTCCAAATGGGGAAAAATACTTTCTAAACTTACTTTTTAAATACAAAAGGCTAAAACAATAAATGGTACATAATTTTTGTTCATTGTTCACATCCATTCCAGGAACCAATTTACCTGGAAATAATGGCTCCATCTCCTGAGAGTCTGGTACACTGAGAATGATATGATTCACACCAGAAATTCAATAAAACAGCAATTTGCACTGTCACCTTGCTCACTCTGTGTTACACACAACGCACAGTGTCATTTCAGGTGAAAAAGTGAGTTACAAACTGAGAGGTTTGTTTATTGGGGGCAACTTTGGAGCTGCCCAATGATACAAACTTGGGCATACGGAGTGGCGTGGTTTTAATTTAACTTCTTTTTGTGCCAGGGCAGGCAATTGATAGTCCTTCATATGTTGTTAGGATTGTAACTCTCAACATAGCGCATCACTGACTTTGCTAGATGTGGCTAATAGGAGCTGCAGTCCAATAACATCTGGAAGGCCACACATTACTTGATCTTGCTTTAGTGTACTAGAAATGATGTGAAACTAGCACTGGAATATAAATAATATAGTACAATAAACTGGGCTTTAATGACCTCTTATCAATAGGCCACAGTAGACAGAAGGCCTTTCCACACTATACTGTTATAGTGCAATTATTCCACTTTCAACATTCTATGGAATCCTGGGGTTTGCAGTTTATGGAGGCCAAAGAGATCTCTGGATGAGAATTCTAAATACCTCTCCCTAAATGGCAAACCCCAGGATGCCATAGGATGTTGAAAGTAGAATAGTAGTACTGTAATAGTCTGGTGAGGAAATGGCTTTTTCTAAATTGCATTTAGAATTCTCAGCCAAACAGCTCTTTGGTCTCAGTAAACTACAAATCCCAGAATTCTACAGGATATTGAAAGTGGAATGATAGCACTATAATGGTGTAGTGCAGAAATGGCCTAATTCTTTAGTTAGATTTTAGTTAGCCTGAAGCCATTTCCTCACCAGACTATTACAGTACTACTATTCCACTTTCAACATCCTATGGCATCCTGGGGTTTGCCATCTAGGGAGAGGTATTTAGAATTCTCAGCCAGAGATCTCTTTGGCCTCCATAAACTATAAACCCCAGAATTCCACAAGATGTTGAAAGTGGAATAATAGCACTATAACAGTGCAAGGTGGAAAGGCTCTCAAGTGACATCTCATTTCCATGTTGGTACTTTTGTATCATCTTCATATTCGATCAGATTTGCATTTCCACTTGACCTTGGCAGAGAACTAATGGTATCAAATCAAAACAAGCCTTCCTTAAAACATCCCAAAGGCTTTGATATATACATATATATGCTTAGCAAACACTGTCTTAATTTTATTTCATTTTCTGTAAGATGCACCTGAAGTTAAACATCAGTGGGAGACACCTTATAATTTTTTTAAGTCAAAACAGTGCTGCTTTTCTTCTTGTTGTTGTATAATTTATTACTTTACTGAATTCCCATGAAAACTAACAGAGGAAGTGAGAAATTTATCCCTAAGTCCTTCTACAGTGACCATAAAAACAATGACAATTAGAGTTACAGTTACTCACATGCTCCCAAGTTGCCCACTTTTATTTTAGACACACATATTTCATTTTGTCCCACTGTTGTCTCTGGTCAAGCAAGTTTTAAAAAACTGTCAAAAACACTAGAATCTCTGAGATATGTTTACCACAATGTTGGGCAGCCGTCCATGCCATGACGAATTCTGCTTTGCATAGAACTATCAAAATTGGGTGTGGGGGGAGTATCTGTCTCCAGCCATTTTGTAGCTTCCAACTGTAAGATCTTTCAAAGATGTTGCAAGTGGTTACAAGAAGAAAGAAAATATCCTTAAAATCATGCTGCTAGTGTTACAAGGGAGGGAGAAAAATGATATAATGCACACCAATGTTTAATTCACTTTCAAACCACTCAAGAAACCAGCAATTAATATAACCTTGTATTTGGCACAAACCCAAAGGCATAAAACTGGCTTCTGAAAATATAAGGAGAAAGCACAGAGAAAATATATTGTGAAAAATGTAAATGAAAGTCTATCCATAACATTATAGCATCAAAAGCAGAATGAGTTCATACGTCTTAAAAGCAATCTTCTGTCTTCTTAGTAGAAACAAACAGAATCAAATACATCTTACCAATATCCATTTTGGCAATTTACTTGAGATAAAGTTCATCCCAAAATAGCAGTATTATTTATTGCTATGATGAACCATCATATAAATGGTTTCAAGATTACATGCTGTAGAAAAGCAGATAAGGGTAAAAGAAAATAGGAAACAGATTGTTTAAAAACAACAACAGTACAACTTATGATAGTAAATTCCAGCATCCCCAAAGAGGCTGCCGATACCCACACCCAGCCCATGCTACACCTCACCAACTACAGCTCACCAGCCATGTACAGTTCCTCAGAGCTAGCTCAAAAACAGTCCAGCTTTTGATATTTGTGACTTTGAAAGAAAGAATCAGAGTAACAAATAATAATGCATGTTAGACATAGGCTCATAGATCACATTTTCATGTGGCTTTCACAAATGAAAAAGAGAGGATTAAAACAAAAAGGTCACTAACACCATTCCAGAGATTATTTTGGATGTCTGAGAATGATTGTCAGAACTTTTCCAGAATAACATTTACCACCAATTAAGTAGATAGAGAACTCTGGGATCATTCTTACCCACCTGATTGCAACAACAAGAAGAGTTAATGTTACCCCCTTGGCAGACCCTGTCCCAGGGGGATATAAAATTAATATCAAATATATCTTCTATGTCTATGCCAGAGAGGTTGCCCAGGTGGGTGTGTAGACAAATAGGTCAAGCGACCTGACATAGGTCAAGGCCAGGAAAATCCCCAGTCACATTTCCCAAGGAGACCTCAGGTTAGCACGTCCACATAAACAAAGGGTCCTCAGCCACAAAATGCCAAGTTGAGGGGATTACTGGGTTTTCCCCATGTTGAGCAATGCTTACTTCAATGAATCCTACAAGGGTGAGGTCTATTTACATGAACCAATCATGCAAACCATCAAGTTACTATTGTGCGGTATTTTTCCTTCTATTTTGGCCATTGTTCTCCCGGGAAAGGGCCTGCCCCCGAGGTATGTTCTGCCCTATAAGTAGTTCCCATTTTTGAGACTCTCCCTGGAAAACTCCCCGCTATGCTAGCAGACTGGCACTCTGTTAGTCGAGTGCTCCCTTCAGCCGCCTCTCTTTGCTGAGCTCTTTCTTCCTTACCACTTCCTGGACTGAAGACTTCTGGACAGATGTAGTATCACCGCCTTTACACCCTCTCCACTTTATCCCCTATAATTTTTCACCTCTTTTCCTCCTTGATAGGCCTTGAGTATGAGTGTGAGTGACTGCTTTGGTGTGTGAGAACATATTTGTTAATAAAATTCATTCATTAGTATGATTGTCTGGCTTTTTGCTCGGTCTGACCCTGTAAAAATTGGGTTGAAGGTCTCGCTGGGTTACCCTGCCCCTCGATCTACCAAGCTAGTGCTCTGCTAATTTTCCCCAGTCTTTGCATTTTTGGAGCAAATCAACATGCCCCCCAGGGGACCCCCAGAACTCAGGGTAACATTAAGGTACATGCAGAAAAACACCATCAGTCCCATCCATGTGGTGTCCACACATGTGGGAGGAACAATGTCTATAAAGGGGAGTGGGAAGCAAGTAATGTCTCCCCATGGTACCAATCACAGGAAAAATCTATGTTTTTGTTTTAGTTTCTTTAGTTTAACCAGCATGCATATCTGATCCAAGGAATGGTGTATAGGATCAGCAAGGATGTAAGGAAAACTTCCAAATTTTATTGTACTCAATCAGAAAAGGTGTCTTGGCATTTCTTTGAGACACTCCCATCATAAAAATAATCATCAGCCACAAGAGTTTTTCAATTTAAGTACTTTTTTTGCAAAAGAAAAAAGAAGAAAGAAAGAAGAAAAGAGAGAGAGAGAGAGAAGGAAAGAGAAAATTGCAAGCACGAACAAGGTTTTTGCACAAACACCTTGTTTGGCAAAAAAAAGTCCCCATGTGCAAAAACCAATAAAAAATGCACAAATGGAGAGAGAAATTTTTTGAAGTGATCCATTGTGATGGAGCTTGTGGTAAGTGTGGTAAGCCTGAGACACAGGCCAGTCTTAGCAAGAGGGCTACCAAGAAACTCAAGGGGCTCTGGGTAAGAGCAGAACTCAGCCCATTGGTGCATAGGAGGGGCTGAGCTTTCTAGGGAGGAGCTCTACGTAAGGAGATGACTTGCATTTTTTGGAGAGATTCCTTCAGGGAGAGAAAGAGGGAGTATTTTGGTGGATAAGAGTGAGGTTTCTTAGTGGCCTAGTTGAGAGACAGAGGAGAGACCAAATCACTTCTGAGCGAGTTAGAAAGTGAGACTCTGACTTAGGGATTAGGACTTTGAGCAGTGGAAGCCAAAGGTCTGAGTGGACATGAAAGTTTTTACCTGAATGAGCTGAGGAATCTGGTTAGACAGTTTTGGAAGTTCTATTTTGCCTGTATAGACTTATAATACCCAATACTTTTTTCCTGTTTGTTGTTTTAATAAAGACCGCATACTAATTTCTGACTCAGCAGGGTACTTTTCTTCAGTTCTATTTTTGATAGAAACATGCTACAATAGATAATCAAATCCTTTTGAATAAGACCAGAGTTGTTTTACTTCTTTTCCACTAAGGTGGTGAATTTAAAAGGGAAAAGCAGGGTTGTATAAGAAGGTGGAGGGGGCAGAGTGCTTTAGAGAGGCTGGGAAAGCAGCTACCATCTCCAGTCTGTGAAAAGCAAAGCAGGCCTGCCCCTCACCCGCCCCGGCACATAGAAAAAATTTGAAGTGATCCATTCTTACATATGAGACCAAAATATGTAAACAGTTACATTTCTAAGAATTACAGATTGAGGAGGTTGCTTTGGGACTGCAGAGGAGGGAGAAGAAAGTTAAAGCCTCTATCCTCTCCCTGTAAGTATGATTGGCAACCCTGCATCAGTAACATTCCTGAGAACAGGAAAGCAGCAACAGCCTGGACCAGCCCTGCTGTTTTTGCACTGCCAATAGCACTGAGGAAACAATAATGAGGTCTGGTATGCAGGGGGAATTTGGCAGGGGATGTGTGTGAGATGTTTCTCTTGGTCTCATGAGGCTACAGACTGTGGGTCATGCAACCTCGGTTTAAAACATAGATTAACTGAGATGGTGGATACTGTTATATTCCCACAAATACCAGCTAGATTATACTGAAAAACACAACCCACTTTTTTGAAAGGGAAGGAGGAATTGCTAAAGACACCAGCTGCAACCTGAACAGAGAGGCTGCATAAAGTGGCACTCACTCTAGAAGCAGCTGAAAATTATAATAGCCTACAGACTAGCTTACATAGCAGGGATGTACGAAATCTTGAAGGGAATCAAGAAAGCTTGGCTTTGTGAGCATCGTCCTCTACAGTTCCCTGAAGGGATTCTCTACACTTTTTCAAGTAAGACTTTTAAAAATATATAACCCCAGGAAAAAGCAGCACATCTGAACAAACTAAAAGAGAACTGTACTTCTGGAATTGTCAAGTTTTCGGGAGACTATGATGCAGTTCTGGGACTTTACTAGATGCTTATTCTCTATAAAATTCCCTTAAATCTCAGCATTTAAAAAAAATCTTCCCAAAAGAGAAGAGGGAATTAGAGTTTCAGTTATTGTGAAACATTGGTACATGGTACAGAAAACTCATACAGATAATCCTCCATGTACAGTAATACAGACATTTGATTATTTTCAGGTGAAAAGGGGGTCAATGTATTCTTAGTTCCCTGCTTCAGGAGACATTTCCTCACTGAGACAGGATGAGGAATGCATATGCACTAATCAGTCTTGCAACCACAGCTACTCTGTGGATCTGTGCTTGAGGCAAAAGCTGAAGCCTTGTTTCCAATTCCTTCATTTGCTCAAGAATTCTGCCCTGTATAATTGGAGATTGCAGCTCCAGGGTTCACGGGGAGTCTCTTTAGCTTTAGGAATAATCAACTGGAACCATCTACAGGCATGGCATGTAACCAAGATGCCCCTGTCTTATGCCAGTGTACTCAGACTGCTTGCCAATCTAGCTGAGGGCCTCTGAGATGTCTCTCAATTTGTTAAAACTCATTATTGTTGCCTAATCATAATTCCTTATGCAAACATATTTATGTGTGCATATATACCACATACCCACCACCAGTCTAGAGGCTCGCTTAAATCAACCCACATGAAGGTTTCTTACACGTAACTAAGATTAATAATGCAAAGTGTCAAAAGGTATGAAAACAATACCTGATTATTTTTATTTACAACTAATTTTCAATTTGCTTTGTGTGTCAAAACCAGTTGACAAATTGTGTGACCAACTCTGTGATGATACAACAGTCAATGTTTTTGAATTGCTACTATCTCCCCTATTGCGCTGCTGTCATAGCCCCATAGCAAAAATAGATAATGACAGAATAAGTCAAATGATATAGACATGCCTCCAAATACTAAGAAAATTAATCTGAAAATGGAATTCATCAACCAGATAAATGTGGGAAGGAAAGACTTCAGAATTCAAAGATGCACAAAAACAGTAGATAGCAAATGACAGCTGTTAAAAGATCCTTATCACAAAATATGAAATGCTTACTTGTGATTCTAGCACAAATTAAACATTTAAGACATCTCAGGCCTCAATCTTATATCTCAGGGATGTGCACCGTGTGGACTGGTGGCTGCATGTCACCCTTCGCTATACACCAGTGAAAACTGGCAGGATTCTACCCACTTTTCCATGCAGCCTGTCACATGGGGAAGAGGTCATCCTTGGCTCTTAATATCCATTTATCAACTGCATGTAGCAAAAAGTAAGCAAAAATCTCAGACAGAATTGTTGGAGATTGAGATAGCGTTAAGATGTATGTTGGAAGAAGTGTGTGCATGTAAGTCTGTTGCAAATGTACATGTATTGTGTGGGTGTGTTCATGCGTCCATCAATCACATGCATGCCTATTTGGCCTTCAGTCCTCTGCATCCAGATCAGAAACCAATCCCACATGTGGCCCTCAGAGCTGAAAATGTTATTTGCTATATACTCATATGTAGCATTAAGCCCCACCAGGCCCAACTGAACTGACTGCCAAATAAATATGTACACATTTTCATTGGTGACCTGTCTGTCTACAGGCATCATTTATTTTGTCGTGGGAAAGCAGTGCTCAGTACAGATGCAGACACAAAATGTCTGATGCCCACATCACTGATACTCTTTCCACATGCAGCAAGGGAATAGAACATTGCTGTCATTATGTACCAGCCCTTCCTTTCCATTGCCTTCATGGGCACTGCCATTGGAGCTTGATAAGCACTGAAATCAATTCTCTCTCTCTCTCTTCTTTCTCTCTCCAAATGTGTTCATGTGGACATAATGATAAACCATTGTCATAGCAATGCACCTTTGAATTTTTAAAAATTGCACAAATGTGAATGACAAAAATTTATGAAGAATTACTATTATTTTTATTGCTTGCATTTTTATTCCACCATTTTACCAAAGAGATCAGCAAAATGTTCAGGGACTCCCCTAGCCTACCATAAATTTACCTTCACAATGTCCCAGTAAATTAGGATGGGAAAGAGGCACAGGTCTAAAGCCACCCAGTCATGTGGAAGACATATGGCATACAACTTTTAAACTTCTCACAGTCATGCTGCAAGACAGGTTCTTATCCCTTTTCCTTAAAAAAAAAGTTTAATATAAAACAAAATCTCAGAAAAATAGTGACACTATAAAAGAATAAAAGAATACAAATTATCATGTTAACAATAAAGACTTTGGGGTACAGCTTTTAGAAAATCCAAATATGACCCAATCTTTCAAAATATGTTTTTCCATCATCCTTTTCTGCTGGGGTAGTAATACTTTTAATAATTATACATATAAAAACACTTTTAAAACATAATAAACACTTTTAACATTTCATTGTTTGTTATGGACATATAGATTCAAATAACAATCACACTGAAGAATACAATTTGGGAAATATTTATTATTAGTTCTCATTATTGATTATATAATAATCCTGTCCACAGGGTTCTATGTGTTACAGACATGCCTCCTTTCTTGTTCTCTAAATGTTTGCATGCTCAATAAAAGGAAACCCCTTCCTTCATAAGTTGTTTTCCCATGATCATTGCTTCTGCTGGGGGGGAAAGGAATTCAGTCTAGTGACAATTCAAACCATTCATTTCTCATTCTCCCACATTTAGATTTCTTAAAGCTCTAATTCTTTGCATTTTAAATATGAAACAATGTATGTTACTAAATACTTACTGAAACCAAACTGAAAAGGGATTTTCCTCCATCTGGACTGACCAAACATAGATGGCACAGCTATTCCCAACATGGAGAGTACTACGTTATGTCTGTCAACCATATATGTGTTAAAATGACTAGGTGCCTGTCAGAAACAGACATGGCAACCCTAACAGAAAACCACCATGAATGCACAGAGTCAAAGTCAGACTTTCAGTTGATGAATACTCAGAACCCTAGACCTGGATGGCCAAATCTGTTTATTTCATTTTCCAACTTTGTGGTTGGTTGGTTTGGTCTTTCTAAATCTTCTGGTCCTAAGAATGAAGACTGCTGAAGATTTCAAAAATGGACTAAATTAAAATTTCTACTTTTACCTAATCAGTTAGAGAGCCAATGTGGTATAGTGGTTTGACCACTGAACTACGACTCTGAGGATCAGGGTTAAAGGAAGTCTAAGGCAAGCCCCCTCTGAACAAATCTTGCAAAGGAAACCCTGTGATAGGTTCATCTCTGGGTAGCCATAAGTCAGAAACAACTTGAAGACACACAACAACAGCAACAACAATCTAATCAATCTATTTTCCCAGCCAAAGAGAAATGCAGTTTCCAACACTGATCTAATTCACCAAGGGGAAAGGCTCCAGCTGCTTTGCTGTCCCACCTACTCTGATCAGTTTCAAAGCTGCCTTCTGCTTTGTTTAAAGAAAAGAAAGTCAGAGTGCATTCCATATGCTATATGTTGTTGAGCCCTTGGTTTCATGGTGGAAGAGAAGTTTGACTTGAGGACATTCCTGTGCAACTGAAAATACTCCAGAGTTTGAGTTCTCATCCTAATTTTATTAATGAGGGGATCTAATTAGAGAAACTTTTGTTTAATATGAACAACAGTTATTACAGGCAAGGCACCAGAATTTATGGGAGGGAAAATGTATGGATTATTTTTCTATACATACCCAAGATGTGATAAAAAGCTACAGCTGTATTCTGGAGGAGTTAAGACATGGAGCCTGCAATCTAGCTGAGGATATGAGCACGGATCTCAATTACTGTCTTGCATTTGCAGCAGCTGTTTTCACTCTGCTGATTTTTTTTTCTGTTAATAGCCATCATTACTCAGAGCAATAACAACCAATGTGTGCAAACTGCAAATCTAAACAGACTTGAGACAATCATCTTTCCCCAGTACAAAAATATGTTTTTCTTGACAACTTGGAAGCTGTGGACATATTTGACTATGCTTCATATCACTTACATCATTTCACTGAAAAAAAAATGTAGCTCCCAAATAGTAGATTTCTATTATCAGTTGATAGCAAGCCAGATGCATGGACATGTGCAATGTATAAAAGTGATACATTTTGATTCTGCCTACTGAAGAAAATGCTATTCCTTGCAATAGTGAACTGGAATATTTGAGTTTCTATTTGGAGCCAACCTAAAACATGGAAGTCATTTCTACACAGGTATGTTAATGCAAATACATTTGAAGCTTTAAAGAAAGATACAAAAAAAAAAGTCCAACAAGCACCTGTTAAGCTTTGACTATAAAATTTGATAATATAAATTTAGGGGAAAGACAAACGGGGCCGAAACGGGGCCATGCACGCAGGGGAGAGCGCGGATCCGCCTTCCAAACGCCGCCAAATTTCGGCGGCGTTCAGCGGCGCTTGGCGGCGCCCAAAATGGCGGCCAGCGGCTTCCAGCGGCGCTCCACCAATTAGGACAGCGCGCCAGCCAGAAGCCCGCCCCTGGGCAGATCTTCAGGGATGCGCTATTGCGTCTCTGCAGTTCTTCACCGGGGGCTGCTACGGGGCAGCGCGGTAAGTTTTATAAAAACCACTTTTGAAGGTGGTTTTTATAAAACTCACAGCGTCACCCCCGGGGCTGTGCTAGAGCAGTTTGAGGCCTAGAACCTCCCTTTTTTAACTGCTCTAGCGCAGACCCCAGTGAAGAAGACCGCCAGGAGAGGTCGCTCTAGCGTGGGCAATATGCCCGTGTGGAAATGGCCAAAGACTACTTTTTAACAAAAACTAGAAGTAAATCAGACTGTATGAGGCAATCAATTAAGTTGAGATACTGAATTATCCAGTCTCACAGAAGGGGGAAAACACACACACACACACACACACACACACACACACAAGAAAGCATGAAAACATACAGCTGGGGCAGATGGGAAGCTGGCCTGCTCAAGCCTCTCTCTGCTTCTAACATGCTGGGGGCGGGGGATAGAATTAGGTGTACTGCTGTGAAGATAAATTATCTGAGCCATATATAGCAGTTTTAGGAGCAAGGAAAGGGGAAAGGACATCTCTTCACTCTTCCCATTTTCCAAAATGGCCTCTGTCCATGGCTGTAAAGACATAAAATATCATAGCTATTAGGTCAACTCATTTCACATGCTGGAAGAGAGTTCTGTGGATACAACAGACACCAAAAAGACAAATGAATGAGCCCTAAAGTAAATCAAGTTTGAACTCTCATTAGAAGCCAAAATGACTAAATTGAAGGTATGGTAATTTGGAAATATCATGAAACAACATGATGATAGTGTGGGGAAAATGGAAGACAGTAGGAAAAGAGGAATGCTATGTTATAGATGGTGTGATTCAATTAAGGCCATTTCTGCACTAGCCTGTTATAGCACTATTATTCCACTTTCAACATCCTATGGAATCCTGGAGTTTGCAGCTTAGGGAGGGGCCTCAAGGTCTTCCCTAAACTGCAAGCCCCAGGATACCATAGGATATTGAAAGTGGAATGATAGTGCTATAATAGGCTAGCGCAGAAATGGCCTAAGCCATAGCCCTGAGTTTACAAGATCTGAGTAAAGCTGTTGATGAACAGGGCTCCTAGTGGGCTCTCATTCATAATTCCACTATAAGTCGAAGCCAATGTGATAGCAAATAACAATAGAAACCCTGTCCTTGTATCCATAGGGATGAATGGCAGTGTAATTTTTTAAAAAAAATGTTCAGGGGCTAAGTATGAAAACTTCTAGTGCTGTATAGCATAGTAAGGAACGGTTGTAAGTGAGGGCTGAAAGAAAATTTCCCACATAATCTCATGAGAGAAGTTCACTGAAGTTTGGATCTGTAGCATCAGCTGAACACACAAAGGAAATTTAAGAGTATGTGCATTAGAAAACCCAAATAGTTGGGCTGAAGTTTTTCTTAGGGCGGGGATTGCTGAATTCTATGTATTTAGGAGCATAAACCAACATAGAGGTTGATCTCAGGAAAATGGTAATCTGATCATGGGATAGTAAAATGTTGCTAAGGTATAATGTTCTATACCATTTTGTGAAGTATGATACTTTAGGTGAAGAGTGCTCTTCCACACGAAAAATTCCTATGAACTATGAAAAAATACGTATGCAAATAGGAAGGAAGAAATGAGGGAGAAGAGTTCAAGCTCCATCCTATCACTGCTATGCTGATTTTCTGTATGTGTGGAGTTTTTAATCTTAAGAAAATATGCTAAAGTAACACTCCATACTACCTACAGTTTGAAGTGGTTCAGTGTACTCTAGAGCTTCAACATGGCAATACCTCATTAAATTTCTTGTATTTACCACACCTAATTGTATGGATTGGAGGGGCCAAAAAATGAGTTTGAAAAAGAAAACAAGATGGCATGTAGAGGCTACCACTGTCCCACATATTCTTCATATGAGACAAAATGATGTAAGAGTTTGCACATACACAGCTGGTAAAGTTAAAGAAAGCAAACATTCCATACTCCAGAACTATCAGTTTAACACATGATTCTTTTCAGTCTATACACACTTGTAATGTGGGAACTAGAATTTAGACTTTGCATGTAAACACTCATTAAAAAACTCTTTCTGCTTATTTCTGTCAAGGATATAGGAATGTGCTTCATTCATGTGTACAAACTCCTCAAAATTGAAGATGCAAGATCTCTGGGGATTCTGTTTCACTAATGTATCTTCATGAACCCAAGACTCAATTCTGCACAAAGACATACGTATATTACATCTGCTCATTTAACCACATTTCTCCAATCAAAATGGAATATCCAGGGCGCATATCCACAGTAATTCTGAAAATGAGCACAGATTATGGAACACTCTCAATTCAGTAATGGCCATGTTTTGTAAAATACATAACATCCATACCTATGGTGTATATTATTCCACCGCAGAAATTTCTAGCAAAGGGATAGACGTGGGCTTCCACATTGGTTTCAGCCCGTACAAATAGTGGGTGGAAGGATAAAGCCCCAATACTACTGGGAAATGCTAAATTATTAATGTGAAATATGTGCCCTTCGAAGAACCAAGCACAAACATGAGCAATTCTTCTAATATAGAAGCTAAATCAATTTGGATTACAACTGGATATACATTTGGATTACTGCATATTGCCATCAACATTCAGCAAGTGCTATAATGTACATGATACTTTACTGACTATACATTCTATTCAAGGGGCATAAAGAAGAATTATATTCAGCTGAGGTACATGATGGCTTGGATTTAATTAGAATACAACCCATTAAATTAACTGTTCAATGGTGAGTCAACACACAAGAAAATCCCTGTCACCGAACAATTCTACTCTAGTTGGGGCTGACAAAAGAATTCAGGCCAATGTGTCCTAACCCTGAAGATTTCCTGGGTGTGGCATTAGTCTGTGATATAGTCTCCAGGGATTGCTGAACCTGGTTCACTCTGCACCCCATGGTGGGCAGTTCCTCTGATGATGAAATTTCATCTTATTTTGGCTCTGGGCACCATTGGCCCATGGTCTGCCTCAGAGGGGGTTTATCCCACAGTGGCATCCACCCCACTGTTCTGATTTGCTGGTGACTCTAGGTGCTGACACAAAACATTTCTAGTTCCCATGGGTCACATTCATAGAGGAGATTCTGCCTTCACTGCCTGGCTCCCCATATAGTACAAACAAGGATTAAAAAATATTGAAAGTTTTAATTTCTTAAAGACTATGCCAACAGGCATGTTTACTACAGCGACTGTCTTTTTCTAGTGTGGAAGTTTACTGAGAATATAACAGTAAAGGTCCCCTGTGGGAAGAATTTGGAGACTGTGTTAATGGATATCAACAATATATGAAACCAAACCACAGGGAAAGGGACACAATAAAAACCAAAAACAAAGGATATTGGCTCTGGAGACATTATCACTTAATTAACTTAGGCAAACATATCTATGTACTGTTTATACATGTTTTCAAAGCTATCATTTAATTTAATTTTGAAGTGTTTAAAAAGGAAAAAAGAAGTGGGGAGCTGCAAGATATGTGATAGAGAACAGGGTTAAATCAATTCCACCTCCTGATATTTGTTTGAAAAAGTACACTAACTAAAAGTTATCAGTAATATCCTGGAGTAGCTGTGAAGTGTGACAGTGACCCAAGGGCATTCCAAAATGTACACTTGGCTTGAAAAAGTACATAATCCCTAAGTGAAATGTGCAGCCTATATTCAGTTGGAAGATGTCACATCTAAAAAGTTTGGCTAACCTCCAAATAATGGCATTTATAGGTACATTTCACATATATTATACAGAAGCAACTAGCATTTGCTGCTAGAGTGTACAACCAACAAGAAGCTGCACCTAGTCAGCTCACAGCTCGTTGGAGAGAATCCATGTAAAAACAAAATAAAACAAAAACAAGTTTATAACACAAACATTTCTTATACACCCATTTCATCACTTTTTTAGGTGCAGAGCTTAGAAATATTGATGAGCAACTAAAAAGGTAATGTGGGAATTGTGCCTTACTCAATATTGTAACAATTCTATATTCATGTCATGAACAGCTGCCAACAAATAAGCAGTGCTTCTTGTTCTCTTAAGCCAACAGCTAGGGGAAGACAGCAGCGGAGCTCGGAGTGTGGGGAGGGGGAGGGGGTGTGGCCACGCCGCATGGGGGTGTGGCCGTGGTGCACGGGGGCGTGGCTACGAGCTGGGATGCCCCAAAAACATTGTCGCTGAGGGTGAACCTCCCCCATCGCTCCCCTGCGCTACACAACTGGGGAAGAGATGAATGACCCAAGAGAAGTTGTTGAATTGCAACTCCCATCAGAACTAGCCAGAATAACCAGGGGTGAGCAGTTATGGGAACTATAGTCCAACAGCATCAGGGTTGCTGCACATTATGCTTCCTTATAGTAAGGCATCTACTGCTTATTCTGACTCAGTAATGAAAAATTCCAAAGTATCAAAGAAATTACCCCTTAGCAACATCATTGAAAATTGTGTCCATGTCAGTGGAAAGATATCCTTGTCATTCTTATGATCTTATATTTTATAAAAATATTTCAGTAATATTTATGTAAAAACTGAAATACTTCTATAAAAACTAAGCACTTCAGTGGTAGACAAAGATAAAAATGCTTAACAACAGCTATTAACAATGGTGCCTACATGAGTCAAGTCACATTCTTAGAAAGGGCTCAGTTAGATTGAGTTAAATGTAAATGGACACATCAGATCAGAACACAAACATAGGAACCTGAAAAAAGAAGCACTCACTGGCCCAATTTCTTCTGCTCACAGACTTCCCTGACTTATGGTATAATGGACAAGGGCCATTCCACAAACCACAATTTGCTGCTGCATGAACAGATAACGAACTTGAGAACTTTCTCCCCACCACCACCCCTTCCTGCCTTTTCTTGTGGTGCCCAACTACTGAGGATATTTCTTGGCTTCTTAAATGATAGCTTTCCATGAGAATCTGTTCTGTAACCCCAGTTTGTAGGAAGCTTTTAAATTGCTGTTTTCCACATCCTACAATTTGAGACACTGCTTTCAGAAACCAGGACATCTCCTCCACAGCCAGGCACAGGAAAGATAGAGAGACATGTGTGGGAAAAGAAGTGCTTTTGCACATCATGAATGCTCAGCACTCATCCACCTGCAGGGTCCCCAAGGCACTGCACATAGAATTGCATTCGGGCTGCCAGGTGTCCACTTTTACAGAGGAGAATCTCCTGTTTGAAGGACTGTCATGAGCAATCCTCTTTTTGCAGATGTCCTCATATGAAGGGCTGCCCAGTCCATATCTGACTTGTAGATAAAGAACCACACAGAGAGGTATGGGCTACCTTGAGGTTGCCCATCCATGGTTAGCACCAGGACAAAAGAGTTAGTAAGTACAAAGATCATCTGGTCACAGTCTCCACCCATTTGTGGCAAGACATACTGCAATCTTGTTTATACTATTTTTATTTTAAAAATCTAATCTTCGCACATGTGCATAAAAATTATCATATGTAGATTTGTGCACAATCCAGCATCTTCTTCTATTCTTTTTTTTGGCAGGGGGTGATGTGAGTAGCCACCCTAGATTCCATTCTGAGCTCTACAACACCATGGGAGATGGTCTTCAAGCACGGTGGGATGGCACTATACAGTCTTTTAAAATATAGGCAAAAGGATTTAGACACTGAAGTTCTTCCTACAAGAAAATGTCATATATTTGTAACCACTGCCCTATGTATTCTGCTTTGGCAAGCTCTTACAAATAAGCCTACGTGGCACTCTGCCAGATTTAAATAGGTTTATCCAGCATTTTGGAAATTAACACTGGCAATGTGAAGTACAGAAGGCTGGCTATCTTCATTTGTTGTATAGCTATATTATAATCAAGTGATAGTACATACATGTTTCTGGAATATTAATAAAAATTGCTAGGATGCAGAAATAGTTAACCCCTTAGTATTCCACTTGGAAAATCTAAAAGGGGCTAAATGACTTACACATATGATTTTAATAACTTTTAACAACTTCTGGAACACTAAATACAGCTCAAGACAGGAAAGTGGCTACAGTGCCGCTGTGAAGATATGGCTAATTGCAGTTTGGTCTCTAATGGAGCTGAACAAAATTTACACTTAAATGGCAATATAAAAAGATAGATTTTCCCCCTCACAAGATGTAATGTTCTGTACCAAGAAAGCACTAAAAAAAATGTATTGTCTATACTGTGAGGGTACGGACCATTATAGTGCACTAAATATCCATGACAAATGGAATTATTTGTTATTATATTTCAATTCTTGAGGAGTACAGACAGTCAAAACAAGCAACACCAGACTGTTAAAACTGAATAAGCTCTTTGCTGTTGTTGTTGTTGTTGTTGTTGTTTTCTTTTCTTTTTTTATTTTGCAGGTGCAATAACGTACTAGACCTAGTGAGGTAGTACAATGCCAATAGTTCTATAAGCTCCACAGAAAGCATTCACTCAGGTGTACTTCTGGTTTTATAGCTTGCCACGGTTCTGCACCTCAAGATAAATAATAATAGGCTAATTATTTTACTTGATCACTAGTCACCAATACCAATTGAGAAAACATGGTTTACACTGCTTTCAGAAAATCAGCTTTGTTGAATCTCTGAGTATATTGAAATTGAGAACTCAATGGTAACTATTAAGGAAGTACAGAATATTATTGGAGCTGTGGGCCCAGATGCAAATCTAAATCGAGGAGGCAGGTTTTCCCAGACCAGGGTCTTCAATTTGTGTTGGATCAAAACCTCTATCATCCTCCTTGAATCTTGTATCTTCATCTAAACCCCATCAGAGAAATGCTTTGGCAATCCTGTTCTACAGCCCAAGGGCTACCACTACATGGTCTTTCTCCTTGCTGAAGCTATTGATCTCTCACAGTGATTGATGGAACACACTAAACAGAGGGCTTGAAGCAGATCTTGAAAAGTGAGTGTGGGGGTCACCATTGGAGAAAGGTAGTCTTTAGCTAGGGTCATCCTTAACAGTTGTGCAAGCTGTGCACTCACCTCTGCCTCCATGCTGAAGGGGGGTTTAAACTCTTCTTAGCTACTAGAAGTATGTTGAATTTAATGTGTGTTTGATATAAAGCTGGGAAAAGCAGTAAGTGTCACAGCCTCCCCTCACACCCAATTCTACAGATTATTTAGATACTAAGTGCCAGTATGAACTTCAATTAACTTTAAAATATATTTGTTTTGCAGTTTCCAGCTGAATGTCATTCTTTCTAGTTAAAAATCAGGAGAAGATAACTTTAGTTTTAAATCATGCCTATAAACAAGATAAGCACTAGAAATGTTACAAATGTTGTACAAACTGTATAAATTTTCCTTTAAAAAAAATGGAGGTTGCTGGGACAAAGTGGAGGTTTGAAGGCATTCTTTGTCCATGGTGCTATTTATATGCTAGGGCTGCCTCTGCTTGTAAATGTATAAAGACAGGTTTCAAAGATCAATGCTGAAACCTGAAAGTGCACCAGAAGCTAAGTGGCAACGAGTCTAGCTGCAAAGGATCTGGTTGACCAGCTACCTCCTTTCCACATACTAAGTAGTAATTTGCATCAGTTGAAATTTCCATACTCTTCAAGTACAGCATCATGTATGAAGCTTATGGATATAGTACATTACAACATGGCCTTTGAAAAGAAAAAGTATGAATGGGAATCATGCAGCTCTCTCCCAGATATTTTTGACTGTGGCTCCCAGCATTCTTCATCACTGGTTATGCTGATGATGGCATCTGTGACCTGCAGTCTAACAATATCTGGGGGTCACTTAATTCCCACTCCTATGCCTTAGAGGAAGAGGCTATTTCTTTCAAATGTGCAGCCACCTAACACAAGTTTCACCTGAGAAGCCATGGAGATGGAGGCCCGTTGCTTCTCACCTTTCAGGTCACTTCACTGTGCTTCAGCAAGAGTAAAATAAGTAAGTGTAAAGTGTCTGTCACTAAGTCAGAAACAAAGCATTGCAGCTGAGAGTGGAACACAAGGAACAGACAAACAAGATCAGTTACACAGACAACCACCGAGGCTATGCTATGAAAAAAGAGACAACTGTCTAACAAGATATAGTAAGAGAACACTTGCTCTTCCCTCTGGGTTCTGATGTAAGCAGTGTTGTTTTCGCTGTTAACTTTATTTGTCATCTCAATCTTTTATTCTTTAAATAAATAATTAAGGTAACACTGATACATGCTGGAATACCCATGTAACCGCGTGAATGAGCACTTGAGAGCTCATAAAAGTATTTTAATGTGCACTTATTTGCATATTTTTCTTTTTGAAAAATTATTCACGAATCCAAACGCCAGCTACCGAGGATGATACAGTCATGTGTTTGTGCGACAGAAGGAGACCGCCTGCTCTGCTCTGGGGCCAAGTCAAATCCTAGAAGTGACAGGATGGATCAGGGCTGCTGCATACCAATGAGCACTAGGGTTGTGCAGTTCTGTGCTGAAAATTAAGCAGGGAACTATGTTATTGTGTTATTGACAGCTCATCTGACTTTTCAGGGATTTTGCAGACACAAGGCTCCCATTTCCACACTGCTCATTTTCTCCAAACTCCATGTATTGTAATTCTATATTTGTATGTAATGCAGATTACCTATTACAATTCAGATTTTATGGAAAGAGAGAGGGATGCAAGAAGGTAAGAGTATGGTAAAGAAAAGAGAAGAAAGAGTAAGAAAGGAGGGAGAAGGAGAAGGTAATAGGGTAGGAGTTTGTAGTCTGGTGTGGCATTTTATCCTGTAGCTCTTGTGACAGAAGTCTTTTACTACACATAGGGTTCAACAAAACTACGCTAGAATATTTTAAATTTGTTCTCCTTTTGAAGTTCAGTACCAAACATCCTTACAGGATGCCAGTACATGAAGCAACGGATCTAAAAGTCGCTACTCAGGCTGGTTTGGGATTTTCAGTTTGGCAAGACTATGCAATGATTGAGAGTAGGACTCAAACATACCTGCTAATACTCACCTATGGACAGAAGGCTTAAGGCAAGGATGGGCACCCCAGGGTTAGAAATATTGCCCCAAAGAGCCCTCTAGGAGGTATAGGAGCAATTTTGCCACATTTTGAACCCCAGGCACATTTTAACTGCAGAAGAGTCTTTTTGAAATATAGGGAATGACCCAGCAGTGACTTCCAGGTCATTTCCTGTTGTTAAAAAAAGGCCTAAAATAGCCCAGGCAGGCCCAAAAGAGAGGCAAAGACATAGTCCAAGTCACCTAGAGGATGTTAGGGGGACATTTGGGACAAAAAATGATTTTTTTTATTTTTTGCATGGAAGGTTGAGCAGGGTGGTGCAGCCCCCTGATCTCCAATAATTGCCCATCCCTGGCTTAAGGAGAACTCTGGGTTTAGAAAGAAAATGAAGCAGACATGCTGTTTGTTATAATTTTCTCGTGTTATTCCGTTGATCAGAATCAGATTATAGAATCATAGAGTTATAGAATCATGACATGCATAAATACACAATCAAAGCCCCTTAAAATCTTCAAGTGCCCCAGGTGTAAAAGTGTTTGTCTTTACACGTGTAGCCCATACATGCAAGATAACAGATTTTACCAGGGAGTAGAACTCATACAACAAGTTACCTTAGATACATATTCTGACGTACTGACATTCCATGGGAGACTGCATCACATAAGTGCCTTTACATTTTAACTAAGCTATGAAAATGTTCCATCCCAACCATCTCACTCCAAATGATATTCTTACTAGGGAAGTAAATCTTGGTATATTTCATTTTGCACCCAATAAAGAGTAATTTCGAAAGCTTTCTCCCCTCTGGGCAAGGATTTTTGTAGATTGATGCTTTTTCACATTTGGGGACTGTATTGATGAAAGAGTCATTTGTGTAATGTGGGTAAAAAGAAACTTTTGCAAAGAAAACAATGGTTTTGTACAAAAATAATATTGTTTTCTCTGCAAAAAATGTTGCTTTCAACAATTTGCACAAACACATTTTTGGCCTGTTTTGGGAAAACTCACCATTTGATCACTTTCACTTTCTTGTTAGTATGTTCAGTGGATTAAGATACTCTGTGCCACTAAGAATGAGAAAAACTGAATGTTTTTTTCATGGCAAATGTTTACAGGACAATTATTTGAGAAGACTGGACCACATACGAATGCAGCAAAGCAGGTCCCACGTTCGACAGTAGCAAGATGAAGCACTTTCTCTGTGTTCTACCTCAGGCTACCAGTGCTGATAGGAAAAGAGAAAGTTATAAAGAAATTAAAATATCCCTACACTGAAGGAATTCATTTGTGTTTAAGATATCACTGGTAGCCTAAATTGTGAGTAGAGCAAAGACATGTCAGTGGTAGAGTTTGTAATATATACATACACACACACACACACACACACAGAGAGAGAGAGAGAGAGAGATGT
Organism: Iguana delicatissima; assembly: GCA_948472985.1. NCBI lineage: Eukaryota > Metazoa > Chordata > Lepidosauria > Squamata > Iguanidae > Iguana > Iguana delicatissima. The sequence goes on from CAOKZL010002422.1 coordinate 28,885, forward strand.
ATGTATGTAAATGGACTGTTCTCAACTTCCTTTTTAAAATTCAAAGACTAATATAAAATTAAAAAATACAAAGGCTATCTGCACTCATACAGTCAAGCAACACTGGGGACATGTAGTCCTTCAGATGTTAGACTACAAGTCCCATAATCATTCACTGTTGCCCATTATGGCTAGAATCAGTGGAACTTGCAGTCCAACAATATTGTGAAGGCAACATGTCCCCAAGCCCCACAGTAAAAAGTATCCATTTTTCTGGTGAATGGCTACAGAGCCTATGTGTTCTGATCAATCAAGATAATTGTTATTTTTATTGTTTTCAAAAGCTGTTGTCATTCAGCAGTGTTCTAATCATGCAGCCTCCTTTTGCTCTCTAAGCCAATCTTTCTTTGGGCTAGTGAACCTGCCTTGCTACATAATGGGAACGAAGCATCCATCCATGCCAGCTCAGCAAGGAGAGAATTCTGCTTACCACTGCTGTCTCTAACCCAATGTGTCTTGCAATAGGAACAAAAATGAGTTTTCAAAGGTTGCAAATTGCATCCAGCACAACTTGGAGTGATTTGCACTGTTAACATGCATGCATGGGCTATACCTGTAAAGACAAATACTTTTGCACCTGTTCCACACAGAAGAGCCAATTCTCTAATGTAGCATTTAAGGCTTGATAACAGCTCTAACAACTGAAATCCTTTAACTTAGCTACAAAAGCTGGAATATGATAGTTGGTTGCAAAGTGTGCTTCCCACAGGATGTTGCTTTCATGGTCAAACCTAGAGTGAGATGATTATTAGACATGACAGAACTATTAATTATCCATGAATGTCCAATCATTTTCTTTAGCTTTAAAGGATTCCACTTAACATAGATCATACTGAAACTGCCAGACAGATTGTTGCGGTGTCCATGTATGACAGAAGCAAAGCTCCAGATTAAACCTACAAGGGTGAAATTATGTGAACCTACCAAGCAACTCTTTTCTGCTGATCTAATAACATTTCTCGGTTTGCCCGCACTCCATCCCATCATTCTCCTCCTAATCATACCTTCTTAGTCCAAGACACTCTGCCATTTACTCCTCATTGCAGTGTAGTAGTCTGAGTGTTGGACCATGACTCTGGAGACCAGAGTTTGAATTCCCGCTGCTAAGCGATGGAAACTCACTGTCTGACTATGAGCAAGTCACACACTCTCAGCCTCAGAGGAAAGCAAAAGGAAACACCTACTGAATAAATCTTGCAAAGAAAATACCACGATATGTTCACTTTAGCATCACCATAAGCTGGAAACTCCTTGAAAGCACACAACAACAACAGGTTGCTCTCCTGTATATAGATCCCCAAGGATTTCTGTTAAAGATTCTTATCCATAGGCACTTCTGGAAGTACAGAAGGCCTTCTCTTGCAATCCCATGCCATTTGTCCAGCAGTTCTAGTGCCATAGAAGACAAATAGTCTTTATTTGTCTTCAAAAGAAGACCAACTATCATCAACACTGTAGCATCTAGCTAAACAGAGATAGTAGTAATCAGTACTTTTAAACTTTATGAATCATTATTACAAAACTGAGCTGTTGCTAAGGAACACTAAGGGTGCCAAGGGAATGCCTGAAAATACGATCCCTACTGGGTTTATCTCAACCTAGTCATCGATCGCAACAGCCAAAGGTGATTTTTGACCTCTTAACTGGGGAGCCCTACTAATACCAAACTTCCCAAATTATCTCTAAGAGTTATTTTTCAGACCACTTGAGTTATTTCTGAGATATAACTGCACGCTAAATTTTGTTTTATTTAAATGTTTCTATACGCCTTTTCTGAGAAGTCCAGAGTAGCCTACCTCACAATACAAGAAAACCACAACAATGTTAGAAATGCCACAAAATTAATATTACATCAGCAACACTAAAAATGCAGCTACAGGAAACAACATTTCCTGGAAACTACTGTCAAGCAAAAAGGCTGATAGAAGAGGTATGCCTTTTAATGAATTTACATCAGTATTGGAGCAGATGCTCCAGCTGCATCTATATGTCCAAGACAGCCAATTTCAGAAAATGAGAAGCACTGTCCAAATGACTTTGTTACTATATACTAGGACTCACCTAATGAAAAATTGTGGGAAGGGAAAACTTTGCTTCTCATTTTAATGGAAATTTACCTAATTTTGCATTCAAATATCAGTCCATGAACAAAAAATAAGTTATCCTTTGAAATTCTATTCCTCTGAATTTTTCCAGGTTCTCCAATAAAAAAGCGTACAAAAATGCATGTGTGCGTGTTCCTAATATATGCAGTGGGATGTTAACAAAATTGCTCATAAAAGCTATGTATATTACACAAAATTGCACACACAAATATGTTAAGAGCAATGTGCACAAAAATGTGTACAAATTTCCAAATTCTGAATGTGGTGATGACCTGTAAATTAGGAACAGAAAATACTCAGGAGTTAGGGAACTTCATCCCCCCTGCTGGAATTTTGGATAGTTGCACTCCCCTGTGCCCTTCCCAATTTTTTTTTTTTTTGTAAATGAGAAAGAAGACTTCAAAAGTTGATTTCTGCTTTATTTCTTGATTAGAAAAAGGCATTTTCTGAGCCCACAGCAGCCAAAAATATGATTAAATTGCCCATGTTCACCCTAGTATGTGGAAGAGATATCCTAGGTGAAAAGGTTTTTTCAAAAAAGATACAGAACAATTTTTACCAGTTTGAAGAAGAGCAGGGAACCTGAAAATAGCCCCGAGAGTGGCTGCATGTTGACCATAGTTTGCATTTTCCCCAACATGGTGTTAAGAGATCCTATGTGAATAACTATTCTGTACAATTGGATAATCCCTTAGGGTAGCTTAACTAATAAAATCTCCCACTTTAAGTTTGAAACTGGGGATCTCTCTAGATCCTTTCTAGAGCTAATTGCATTACTTTCCTCCTCTGATTTGCCTGCTTACACAGAACTAATGCTTCCTCTGCAAATTGTGCACCAGTGCTTCGTCTAAACTTGAAATTAAACATGGTGATTTGCTGTTTCATGATTACCTTTGTCACTACCTAGCTAAACATGATACAATGTTCTACTTTTTGCTTTTGTTTTTGTTTAAAAACAGCCATTTCTTTGCAACAGACTGGTTCTATTGATTTGCAAAGGCTTGTAAACTTAATGACTAGGAAAGCCACTTATTCTAGGCCCATTCAAAGAAATCCCTGGAGCTCCTATTGTCTTGTTTGCCAATTAGTGAGCCCAGTGCTGTCCCCACTTACTCTAGATTTATAAGGATTCCAGATTGTGTCAAGCGTAGCTAAGCACAGAAATAGATGCATTGGTGAGGTATCCCTTCAAGCATGAAAATCTCAAGCCATTTAGGCCTTTGAATATTATCACCAGCAACTTGAACTCAAACCAGAAATGTATAGAAAGCCAATGTGCTTCTTTTACATCAGGTGTCATGTGGTTTCCATAAGTGTTCCTATCAACAATCCAGCTGTTGCATATGGCACTAGTAGGCTGGAGAACATGTTCTTTTATTTGCCTCATCTTTGCTCAGCCATGGCAGCATCTCCCTTGCATGCAGGTGAAGTAAGAGGAGGAAATCTAAAGCAGGGAAGAAGAGGTTCTGCTGTAACTTCTCCCTCCCTTACTTCCCCCAGCCACCAGGAAAAGGCTTGCTCTCTGCTTCGCCTTCCATGTTTTGTTTTCATTCCCATTCCATTCCTTCTTTTTTTATTCCCTTGCATTTTATCTTCTGCCATCTTCTTTTTCTTCCCTTTCCTGTCTCAGGGTAGAGCAACAGCAAGGAACCACTACACAAAAATAAGCCCAAATTCTCTCTCCCCTAATTCCTTGAACAATAGTATGCCCTTTCTCTCTAACTGTGCACCCTGCTCTTTCTTCCTTCCATCACAAAACCCTGTCCAGAGCCCTTCAAGCTGCCCAACTTATCCACCACAAACACATGAACTCTGCACCCCCACCACCAGCAACCTTAGCCAATAAGAATACTTCTCCAACAAGACTCCCATTCAGGTGGGTGCAGAACAGAGCAGAAGCTGAGTGCAGGCAGAAGAAAGACAGAGAGGGAGGGAGGAAAGAGGAAGCTCCCCCTGACACTCTTACTTTTTGCTGCAAAGTTGCAAGACTTAAAACAATTTGCAAATGTGGAGATCCACCTGGGGATAACTAAGTGAATACATAGTCCCCCTTCTGGAAGTCTTTGTAAGACAACAACAAATCAATTAAAGTTGGCTCACAAGTTTTCAGCAACCCCGGGGATTTCTATGAAACGATTGTCAGTGCCTGGAAATAGCTGCACTAGAACTGGAGAATCTGAATCCCTGAGTATCACCTAGAGAAAACATATCAAAACTAGAGCAGTGACATATCTAGGGTCAACAGTGCCTAGGGCAAGCATAGAAGTTGTACCCCTAGGTGCTGCTTCTCCCACCACCACCACCACCACCACCTTGGGAAGGTGGAAGACCCTAGCAGGGGCAAGGAGAACAGCAGGGAGCCAGGCCAGGGGGGAGGGCTGCTGCTGCCACCACCGCCACTGCACCAGGCCAGGAACAAACCCAACAGATGTAGGGGGTGGCAGGCAGAAAACAAGAAGATGGGGATGGAGTGGAGTGGAGGAGTGCTCTGTGTGTGTACGTGCGCACATACAGCTTCTTGAGGAACATGGGGCACAAAGGGGGAGACAATGCAATAGCTCTAGAAGAGAGAACAGGGCAGGAGGCAGGGGGAAGATTCTATTAGAGGAGAGGCATTTGAGATGTGGGGTGGTGGGATCCTTGACAGAGAACCAGGAAACAACGTTATTTTATTGGGGAGGGAAGTGAAAAGAGACAGATGGGTCAGTGGGTGTGTTTTATTATTTTTTCTTTAGTGCTCCAGAAGATGTCCAGAAGGTAAAAATAAAGGGAGATGTCTATACAGAGTAAGATCAGAGGATCTGCAGAATTATTCCCAGCCAATTTTTTGTTAAAATCCAAGAAGTGAGAAGCTCATATCCCTCCACACACACCCTCCCTCTCTCACACACACTCTGGTCCATAAAAAATGCCTCTTCAATTGAGTCTACTGAAACCTAGGCCAGCCAGTTCTCGCTTGCTCTCTTTTCCATCCCCCACCCCCCTGATGTGGAGTTGGTAGAAATACAAGAGCAGAGGCATCTAAGAAAAGAGCCCCCTCCTTGGGGAGGGGAGAGTCAGCCTATGAGGAAATTGCCTTTTATGGAAAGCCAGCAAGTGGGGAAGAAGAGCTGCATCTGTTGAAATGGGCCAGGATCCTGGAGCGACAGAAAAAGGGAGGCCAAAAGCAGGAAAGGAAGAAATGCAGCAGCAGTGGTGGGGGAGGGCACAGGGATGGTATCAGTGCCCCTCTCTCTGTCTGGCTTTGAGCTTGGGCCTCTTCACACTTCTCATAGAATGAATAGAGCCAGTGGGATTATTCAACATTGTTACTCAGGCCTCCAGTACTAAGAGATCCTCTGGTGGAGGGCCAGGCCCAGGGGTAGGGTGGGGGTGGCTTTTTTGCACACACCCCCGGCATGGGCACGCAGTGCACATGTCCCAGTTGCCTCACCCTAGATACGCCTCTGAAGTAGAGACTTCAGTTCAGACCCAGAGACCTAGGAAACCTAGCTGGACACCCACTGGTGGAAAAGCACAGTCCAAAATAAGAGGCAGCAGTCTCCTTTCCCCACTGAGTACCCTCAGAATATTCCTCTAGAGTCTAGAGCCTGTTTTAGGGCAGCACTTGGTGGTGGGGAGGGAAAAGGAAAGACATTCTGTAACTCAACTTTGCCATTTTCGTATTGGATATTCACCTCTGATAGCAGGAGCCAACACAGAGGATCACTGACAAAAATATATTCGGTTCAAGTTTTATTATTACTGTTATACAGGCTGTGTAAAATGGGGAAGATAAGTGTATGTATTAAAGACAATAATAATGCCGAAATCGTGTCTATTCCTTCACAAATACTAATGACCATATCTAAAACTTCACAATCCTGAGTGCATAGTATGGGAACACCCAGGGCTAAGATAAGTAGGTTTGGAAGTGGTTAGTGTCTAGAGCAGGGGAACTATTTGGAATCACATGTCAGGTGAAGCTGCTCTAAACACTTTAGGAAGAAGAGCAAGGTATAACATTTACACTGTAAATATATAAATATAATTGGGAGTTACAAGTAAGGAAGCTAATCAAGAATGGGGCAAAGCGTAAAACAGATTATCCCAATGCATCTCAATGATAATTGTTCTCTAGCAGATGGTAGTAGTGGAGGTGGCAGTAAAATCAATTTAAGAAAAAAGTTTTAAGATACTTTAAGGAGCCTAATAAGAAGCGTTCCCAGGGAAATATGGAAAATACATTTCATTAGTATATATGGAAAGGCATATTAGTCCCTAATTGCCTGCAATGGCACTGAAGAGAATTATTAAGGTATTACTAAAATAACCCCAGTGCAAGCCATTACATTCTACATGCAGGTAAAAAAAATATAATCAATCCCTGGGAATGTTGCTTGAGTTCATGCTTCTAAATAATTATTATGATTTTACAAAAAAAAAAATCACAGGAGAAGATTATATGTGATACATGCATTTCAAATATCCCTGACCTTAAATTTAAAATAATTTGCAATAACTTGGAATAGGTTCCTATTCATGCCTTCCAAACCTGGCAGCATCAAAAAGAAAGAAAGAAAGAAAGAAAGAAAAGAAAGAAAGAAAGAAGCCACAGAACTGCACTTAAAAAAAAAATCTTGTAGCATGAAGCTCACACCTCCACAGTTGTGTTTTAATTTTGAAGTGCAAAATTTTCTCTTTTAATGTACTCAGAATAAACCCTTAAATCATTTTGTTATTGAATGCAGTGGTCATTTCCAATAGAATTTTACTCTTCACATCCAATCTAAGTCTACATGAGAAAAGAGTACAATATCTCAATTTTCCCATAAAATTGGACTACCTAAGAATCATAGTGCTTCAATATAATACTCTCCCTTCTAGATACATTACTGTAGCCATCCTTGGTTTCAGGGACATTCCAGTCAATGAGCTGTTTATTTATCAAGAGCCGACAGCACAGAATGGCATGAATCTGCCTTCACAATTCATAACAATTTGTTTCTGGTTGCAGCCATTTATGTTGATATCAAGCAAAAGAACTCATGGTACATTTCTCTCCCTGGACCCCTGACTCAATTCACTCCCAATTAGTAAAAAAATGGAATGTTTTCCTGAAGCATTCTGTGTGTAATTCAGAGCTAAAGTTAAGAGACTTCCACAGCCCACTTAGGTATAATAAACTCAACAAAATACACCAGAGCAGGGTGTCCATATTTATGCAGAAAGGTTGAAAAGACAAATGCAAATCAGAAGGAAGAGCACATGCATCTTTTGAATATAGCATATTTTACTGTGATCTATTTCAATAGACATTTCCTATCATTTTAACCACTTATTGAAAAATACACAATGGCATAACATAATGAAAAATGCTATCGGCTAACAACAGCTGCTGTTTCCTTTTCACTACACATTTTCTTCCTGGCACACAGTCTCAAGACTTGCATCTACCATGTCTTTCCCTAAGAGGAGGCAGCATCTGGAAACCTCTAGCATAACCTACTTTGGGCAGCCTCCAGTTTCTCTGAAATCAACTCCCTGTTATAGTCTCTGATATGCCTTCTGCATGCTGCCTTCTTTTTCTGATTAAATTATTTAGGCTATAATCCCAAAACCATTTACCTGGGAGTAAGCACCAATGAGCTCATTGAGACTCTAAATTGACAGCCATCTCACATGTGTCACCTGCCAGATGACATCTACCGTAGCACTGCTGTGAATTTCTGTTGTGCGGTCAAAAACAAAAGGGCTACTGTAGTGAGCCCTCCAAAAATAATCCAGACAAATTGGTTGCCTGTCAATTCCTCAGCATGTGTGTGTGACCTGACATTAATTGCCTATGAGGTTCAAACTCACTGGATTTAGCTTTTCTTGAATTATTTGGCTATCCATCTCGAAGTAATAGCTGCCAAATCTCCATGCTGTACTAGGGATGGGTTTTCATTTTGTTTCCATATCTCCAATCAGAATTTACCAACATTCACAGAATCTGAAAACAGGAAAAAGTAAAACTAACATATTTGCTTAGCCTGTAGGGATGGGAGAGAATATCATTTCAGTTTGTTTTTAATCAGAGTTCACCAATATTCACAAAAGTCAATTGTGGGAGAAAACTAAACTGACAGATTTGCTGATCACTATGCTACACCACATGGTGAAACATAACCTGCTCAAAGCAAAATAATTGACATGCAGAGAAAGACAAGACTGGCATGTGTTGTTACTTGGATCCTAACACATGAAACACATGAGGGTTTCAAAACAAGCAAAACACCAGCAGGAATCAGCAGAAAAGGAGGAAAAAATCAAACAAAGGTGGATACCATAATAAATAATATTATGAAAAATATACATAGAACACAGAAAAACCAAATGCAATTAAATATGACTGATAACCAAAAATGTGATTCATGTAATACAAATGCAAACTAGAATATCAATCAGTCAATTTTATTACGGTCACAGACCAATATACGAGGACAAACAAGATACAAGATACATGTAAATAGTCAATTGGTTAACTAGAATAATACCTAACACTATTGCTAAGCACTACAAATGTATAATAAACAAACAGCTTAACTCAGAGAACACAGACCAACTAAAGCCCCTAGACCACTGGTTCTCAACCTGTGGGTCCCCAGATGTTTGTGGACTTCAGCTCCCAGAAGCCCTGAGCATTGACCATAGTGGCTGGGGCTTTTGGGAACTGAAGTCCACAAACATCTGGGGATCCACAGGTTGAGAACCACTGCCCTAGACAATGAAATATGACTTTGTTGTTGCTGTGTGCCTTCAAGTCATCTCCAACTTATGATGACCCTAAGGAAAATCGATCACAGAATTTTCTGGCGCAGAGTCTGTGCAATGTGCCAAGGTCACCTAGTAGGTTTCCACAGCAGAGCAAAGAATCTAATCCTAATCTCTAAAGTCATAATCTAACACCCAAACCACTACACCACACTGGCCTACTTCATACAATATAGCAAGTGCAGCTGCACAGAAAACAATACTTTGAACCTAAATGTAGAGGTCCATGATGAGTAATGGAATCACAGACACATTAAAGCCCATTCCATGCTGAACAGAGAAAGGTCAACTAAATGCATATGATTACTTTCAGAAATGTGCAGCTGTTTCAACGAGTGTTCATCAGTGGTCAGCAGAAAATAGCATTATCCATAATTATCCCCCCACCATGACACTACCTTTCCATGGTGGTGAGATTGTGTGCTCCTGTGAGCCAAGAGACAGACATTGAAATAGTTCAAGATTTTCCACACCTTGGCTTCATTATGAATCAGAATAGAAACTGCAGTCAAGAAATCAGAAGAAGACTAAGACTTGGAAGGGCAGCTATGAAGAAACTAGACAAGACCCTCAAGATATATCATTAAATACTAACATTAGGATTGTCTGTGCCATCTTATTTCCAGTTTCTATGTATGATTGTGAAAGGAGGACAGTGAAGTGAAGAAAGCTGATAGGAGGAAAACCAACTCATTTGAAATGTGGTGCTGGAGAAGAGTTCTACAGACACTACGGACTGCTGAAAAGAGAAATGAATGGGTCCTAGAGCAAATCAAACCTGAACTCTCCCTAAAAGCCAAGATGACTAAACTGAGCCTGTTGTACTTTGGCTGTATATGAGACATGACTCACTAGGAAAGACAATAATGCTTGGTAAGGTAGAAGGCAGGAGGAAAAGGGGAAGAGTCCATTACAGATGGATAGACTCAGTCAAAGAAGACATGTGCCTGAATTTTGCAGAACCTGAGCAGGGTGGTTGATGATAGGGTGACATGGAGGTCTCTAATCCACAGGGTCACCATAAATCAAAGTTAACCTAACTGCAGTTAACCACATCGATTCCCAAGATCATGGAAGCAATATTCCAGCTTCCAATGATGCTGAATGGTGTTGAAATTAACCATAGTAAACAAAAAGAACAAATACTGAATATAAAACAAAGATGTAATGCACTTACCACCTCACAGATGAAACAAGCAGAATTTACACTTGTAGAGCTGCATAAACATATGGAGAAGTTATCCATTTTTATACAAATCAACCTAAGATGAGTATAACTCACAGCTGGATTGATAACAGAGTTGCCGAGGTTTTAGAAGACTAATTAAAGGCGTCTGATTTCGATTTAAATTTGCATCTCTCTCCTTCAAGTCCAGCTTTAAATTTTATAATTATTTCTCAGAAGCATAGTTACTATAAATAAGTAGTAACAATGCCAACCAATACTGGTAGAAAAAATACAATTATTAATATGCTAAATTTGCCTGCTCCTCCCACCCACCTTAATTCTGTCCTCAGATTTATAACTGTGTAAAGGGATTGATTGATTGATACTTTTGCTCAATAATGTATTTTAAGAGGTGAATTTACTTTTAACTAAGTAAGTATTTTTCCCTAAAAATAAATGTAATTATTCGTATTTTCTGTATAACAATCATTTTCCATTTTATTTACAAGTGACATCATTGTTATATTATTGCTTCTCTTAATTTGGCAGATTTAGCTGTGAAGCAGGGATCTAATTTTTCCCATGTGCATATGGGGAAATTTTTTTCTATGATATTAGCAGACTATGAAAACCAAATGATGGTTGAAACAAGCTTAGTAGTTGCTATATATGAGTGTTTTCATGCTTGCTTACTTTAAAGATGCATTAAATCTTTGTGGTTATAAAAATTTTTATCTCTGTGAAATATTTGTAGAATTATTTTAGTATATCCCAGCTTGCCTGTTGATCTTTCAATGAGGTAGTGAAGGAATAACATCATATGTGAACGCTTATGAGTATAAATTTTAATTTCTGACTTCTCTTTCATTAGGAAGAGATGTTTGGAAATAGGACAGTAATTCTGTTTCAATATTTCCTATTCAAACAGAGGATGACTACCTTTTTTCAGTATCAAACAGCATCCTTCTCCCCTTTCAGAGATGCATCAAGAACTCCAGCTTTCCACAAATGACTTAGGTCATTTCTGCACTACACTGTTATAGTGCTTTTATTCCACTTTCAATATCCTATGGAGTCCTAGGGTTTGCAGCTTAGGGAGGGGCATTTAGGATTCTCAGCCAGAGAGCTCTTTGGCCTCAGTAAATTACAAACCCCAGAGTTCCACAGGATGTTGAAAGTAGAATACTAGCACTATAGTAACCTAGTGCAGAAATGGTCTTAGTCTTCGGGCTACCCAAAGGAACAGGGAGTCACAGGTGGGGCTCACAAGCATGGAAGCACTGCAAAACTCCAATCCATAATGGTAACTGAAGCTTTGCCACATTGCTCATCACAGTCCTCCATACAACAGCCTCCAACATCCTTTCTGTCCCAGATCCTATAAAACCTTTCAGTGATCCTAACAAACAAGGATCCAGTTCATAATTTTTTATTACACATCTCTCCACTATCATCATATAAAGTTCATGTTTGGTAACTGGCAGCATCTTCATCATAGTGAATAGGGTTGACCTTCTCTACAAAATCGAGAAAGTGCAATAGGAAAATCATGACCCAATATGTGACTGGGGAAAGACTGCCCTCTCCAAACAGTTTTCATTGCATGAAATCAAAATGCCACTATAGAGGATTTTCTAATGCAATGGTAGATTGGGGTGGGGCAGACTTTATTTCTGTCATAACTCCACCATATTTGTGTCCAAAAGACACTGTGCTACAGTGAGACAAATTTGGAAAGACGCAGGCATCACCTGTTCTTCAGTAACACACACATATATGCTCCAGCTTCATCCATTCCTATTTCTACACCTGCAAGAAGCTACTAGGTTGAATAAAAGAAACACCTTTCCTTTGGAGAAATCAAGAAATGTGCTCTCAGCTCTTTTTGTGAGAGGTTTCTCTACCTCTTACATAAGAATATTTCTTCTTCTTGTGAAAGGGCCTCAAAAGAGCTGCAGTTAACAAGAATGAGGAGGAGAGAACATCTAAAATCAAAATGAATATCACTTGTCAATCATTACCAAAATCCAGTGATCTTTCATTATTTCTTGTCACTTGGATTGAAGCCTAGAAACAATGGCTCAGCTGACAAAAGGAAATGATTTTAAACTATGGTTTCCAAAGTGCCAGTTGTCAAACCTGCATATCTGTTCAGCTTTCTGTTTTGTTTTTTAGTCATATTATTTCTTACTAAACACCTTTGCCCTTTCCCCTAAAATAACATTCATCTCTTGGGTAGTGTATATTTGGAAATTCAAACATATGCTAAAATTATGAATTCTGATAAAAATCATAAGATGCACAACAAATTGAGCAAATGAATGAGGAGAAGAGATGATCAGAAAAGAGTTCTTTATTCTATTATTGTTCAGCATACTGCAGAATCTTTATAAGGTTTACATGTCACTTCTAAAATCAGTATTATTATTCAGTTATGCATATAGGAAGACTTGTTTGCTTCCTTTCTGTGCCCACAGTCGTTGCTACTCATTTGTTTCCATGTCTGTTAGGCCTGGCAGTCACATGAACTTGCATTATATTGTTTTATGATTGATTCTTTCTCAGAATCCTAGCTAGTAATCATTTATTTATTGAAGTGCTGCTGTTGTATAAAAGTCAGCCATTTCTTGAGTACTGTCATCAAATGAGGAAAAGGCTGGAAACATTTTTAATTTCATTTCATCTATTATTATATTTGTTTATTGGCTTATATATTTTTAGCATATATTTATTAATTGGTTTATAGAATCAAAGAGTTGGAAGAAACTCCAAGGTTCCTCTGGTCCAGTTCCCAATTAGTACAAGAGTCCACAGTTAATGCAGCCCTGACAAATAACCATCTAGCCTCTGTTTTAAAACCTTCAATGAAAGAGAGGCCATCATCTTCCAAGGTCATCTATTCCAGTGTCAAACAGTGTTACTGGCAGAAAACTCTTCCTAAAGTTTAATCAGAGTCTCCTTTTTCCATAACTTAATTCCGTTGATTTTGGTCCTCTCCTGTGGAGCAGCAGAAAACAAATTTTCTGTCTCTTCCACAGCCCTTCAAATATTTAAATATAGCAGCCATATCTCCTCTCCTCTTCTCCAGGATAAGCATACCAGACTAAACTCCTTCAACCATTTTTCAGAGTTCATTTTCTAGACCCTGCTTCATCTTAGTCTCTAGACAAATTGGCAGAGTTTTGTTTTAAAACTCTCCAAGAAAGCCCACAACACAAACATCAGATACATGCCAACTATTTTGTCTGAATAACTTTTCTCTGCAATGAAAGGGAGTTGGGCAGTTGATTGCCAGGTGACCTTTTGTTTAGCAGGATAGAATGTCCAGCAACCATGAGTATTAGTTACTTTAATCACGCAAATACATGTGATGGGGGGCTGATACAACAGTGGTTGATGTCATACATGTGTACATGGTGAGGTGTTGTGGCTTAAGCATTGGACTACAACCCTGGAAACCAAGGTTTGATCCCCCACTCATCCATGGAAACCCACTGAGTGACCTTGGATGCGCCACACACTCTCAGTCTCAGAAAACCCCATGATAGGCTCACCTGAGGATTGCCATAAGTCAGAAGTGACCTGAAGGCACACAACAAACAAACAATAAACATGGGCAGTCTTGTTGGGGACTTCCTCCTCTGAAGGTTCTATGAGGAAGAGACCATTTTCACATGCTCAGAAAAAGTGCGTCTGAAATAAATATCTTGCTAACACCATGCAAGTGCAGGGCCTTGGTCAGTGATTCTCTGGGATCTCCAGGGACCTTTTTGCTGGGGGTCCTGGGAGGGACTCCAAAATGTGCTCAACTAGAGGTAGGGAAAATTAGCTCTGAGCACTGCTTTAGCATTACGAGAGGCAAGGTAGCTTAGCACAATCTTGTAACCCAGTGTTTACGGGGTCAGGCCAAGTCAAGGAGCAGACCGGTTTGAAAGTAATGAGTGATCTTTATTAAATACAGGCACACAATGTAAGCAACACACGCACACAGATAACTAAGGAAAATAAAGGTGTGAGTAAGATGGTGGGATTTTCAGAGGGATAGTTGATTCAGGTGATACAAAACCTGTTCCTGAAGCCCGGGAGAAGAGAGAGCGATGCTGGGGTTCAGTGTGGCTGAGCACGTGGAGCTGAGGGGAAGCTCGCCAAGCAAAGCGGCAGCAAGGCGGTCTGGAACTCAGGAGTGATCCGAGGAAAGTCTTGGAATCAGGGGTTTTTATAGTGAGAAGTCTGACTGCAGGCTATGCTTTACTCGGGGACAACAATGAGTTTTGGGTGCGAGACAATATCTCTGAAAGGTCACAATTTAGCATGATGGAATCAGAGCCAAATTAACAATGGTGTAGCCAGTATGTAAATGCGCAACGCTTAACAGTGGATGGTTCAGCCTTTGTCAAGTTGCCTGCTCGGGGCAGGGAGCCTTTGTAGGTAGCGCACATACATAATATGGTGTTTGCCGGGGAGGTCCCTGAAGCTGTGATCTGGTTATTTCTGGCTTACCTGTATTGTTTGAGAATATTTCAGCAGTTAAGTGCCGAGCCCAGTTTCGTGCTTGTCCGGCGGCCTCACAAACACGTGGAGAGGGGTGGTATAGTAAGGCCAAATTATGATATCAAAATGATATCGGGTGTTATCACCAAATAGATCTAAACTGCAGTAACAGACCCTTGTTTTGAATGTCATGATGAAACCAAATAAACAATAAATGTGTGACCACAAACTACTATATATGCATGAAATACTTCTATTTCCTCACTTAACTGTACATTTTGTTCAATTTTATTCAAAAACAACTCCCATTAATGTTCAGAGATATTCTCTGTGCACAGGATAGCAGCTTTAGGGCATTTCTGTTGTGGGAAGATTGGAAGGAGTGACAGGAGATCTACAGAATTTGTTTCAGGGACTGGAAAAGGAAAAAGATCCTCCCAAAATACTGAGGTGCTATAGTAATATCAGGACAAAGTATATGGCAGCTCTGTCATAGAAATGCCCTAGTACTGTCTGAAATCAAACGTGGGTTGTGAAGAAGCTCCCTTATCCTGTTTTCAGATCTTTTACAGTCCTTATTCCACAAGACCCACCTTAACACAAACCTATCAGGCTCCTAGACCCTTTAGGATATCATGATGGTGTCATAATATGCATAATAAGTAAGCCTCAAAAACTTTAAGTGGTATAAAGAGGCAAGTACTGATTAGTAAGTGTATTGTGGCAGCTCATGATCTAGCAGTTGCCCTTGTCTCATCGATCTGAACTAATACAGAATTGGTTCCAGCAAAGTAATGGCCACTTGCATCAAACCATTATCTTTTCAATTTCCCTAATTTATCTCCTGCTATCTTGTAGACATCCTGGAGAAGATAGTCCATAAACGTCATTAGCATCAGATTAACTTGATGGGGACATATAGCTTAGAGAGAAAAAATCAATTTAATTATGTCCTCTGAACTTGTCCAGATATACCTTCAAAACCAGAATTTGAACAACGAACCCTTGGACCCTTGGCAAGAAAGCACGTAGATGCTCCCTGAGCTGAATTCAACAATCATTGATCTGCCCTGGGGCAAATAATATAGTGACTCCAAGTAATACAATGGGTTCTTTTCAGATTTACGCTTTCCTTTGAACTCTTAATGTTCCTCAAGGTTCATTATTGGAAAATACGAAACATTCGTTCTGACCACTAAATGCTCTCCTTGTGTATATCCAGCTACTGTAAAACATTGTGTATTTATTTCACTCTGTTCATTGCACAACAAATCTGTGAACACACACATACACACACCCTACTGCTCATAAGGTTGTAATCTTGACTGCAATTCTTCTTGCTTCCAACAAAGTTGTTCAAATGCTTTGGGGGATGAAACATTTCCAAATTTGTTTTGGACTTTGCTTTAGGATTTCTGTGGCAACTCACCAGACACTGTTTCTATTAAGTAAGAGGCAGTGGTAGGTTGAGAGAACAGGTAAAACACAGGATTAGGGATGGGCCAACTGAATCCTTGAATCCTGGGCAAGGATTTGAGATTCCAGAATCTGAATCCCAGTGCCAAAATGGCAAATCAAATATTTTGAATCCACCAACCAAGTTTGTTTCTTTTTAAAATTGGCGGCTCTGGAGCCCAGCAAAAGCCTGACTGCCCAGTGGGCCCCTGGCACACAAAAATCGTGGTATAAAGCTGACCGCACACACTGGAGGCTGCCCGTGGTCGCTCATGCTGTGTGCTTAGCCGCTCATGCTGCCTGCCTGCACCCGCTCGGGATGCCTGCCTGCACTTGCTTGGGCTGCCTCCTTCTGCAAGGTAATTATTATCTTCTTCTCTATTCTTTTGACTTGAGACTGGACATCAGGGTAGAGAATTGGGACTGGACTAGAGGCTGGTGTTTTTGCTTTTTTAAGTGCCTTCCTTGTTGCGGGACTTGAGACTTGACTGGAAAGTGCAGTCTTCTCGAGATTTCAAGGACAGCTGGAGCATTCCTTTGCAGAACTCCCTTCCAAAGCTCTTTCATACACAATTCTGGGGTTTGGAGTTTTATAAGGTGTCACACTCCTCTGCCAAAGTGTGCTGGTGCATCATCATACTACAAACCCCGGGATACCATAGGGAGCTGTGAAAAGAAAATCCAGTTTTGTCCTGAATTATCTCTGTACTGTAGTATGTGGCCCTGTTTACACAGGCAGGAAAATGTGGGATTAATAATCCTCATTTTCCTGCCTGTGTAGAAAGAGCCTTCATGTCATTTTCAATCTGGGGAGATCCTGAGGCAAAACTATGACAATTGTCCTGGCCAGATTTCTTCAGAGAGAGGTTTGCCTTTGCCTAGGCTTTTGCTAAGGCTGAGAGAATGTGTCTTGTCCAAAATTATCCTTCCCTTTTGTTTTGTTTTGTAATAGTCAACCCCGGAGATGGCATCATCTCGAGCATCCTCCAACATCTGGAGCTACTTCCAAATTACGTATAATGAGAATTATGCCCATTGCACTCTGTGTTTTGCAAATATATCCAGAGGGAAAGGTTCACGTACTACTTGAGCCATGTGGAAACACATCAGAACCCAACATTCAGCCCAATTTCAAGAACTGAAAGGTAGAAGTGCACTATCCACAGTGACTCCGGCTTTACCCTTAAGCCCTGCTGTGACTGTCAGAGCCAAGTCCCAACACGAAGGCAGTACTGACACATTTGATACAGCTGTTATTGGGACTCTCACATCAGTTCTTTTAAGTCCTAGCCCAAGTTCAGCAGCTTCCTCCTTTGGAGAATCAAGCCCTTTGCAATCACCCCCAGTGAAATGCAAGACAGCATCTTCTTTCCAACTGACTCTTGAAAGCCTTCACGTATACCACTCAAAGTTTCAAGCCTGGAGACAGAAGAGCTAAAGCCATTACAAGGTTGGCTGCTGAAATGATCTGCAAAGATAACCAGCCATTGTCCATAGTGGAAGATACAGGCTTCAGAAAGTTGATAAGCCACCTTGAGCCACAGTACAGCATCCCAAGCAGGAAACACTTTGTCCAAAAGGTGATCCCAAAGATGTATGAAGAGGAAAAAAGAAACATGGAGAATCTTTTAGAACACTGACTTTGTTCCAGTGACAACTGACATGTGGACCTCCACAAGTTGTGACAATTACTTCAGTTTGACAGTTCACTTCATAGATGATAACTTTGAGTGCCATCAATTGTGCTTAAAATGCATTCCTTTGCAGAGGTTTCCCACACAGCATCTGCAATAGAAGCTTTCATCACCACCACTGTGAAGGAATGGAATCTCTTGCACAAAGTTGTGTGTGTCATGAGAGATAATGGATTGAATATGGTTGGAGTTTTGGAATGCAGTACCTTTGACCATTTGCCCTACCTTTCTCATACTTTCAGATAGTTGTCAAAGATGGCTTACTGAACAAGACTGAAATTAAGAGGATCATGTCCACCTGCCTGAGTATTGTGGGACATTTCAAGCACTCCTCTAAAGCCATGAAAGTGTTACAAGCTTCTCAAGCTAAGCTAGGTGTGAAACCCCATAGATTGATACAAGATGAAACAACTAGATGGAATTCTCAGTATGCTCAATTGTCTCATGGAACAAAAGCAAGCTGTTTTACTATCTGCTTCTTAGTTGAATTTCCAGGTGGATCTTGGACCACTATAGAAGAACTGATATAACTCTTAGATATGTTTGATAGAGCGAAATTTGTGACCAGTTCCAGGTAAGTGACCATCTCAGAAATAATTCCTATAGTGAATAGCACCACTTTTACCCTCCAAAACTTCAAATCAACCTTAGGTTCCATCCAGGGTTTCCAAAATGACTTGCTGACATCTCTGAAGAGGCACTGTCAGCCTGTGGAGACGGAAAAACTGTATGCTCTTGGAACTCTCCTGGATCCCTGCTTCAAAGCCAGTGTCTTTTTGAACAAAGAACACCTTGATCAAGTGAAATCAATACTGGTCGTGGAAATTTCTGATCTTTGTTTGCAAGCAGATGTCTGACCTGCAGTCATCACAAGAAAGGGAAAGAGCCACCACTCCAGCATTTTCAAATGAACCAGAAGGAGCTCATAGCATGCGGAGTCACTACGCTCAATTGATGACCCCATCTAGCAGCAGTGAGGACAGTTGCACTTTGTCTCCTGAAGATGAAATCAAAGCCTACTTGTCAGAACCACTGCTTCCACCATCTGCAGACATCTTCAAGTACTGGAAGGACAACCAAAAATATCCCAATTTGAGGAAACTGTCCAAAAAGTTCCTAATCACACCACCATCGACAGTAATGTCAGAAGGACTCTTCAGCACATCAGGTGTCATAGCTGTTAAAAACACAGTAGACTAGACCCAGTAGACTAGTTAGAATGCTGGTGTTTTTGAACAAAAATCTGCATTAAAGTTTTCAACTATGTTTTTTTGTTTGTTTACATTGCCCTGAAACAGTTCAGGCAGGAACTCTCACAAGTTTAAAAGTAACATGTTTGATTGTTCTTAATTTTGTGGAAAGAATCAAGACTCAGGAGTTTATGTACTTCCTGTAGCACAGTGGTTCTCAACCTGTGGGTCTCCAGATGTTTGTGGACTTCAGCTCCCAGAAACCCCAGCCACTGTGGTCAATGCTCAGGGCTTCTGGGAGCTGAAGTCCAAAAACATCTGGGGACCCACAGGTTGAGAACCACTGCTGTAGCAGATGAACATGTTAAATTGCATTTGTATTTTCATAAGAAGAAGTATATGGGTATGTTTTCCTGAAGGTGAAAACTATTTTTTAATTTGTTTTTCATTAAACAAAGATGTCAAATTCTGCTTCAAAACACTTTTCAGTAGAAGTGCATTCTTTCCCTTGTTTTTAAACCCTTTTTTAAAAAAGGAGTCAAAAGATTTGAGATTCGTGAAATTTGTAGATTCGCAGAATCTTCCAGAGATTCAGATTCAAAAAATTCAGAAGGATATTTAAGATTAAAAAAGATCAAAAAGAAATTACAGACCAAGAGGAAATCAAGAAGACCTTTCATAATTACTACAAGAATTTATATGCTAGAGGCCTGCCATCTGAAACAGAAAATAAGACAATGAGATATTTAAATAAATGAAGAATTCTTAGAATAACGGAAGAGCAGAGAGAAAGATTAGACGCGGATATAACTAAAATAGAGGTAGCTCAGGCAATAAAAAGACTCAAGAGATTCAAAGCTCCGACCGGACAGCTATACAGCAAGCTTCTATAAAGATTTTGAAACAGAAATATTAGAGCCTTTGACAGACACTTTCAATAGTATAAAAAGAAACGGCATTCCCAACACTTGGAAGCAGGCGAATATAGCACTAATAGCAAAAGAGGGTAAAGATTCGACTCAACCGGAAAATTATAGACCGATATCTCTCTTGAATACGGATTATAAAATCTTTGCCAATATTTTAGCAGAAAGA
Organism: Iguana delicatissima; assembly: GCA_948472985.1. Taxonomy (NCBI): domain Eukaryota; kingdom Metazoa; phylum Chordata; class Lepidosauria; order Squamata; family Iguanidae; genus Iguana; species Iguana delicatissima. The sequence goes on from CAOKZL010002422.1 coordinate 48,917, forward strand.
TTCAAACAAGTTTTACAAGATCTCATACATCCCGATCAAAACCGGATATTGCCTAACAGACAGCTGAAAAATAATATAAGGACCCTTTTGAACATGATAGAACATTTCGAAAAAAAGAATGAAAAAAACCTTGCGATCCTATTTTTAGATGCTGAAAAGGCCTTTGACAGAGTAAGATGGTCCTTTTTGACTGAAGTGCTATGAAGAATGAACTGCGGAGAAAACTTTGTGGGTTGGATAGAACAAATCTATAAAGAACAAAAAGCTAAATTAATTGTAAATGGCAAATTGACAAAAGAAATAGACATATATAAAGGAACGCAACAAGGGTGTCCACTGTCACCACTAATTTTTATAGCAACACTAGAAGTGCTGAGTAATAGTATTTGTGAGAGATCGGATATAAAGGGAATCAGCAATATAAATTAAAAGCTTTCGCGGATGACCTTGTCTTTTTTACAGAAGAGCCGCTATCCGGTATTGAAAGAATAGGTCAGGAACTGAAAAGATTTGGAGAAGCAGCAGGTTTAAAAATAAACAAGAGTAAATCTTATATAATGTTGAAGAACGTAAGACAACAAAAACAACAGGAAGTTATGCAAAAAATGGGATTTAAGATCGAGAAGAAAATAAAATATCTGGGAATATGGCTGACCCAAAATAACAGAGATCTATTTGATAACAATTACACTAAAACATGAAAAGAAATATCCACAGATTTGAAAAGATGGTCCAATTTGAATTTGTCATTGCTTGGTAAAATCATGACTATAAAAATGAACGTCCTGCCCAAACTAAATTTTTTGTTTCAAAATCTACCAATCATCATGAACGACAAACTATTTTATCAGTGGGAGAAAGAACTGGCAAGATTTATCTGGAACGGCAAAAAGCCAAGAATTAAATGGAAATTGCTGACGGAACATAAGACAAGAGCCACGTGGCTGTGACCTTCCCAATTTAAAAATGTATTACTACGCTAGCGTCATGACGTGGTTGCAAGACTGGATTATCCTAAAAGACATAAGAACATTAACTTTAGAAGGAGCAGACATGGGGTTTGGATTTCATGCCTATTTATGGTATGGGAAGGATAAAATTGACACTGAATTCAACAATCACTTTGTAAGAAAATCTTTATTAAGAATTTGGAAGAAGGTGAAGAGAACTACATATCATAAAATTCCTTTATGGTGTTCTCCTCAGGAAGCCTTCTTTGGGCAATGGAAAGACCCAAATCAACAGTGGCTTCGATACAGAGAATTGCTGACGCAAGATAAGCAAGAAGGACATAGAATATTATCACGAGATGAACTTAAACAAGGAAATATAGACTTAAACTGATTTCCATACTTGCAATTAAGAGAACGTTTCAAAATGGATATGAAATTAGAAGGTATTGCAAATCAAAAGACGTATAATGAACTCAAAACCATAATATTCCTGAAAACTAAACAGAAAATATCACTTTTTTATAAACATTTCTTGGTGCAAAAATTAGAGGATGAAATAGTGAAGGAAGTCATGATAAAATGGTCACAAAATATTCGACGAGAAATCTCTTTGGAACAATGGGAAACAGCCTGGAAGAATACAATAGAATTTACCGGAGCCCAGGATCTAAAAGAAAATTTCATTAAAATGATGTATAGGTACTATCTTACACCCGTTAAGATAGATAAAATATATCATACAGGGAATGATAAATGCTGGAAATGCAAGGATAGTGCAGGCACTTTCTATCATTCATGGTGGACTTGTCCTGTCACAAAAAATTACTCATCACAGCTATAACAGAAATTTTCAGCATAACATTTCCAATGCATCCAGAACTTTACTTATTGAATATGACTCATATGTTTGAGAAAAATCTTCTACATCAAAACAGAATAGTAATACTATACTTAATAACAGCAGCAAGGATGTTATTTGCAGGGTCCTGGAAACTTCCCAATGTACCGAATATAGAATCATGGTGGTTAAAAGTGATAGAAATGAAGCAATATGATGAGTTTTCAAACCATTTGAAAGGAAGGCCAATAGAGAAGATGGAACAAAGATGGCAACCAGTTATTACATGTTTGGAACAATACCATAAGTAAACCATTAATGTGCTTAAGCCAAAGGGGTAAAATTAAAGAAAAAATTGAGATTTAGTATAATTTCAAGGTTCTAGAGGGAATATATATGGTAATTTAAAAGTTTATGGAAAAATGGGTAAAACTTCATGGTTAATTTACGATATTGCATTTCTATATTAGATTTCTTGAATTATTAAGTTTTCTTTTGAAGCAAGAAAGTGTAAAATAGGTGTACCCAACATAGAAATAACTTGAATTTAAGGGACTTATACTTGTGGAACGATAGCGGGAAAATAATAGACCAGGGTCCGGTAAAGGAGATCAAAAATTTAGCTTTATAATTCTCTATGTGAAATCCAACTAAAGAGGAATATATGTACAGTTGAAAATTTTGTATTATATATTTCCTTCTGCCTTTTTTTTTTACTATTTGTCTATGTTATTTTAATAAAAAATAATAATAAAAAAAAGAAAAATTCTGGATTTGTCCATCCCTACATAGGATGGTTTCTCACAACAGGTCAAACTACCCACCAAACTCAGAGCTCAGAAGAATTTTGGAAAACATCACCCAGAATCCCTCAGCCTGCAAAGTTAACTTTTGAAGCTCAAAACTATCCTGAGGTTGTCTAGTTTGACTGGCAAGAATTCTCCTGTGTCTCAGGCAGAGACTTTTCCCATTACCTGCCACACTGATGCTTCCACTCACATATGCTAAGGATAGAAAGTATGATATGCTGCACAGAAGCCATGCATTATAGAGCAGGAAAAGAGGTCCCTAAGAGAGCAAACATGCCCTCAAAACTTTTATAGGGATGAGGGTTTATCACCTGACCCCCTCTTATCTCACTGGTCACCTTCTGGTTCTTGTCCTTTGGCAAACCTGGCTGATTCTGCACATGATTGAGATTCAAGACTTGGAACAGGCTTAAGTTCTGACAGAACTCTCAGTTTTTAGTGTAGGAGAGTTTTCTCCACCTCCATTTAGGCTCTGTGACCCCAAATGAGCAAAGCACTGCAGTCCTCAGACACAGTGAATGGGAAGTCAAAGATATTGCACTCTATGCAAAGGTGTTTACATTAGGTCAAGTGCTTTATTTGCATGTGGGGTTTTTTTTAAATTTCTCTCTCACTATTTCTGTTTTTTCCTACATTCAGTGCATTATGAAGTTACATACTGAATCTACTGGAATGAATCATATTCTGCCAACTTAAACACATTCATTAATAATTATGCTTTAGGTTGACTCTATCACTGTTGATATTATTGAGACTGAAGTATTATGACTCATACCATAACAAAGATAACTCAGCTCATCAAAATAATATGAATTTCTCCTAAATCTCATATTGCACATTTAGCAGTAGAACTAAGAACTAAGAATCTTTATTATGGTCATAGACTAGCACAATTTAGCAGTAGTTACTCCTTTAGGCAGCTCACCATTCAGTAGTATTAGAAATTATTTTGTTTTAGTTCCCATATGAAGTGTTTATTCTTTAAAAAAAATCTATACATTCAACTTTCCCTAAAGGAGCAAAACTCTCTCCCAATGGTTCAAGTGATTATGACATCGGTAGGTCTCAACCTCACTGCTTCCTCCTGCAGCATGTAAACAGGATTGATTACATTTGAGGCTTGTTTGTTTGGCATTGATAAATTAAAATGATTAGAGGGGGAAAGATTTGTTAAAGGAAATTCAGGAAATCTACTCATTGCAAATTCCTGCGTGATAGCATCTTTTTCAATGTCAATGAAGATTATAAAGGAGGGAAGATGAAAGGAAAGATACAAAGCTAGTATGAGAGCTGGTTGTAGAACCACAAGTCACCTCCACCCCCTGCCCCCTCATCACCCTTTAATATGGTAAACTAGTATATGATGGATTTTATTTATTTATTTATTTATTTGTCTGCCATTTTATATTTAAAAAGTAGTGACTATGTAGAAGACAACAGAGAGTAAACAGTGACTACCTGGTACTACCTTTTTGTTCTTTGCTCCAGTAATAGCAGACAAAACTGCTTTCAGGGCTGGTGAAATCTGCCTCCTCCAATGGAAACAGAAACATCTCAGAAATAAAAGGCAATATGTATGTATGTATTATGCATGTATTATCCCTCCTTACTCCTGACAGTCTCTGCTTGCCACTGGAATGAAAACAGAGAGGGAGCCAACTGAACTTGCCATGGGGAGAGTTCCACACTCTAGGAGCTGCCACTGCGAAGGATTTGCCATGTCTTCACCAAACATGCCTCTGAGAGCAGGGGAACAAAGAGAAATTTTCTCTGAAAGATTTTGAAATCTGGGTAGGCTCTTACAGAGAGATACAGTGTTTTGGATAGTCTGAACCCAAGCTGTGCAAGACTTTAAAGGTTGTAACAAGCACTTTGAGTTCGATGCAGAAATAGACTGGTAGCCAGCAAAACTGTTGCAACAATGGAGTTGCACCTGTGCTGTAACCAGCACCAGTCAGCAGCTTGGCCACAGCATTTTGGACCCCGTGAAGTTTCCAAATAGCTCCCAAAAAGTTGGACCCAGTATAGTTTGTTACAGTGCTCCAAACAGGATGTAATTAAGGTATGCATCATCTTAGCTAAATCTGACATCTACAGAAAAGGCACAGGTAGCACACTAGTCTAAATTGTACAAATGCACTCCTAGCCACCACTGAAATCTGAGCATCAGATCTCAGTCCAGGAGTAAGCCCAACCTGCAAACCTGAAGTTGTTGGAGGGGAAAAAAAACCATCCAGTACAGGTTGAATATCTCTTTCTTAATCTGTCTTTTGTCTGACCATGAACACTTCTGTCTTGTCCAGACTATGTTTCACCCTTATTTGGTCCATTACTGACAGGAGACTCTGGTTTAGTACTAAAACAGCTTCCTTAGACTGAAATGGAAAGCAGACACAGTTTTGGACATCATCAGCATACAGGTAACGCCAAACCAAAAACTCTAGATAACCTCTCCAAGCAGTTCATGTAGACATTAAAACACCGTGAGAGACAAAACTCAGCCTTAAGAGACGCCACAGGCCAATGACCACAGTGTCAAATAGGCAACCCCTAGCACTATCTTCTGAATTTGCCCTTGCAAGAATGACTGCAACCACTATAAAACTGTGTTCCAAAGACTCCTTGTGAAGGACTCCATGCTATGCTCCTGGGTCATTAAATTTGAATTGCGTAATTCAGAGACAGGAATAGTGCAGCCCTTCCAATGTTGCTGGACCAGAAATCCCAGGAGCCTTTGTTAGTAATGCCAGTGGTGAGGAATCCTGGAAGTTGCAGTCTAACTACATCTGGAGGGCTACATGATTCCCCCCACTCCCGTGCAATTCTTGCATCTGAAGTAGATTAGGCTGGTCCCTTCTCCACCAGACCTAATCTCTCAACAGTAGTTGTATAACTTCTTCTCCTGAGGAAGACTTCCTTTCTCTTTTTGCTTCTTTTAACCTCAAGACTGCTAGGCTTTCCTGTTGCTGTTTGCAGTGGCATTTTTAGGCCCAGCAGCACCTAGGGCAAGCATGGAACTTGCTCCCCTAGGTGCTGCTGCACTGCCGCTGCACCAGGCCAGGAAGGACCCCAGTGGCGGCAGCATGTGCAGGGGGGTCAGCAGTGGTAGGCATGGTGATGAGCAGTGGGCAGTGGGTGTGTGAAGGCAACAAGCAAGGCATGGGTAGGCAGTGGGGGGGTGCGAGGAGGCGACAGGCAGGTGCGGGTTGGCAGCGGCAGGCACGTGAGGGTGACAGGTGGGCATAGGGGTGGCAGGCAGGAGGGCACCTCTGGCCTTTGGCACCTGGGGTACACACACCAGTTGCCCCACCCTAGATCCTCCTCTGGCTGTTTGCTTCTTATCATCCTCTTATCTTGTTCTCATAAAAGGAAAGCCCTGCTGAGTTTCTTGTATGGCCCGATGGCCCAGAACACGGAAACCGGAAATGAGCAATCAAAAATTAATTTGTTAGCCCTAATTCATCACGGTACATCTATTTAAATAATGATTTGTTATTTTAATTGTTATATGCCAACACAGTGGGGGGGTGACAAATGAGTAATGTTTCTCATTCTTTGAGAGGCCCCAATATGAATCCACTTACAACAGCCTTCCTCCTTCTTCCTAATCAGACATGCACATATTTTGGTATGGAGTAAATAACATAAGCAATAGCAAGCCGACCCATTCTTAAAGACAAGGATTCCTCCATTTTCCCTAGGATTCTATGTTCGCCAGAGCACAATAATGAAGGACATGTGGTAGACAAACTGGACTTTCCTTGCTGTTGTTATATTTGTACCCAATAGCCATATACATGAGGCAAAGGGTAGTGTAGCCCAGTTTCTTATATAAGCAAGATGATATTTTAACAAACTGAAAGTGAGACTTAATCTGGGGCTCTATGCACACTTACCTGAGAGTAATTTGCACTGGGCTTAACGGGACTTCTGCTATTCCTTAGCCATCTCTGTCAGACCTTTCTCTTTGATCGACCCCCTTGCGAGACAACTGGGTCAAGGTGCTTGCTACACCTGTAATAATTTCCTTCCTGGACAAGAGAGGGGTCATTAAGCTCAATCAATGCTCTTTATTATTCTGTGTTGCTTGCTAAAAGAAATCCTAGGAAGGAAGATTCATTCCTTGTGCCTTCTCCTAGTTATTTCCTCTTAATGTGAGTGACAAAGCATGGGATGGGTACTATGAAGCACTGCAAAGTGGATGCGCAAGTGTGAAGAAGATTAATTTTAATATTGTGGTTCCCCAAAGGAACCACACTCAAAGTATAAAATGGTCAAAAGCACAATTGACATCCTGATCATGAATGTGGAAATAGTCAAAATTATAATTCATATCCAGTTACTAATTTTTGCAATAGGTAAATTCAGATATTCAAAATGAGTGAACATTATGCATGAATACTCTCTCAAGCAGTACATGCCCAGTTGTCTTGAGAAGCAGTCTCCCTGCATTCACATAGCAAGAGAAGGCAGTGCTTAGTCTTTCCACTAGTGGTAGCTTTCCCTCTAAAATATACCCTGAAGCTATTTTTGCAGCTGCAGTATTGAGATGGAAGGAATATTCACCACTATTGATTTTCTGGCCCCTAAAATGGGTTTCCTGGAAGAAAAAGATGGTTTTTGGTATTCACATATCCTAAAATGTTTCAAGAAAACATTCTGCTGAGAAATACTCATAGGTGTTGGAGGGGACACATGAAATTAATATGGTTTTTGTCCTTGCAGAAACCTTTTTGCACAAAAACACACCCAGGTTTGTTTTTTTAAAAAAAATCTGCACATAATGACACATGTGGAAAAGTACCAACTACACAAAAAGTGTGTTTCTGGAAAACAGTGTTGCATGCAAGAGAAAAAGTATTTTAGCTTTTTTACAAAATCCCACAGTTTTCACACAAAACTCCGTGTGCATTACTACACAGAATAACTTACAAAAACACTTGAGGATATGTGAATACCAGACAAAAACTACTTCTATTTGTATTCATTTTCTGACAGAGTGGGGAAAATTTTGGGAATTATTCATCCTCACATGTAAAGACAACATAGTGGAAGATTTACATTCCTAATGCAGGATTCCAAAGATGCATTTTGGAAGCTTATGCTAACAACTAGAAAGGAATATTGGCAAGTGGAAAAACAGATGTGAAAGCTTCAGAGTCTGGGGAAGAACAGCTGGTAGGGGGCAATATTTATTAGCGCAGTTTTAAATTTATATTTTGATTTTACCCTGTTGATAAGGCCCAAAGCGGCTAAGAAAAGTAGAAAAAAAATAAAGTATAAAAAGTTTAATTAAGCATAAAAGTAGATCAAGTGATACAAACCCCAAAGCAGGGGGAAGCCTACCAGTTAAAAGTTATTTCAATAAACAAGTCTGCTGGAAATCCTGTCTGAATTAAAATGTATTTGCCTGCCTGAGGAATAATAACAAAAATGGAGCTAAACCTGACCTGATAACAGCAAGAGGTTAAGCACTTTCTTCTTGGATGCAAATTGCTCTCTCCTGAGGGCCACAGTACCAGAGAATGCTGCTGTATCATTTGCTTCTCACTTATATTGTGCTTGAAGTAACTTATTCTTTGACCTGGTGGAAAGAGGTTCCACGGTAGCCCAGTGAAGAACTATGGTAACAAAGAAGGGCGGTAAAGGAAAATTCACTAGCAACCCACCTATCTCAAAAGACAGATTTTGTTCTGTGGAAATTAAAAATACAGTATCCAATAAGGCCAAAAGCGTCTGTGTGGGACAGCTGGATTGTTTGTCTTTTAAACCTACAGGAAGAAACTTTTATGATTCCAACTGTTGCACTACCATCTCTCTTAAATGAACTTATTATTGTGGCACATATACAATTACCTTCCTGATGACAGAGTCTTTGAAAAGTTACAGGGCATTATTTCTAGGCACCAAAGGAATTTCAAAGCATGTTCCTCTAAATTCCATTACACTGTAATTTAGTCTTAGTCGAACACACTTCACTATTTATTAATACCTTCTTACTAAATTGTGCAGGTACAATATTGAGGTATGTGACAGTTAAAGTGTACTATGCATCGAAATACTATAATCAAATATAAGCATGTTGCACAGCCTTATTATACACTCTTTGATTATATTTAAATGGCACAGTTATAGCAGTTCAAAGCCACTTTAACTGTCATGGCTCCATCCTGTGGAATCCTGGGATTTGTAGTTCAACAAAGCACTTAGAACTCTCTGATAGCAAGAGACAGTCTGTTTCCCTGAGTACTAGAGTAATTTAGCACAGAAGTCTAAGCCCTTCATGAAATTACAAATCCCTGGATTCCATAGGCTGGGGCTATGGCAGTTAAATGGGACCAACTGCTATAATGGCATAGCGCAGAACCACACAGTGTAAAAGTGGTCACCAAACTGTTATTAATGGCTTAGTGCTGAACCACATTGTATAGCAGAGGTACCAAACTGCTATTAATGGCATAGTGAAGAACCACATTGTATAAATTATGTCTGAATCACACAGAGGAAATGACTTTTTATGAAAAAATAATTATGTTTTACTAAAACATAACTAATCAATAAATTCAGTGTGGGTCAGCTGGAAAAGAATGGGGCTTTCACCCTTGAAGATAAATTTACAAGTCCTTTTCAGCCAGTAGTCACTGAAGAGGTTTAGCCAAATTACTATGCTTCAGCTACTCAACCTGAAAAATGGGAATACTAAAACTTTAATTCCCAAGGTAGTGAAAGAAAAAGTGTTAATTGCTGTGGAGCACTTTGCATAAAATTTCTCCCTAAACAATCAGTAATAATTATTTCCAGTGACAAACAAGGATAGAAAGACTATTAAAAATATTTTTAAAATTGTCAAAAATCATGTTTCTTGAGTGTCAAGGAATCCTGATGAGAAGGATCTTGGACTGATGAAAATCTTTTCTCTTTGAGACTTCGGTAAGCAATTCACACATTTGTTTGTTTGTAAAACAAAAACAAAAACACAGCATTTTCTGTGTAGGAAACAGCAGTTTCTGCCAGAAAATACTGTTTCCTGCTCAAAACCACCATATCTTTGTTTTGTGCAAAATAAGTTTCAAGCTGTGAATAGTCACTTTTCAAAGACTTTCTCACAGAAGCAAAAAAAAAAAATGCTAAAATTATTTGTTCCTTCCTTCAGGAAGAAAATCAGTGAAAAATTGTATTACAAAAGTAATTAAGAACTTTATCACCAGGAGAGGCAGCATAGTATAATATTCTGCAATGGCTAGACTACTGGGGACAGCATGCCAGTACATCATACCAGGATAAACTGGAATGAACTGTTCCACCACCGGGGAAACACTTGCAGAAGATGCTCTCAGACACAGCATATAGATGCTCAGGTACTGTGGCTTATGCAAGCCACTAAGGCAGTGGTTCTCAACCTGTGGGTCCCCAGATGTTTGTGGACTTCAGCTCCCAGAAGCCCTGAGCATTGACCATAGTGGCTGGGGCTTCTGGGAGCTGAAGTCCATGAACATCTGGGGACCCACAGGTTGAGAACCACTGCACTAAGACCATTTCCGCACTACACTGTTATAGTGCTACTATTCCACTTTCAACATCCTGTGGAATCCTGGGGTTAGCCATTTAGGGAGAGGCCTTTAGAATTCTCAGCCAGAGAACTCTCTGGCCTTAATAAACTAGAAACCCCAGAATTCCACAGGATGTTGAAAGTGGAATAATGGCACTATAACAATGTAGTGCGGAAATGGCCTAAAATGTCCACAGTTTGTGCAACCAGCTGGTTATACAAGGGTAAAGCCCCAACAGGATTTTAATAAATAATTTAATGCATGGCGTATAAATCTAACAGTATAAATTTAACATGTAGGTTGTATTAATTCATAGAGATCATTCACAGAATTATAGATTTGGAAGGGGCTGCATGGGCATCAAGTCCAACCCCCTGCTCAATGCAGGACCTCTAGCCAGAGCATCCCCAGCAGGTAGCAGCCCAGCCTCTTTTTGAAGGCATACAGAGAAGGATGTAATTAAAAATTACATTGTATACTTATATAATGCTACAATGTATGTGCACCACAGAGGGATCATATTGCACATTCATGACAGGCCTTATGCAAAGTTTGAGACTGGGAAGGACAAGAGCTACTCAAATCCCAGCAAATTTTCCATCTGGGTTCAAAAGGTATACAGCTTAACATCTTTGCCTTCACTTATCACCCTCGCAATGCCAGGAAAGTTGGTGAAACCACTCTGTATGAACCACAAAAATTAATTTCACTCATCATGTTTAAAAAATGCTGAAAAGCTAAATTAAGCTGGACAAAGCAAGAAAAACAGAAACTGAGATAATGCCTTATGGCTGGAAAAAGATTTAAGAGATGAGCTCTTCAAAGGATCTTAAGCATCTGTTCTCAATCTTCTTATCACATAGAATTCCAGCTGATTTCAATGAAGCTCCTTTAAAGTATGTGCTTTTAGGATTGCCACCACTAGATGTGTCATAAATCATTTGATCTTATGTGGAATTTCCATTAGATAAATGCATGCATTTACCTTTTTCTGGCATTTACATAACCCTCAGTTTGTATCAAACTAGGGTCTGCCAGTTGGATCCCTTCATGCCGCCTTCCGGTAGAGCAGACATAGGCAATTGCACCGGGTCAGGGAGCATTTTCTGCCCCTGGGATCCAGGGGCCCTATGCACAGGCTACAAAAATGCCCAAACCCACAAAGCAACAAAACCACAAGTCAATGTCTCTTTTGAACAACAGGTCTTTGTGTTAAATAACGCAAGGAGGGGAGGCTGCAATCTGTTAAAAGGTAAATTCAAGGAGAAGCAATTCCTTTTCTTTTTTTAACTACACTAAAGATGGTAAGTAAGTAAAAGGGAGGGAGGGAGGGCAGGCTGGTGTGGTGTGGTGTGGTGTAGTGGTTTGAGCATTGTACTACAACCCTGGAGAACCCTGGAGAGTTCAGTTCCCCACTCAGCCATGGAAACCCACTGGGTGACCTTGAGAGCATCATACACTCTCAGCCCCAGAAAAGCCCATGACAAGTTTGTCTTAGGGTTGCCAAAGTCAGAAATGATCTGAAGGCACACAACAACAAAGGATGGTCCAATAAATCTGGTGGAGCTCGGGGCTGTCAAAACAGCCTGGCTGGAGTGCCTGCAGCCCCAGGAATATACATGGCCCACCACTATTGTATAGGAGATTGGGGTCTCTTTATCTGCTTAGCAGCCAGCCTTTCCCCAAAACTTTTGCCATTTGAAAATTTGGAAATGTTTTTGCAATTGAATCATTATTAAGTTTTGGAGGTGTGAGGGTGGGGGTAATCACTGTTCTCTTTATCTGGTTGCTTAGTTCCAGCTAGACAGAAGTTGGGTACCTCCCTTGCCCACTGATTGGCTGTGGGGGAGACCTCAGCACCCTCAAGCTGTGTAATCCAGCTAGGGAAAGAGCATGTGCTGCATAAATACATTGATGGAGCTCTGTTCTCTCCTGAGGTATTGTTGGCTATCAGCCATAGCTTTCTGTTATGTCTAGACATAGTACTATGTTACATTGCTTACAAACTAGCAATGATCAGAGGGCAGCTTTCATGTACATTTCTCTTACAGTTCATGTAGATTTGGAAGTAATTAACCATAGCTGCTGGTTCAGACGCAAACAATATTATGCTTGATTTCAGCTCCCTGGTTTGGTTATCCAGTTATATGAAGATGGGTGGGGAATAATCAGACTAGTGTACTAAACCAGGACTGATGGTTTATAGTGACATGCAAATTAAGCTGTTATAGATCTGGGTTGGTTTTCTCACCACTGAAAGCTAAAGATTAAAAAAAAAGTACTATCAAGATTAAATGTACCAGTAGTGATTGACTTTTGAACATAACAAGCAGGGCTCTTCAATCCCATCTCTCACTCTTTACTTGGAATCAACTGAGATAACAGTGCTGCTTACCAGAAAGATTCATGGGTAATGTAAACTGCCTTGGAAGTCCTAAGGCTCTGATGTGCCAAAAGTAGGGAAGAAATGTAGGGTACCATATAAACATCATAAATAAATATTGTGGAGATAGTGGTTGTGTACAGGCAAGAGCTTCTGAGTAAATGTAATCTCAACAAGTTGTCTCTAGAAAGTAATGAAATCAACTGTGCAGCCCAAAGCTGTGCTATTAATCATCTCAGTGTTCTGGAAATACCAGCATACCCTCAGGGTGAGAATATTGTGCAACATGCAAACTGTGAAGCTAAAAATACAATTCAGAGCTGATCAGCAAATTTAAGTAAAGCTGTGGACACTAGCTGAGGCAAGTGAGTGTTCTTTCGTGTGACTGTGAGGGCGCATATAAGCCATGTAAAATTCCAGCACAGTTCATCACTATCCTGTGGTCAAGCAGCCAATGGCATCTGTTACCATGAACAGGATTGTGCCCTGCCATCACAAATATCATCTTTTAGCTATTTATCAGCATTTCCCAATCTGTATATTCTCTGTGCAGCAACAGAGGCACAGAGCTAGCTGCTACAACCAGTTCCAGGAATGAAGACATCCTTGCAAAATTTCCCATTGGTGGTACTCCCCTTCATCAGATGGCTATGGTGACCCTACCTGGTATACTTTTTACTGTAGCGTATCAACATAGTACAGCCCTGCCTGGGTGCTGTGACCATGATAGCTGTGTAGTGAGAGCAAAAGACAGGAGGGGCTAGTTGTGCATGGACTGGAAGCCAGCAAAACAGGATTCTTCCAAGAAGCTTCTTCATGGTTACCATAAGCCACATGGTCATGTGAAAAGTTCTCTGGATGACATCTTCTCCCTACCACCACACCAATACTGTTGATACTCTCAGAAATCTGATACATCTAAGTGGTTTCAGGGTAGCTTTTTGAGATATTCCTGGAAATATGGTTGGTTGTTCTATAGAAGCTCAAGCCAATATGGAACAGGACCAATGGTGAGCCCAGGAGCCAGTTTTACCTCTTGTCTGGGAACCACCATGGGTCATCCTTCTGTAGAAGATGTGATTGTTAATGCGTGGGGGGGTCCCTAAAACAGAAAGGGTGAGCTAATCACAGTGGGATCTGATTAGTATTTGGATAAGCGACTACCAGGGCACAACAGAAATATCTGAGTATGGTTAGGAAACAGCCCTTCCTGAAACCTTGGATAGCTGCTGTCACTCAGAGTTGACAATATTGAGGTAGATAGATTGATGATTTAACTCAATGTAAGGAAGCTTCCTATGTTCACTTCTGGTTTGGAATGCATTCCCCTCCCAGAGAAGACACTCTTACACTAAAACAAGATCTTATGCTTTCTTTTACAGAAGAATTGCCACTCCTGGAAGCTTCCAGAGGGGTATGGGTCTCCTTAAACATCTGAAGCTGAAGCATAACATACCTGTTATTGTTATTCAGGAGGGGATAGTCAAGGCCCCAAAAAATGTCCAAGGGCTGCAGGTGTCCCAAGAGCCATGTGTTACTCACCCTTTGTGTATCCAATCAATATATTTGTAACTGAGAGTCTTCTCTATTCAGTCAGATTTATCCTTTGGTTTTCCTCTGAGCTCAAGACAAGTGGAAGTTGGAAGGACAACAGCTACAGCTGTTGCATCAACTCTTCCTGGGGGAGTGGGGAGAGTGCCTTCAGGTGTTTTGCCTCAGCATCACCAGGCAACTGGCCATGAAGTTATGTCTATGTGAAATTCAGTGGCAGCTGTACCTAATGATCATTAGGGGCTTCTCTTGTTATTGTTGTGTGCCTTCAAGTCATTTCGAACTTCTGGCAACCCTAAGGCAAACTCTCATGAGTTTTTCTGAGGCTGAGAGTGTGTGATGCACACAAAGTCACCCAGTGAATTTCCAGAGCCAAGCAGGGAATACAACCCTCGTCTCCAGAGTCAAAGTCCAATGCTCAGACCACTACCTACTGACAGCATATTCTCTGTTGGCTTGTTTTCATCCATAAATGAATATTCAGTTCTGTTTGAAAAGAAAAGAAAACCCCTCATGTTTTCTTAACTGAACTAACAGTGGAGCCTCATGCAAATCACATCATGACTAGTTTGAAAGAGGAAGACTGATTTTTGTTGGCTAAGTTCCCTACTCACTCCACCCACCCGTCCATCCACCCATCTACACAGACACACATACACACACATCAATATCAAAACACCTGGCCTCTCACAAAAAGGATTCTATGTTACTAAATTACTTGATGACCAGCCTCCAATCAACAGTCTCCTGTTTCTCACTCTCATCTTGGTTTTGTTAAAAAAAAAACAAAAAAAATGAGGAAGCAATAAAGCTTCCATCAAAACAAATTTCCATCAAAACAAACACCCAATTCACAGTATTTTGCTGAAATTATAAAAAAATACATTTTGGGGGCACAGCTATAGATACTTATTATATTGCCCACTTTATGTCATGCCTTTTACACTTGTGGATGTAAAAAGTTTTTACGTGTTATAAATGGATTGTTATCCTGCAAGTCTAGAAGCTATTATACCGCCCTGAGCAAATACTTGCTTTTGCATTATATTAGATAAACCCCCTAAAACTGCAGTTTTTCTGCTAGAATTCTTCTCATTATTTTAACTTCAACATAGCTCTGGCACAAACATAACATTTGCTTCGGGTCTTATCTCTGCTCTCCCTCTATTGTCCATAAAATAATTTTAGTACACTGTAGGGAGAAAGTATACTTTTTTTTTTGTAAGAGATATCATGTCTATCATGAGTACAGGGCTATTTCCTAAATGTAGAGGGTGGTAGGAGCCTTTCTTTGGTGGGGAAGTTTAGATGTTACATTCTTGGAGTGGCCCAGGGATACCAAGACTTTATAAAATGCAGTCTATGAAATCCCTAACAATCACTTAGAATGGAAGATGTTATAAAACGTATTAAAATTCCAAGGATGCTGAGCATGTACTGGGAAAAAAAAAAAGAAAGAAAAAGGCCAAATCAATAGTGCTAAGAAGGAGCTGCAATATCTACAGGAAAAGAGACCCTGGGTAGTTGACAGATAACCTGTAGGTGGCAAAAACATTATAGGAAAAAGAAGCAAGAGGGAGAAAATAATTGGATGATGAAAAGGAAGAACAGTAGGAAATAACATGTCATGCCAAAAAACACTCAACATGTGTACATATATAATATATTTTGGAAACATTAGGATAAGTTACAGTCAAGCACACGACTACACATTTAAGTGCCTTTAGTTTCAGCAAGAAAAAATGGCACTAGGCTACAGCCTCTGGTTTTCTAGAGATTGCCCGTTATACATCCAAGATAGATGGTCACACTTCATATCTCTCTGTTTAGTTAATAAGAAACAAAACAATATAACCAGAAGTAAAACCTCCAACACACAACAGCTGTCTATCTGTCTAGCAACACCTATCAAGTGATTCTTAAACATCAAGTGAGTTTTCTCCCCATCTGTCAGTGAATGGAGAATAGGCTCTGGGTTATAGTTGGAACTGTACCTGGGACTCCCCAAATTTGGGGCATAGGACGCATCACATTTCATATCACCTTTAAATTTTGGACTGAATCTCAGAATAGACTCAATGGCCCACTAATATTGAAGCCAATCTCTGCCCACCGTTGGAGAAAAGATTGCCGATTAACAGATTTCCTTTCCCTGCCAATTGGAGGGCAAGACTCCAGGCAATCTCTCCCAGCAGTTTTGTGTACATTTTAAATAGCATGGGAAACATGGAAAGCATGGAGCCACCATAAATAGTGCTTCAAGTCTCATCTTAGTGATGTAGCCTGAAAGGATACCATTGTCAGTGTTGTAAAAAAAAAACCTGCTGAATGTTCCATCAGAAACAACAGATATAAATTCCCTTGACCAGTTTATGGCAAAGGTCATCCATCAAGACAACCAAAACAGCCTCCACCCCACAATCAGGCCTATAAGATTCTGTATTTTTACTTTGTTGAATTCTTTTTGACTGTTCAGATTGCTTAAAATTGTTCAAAGGGTTTTTTTCAATGATTGCACCCCATCCTGAGATCCCCAGATAAAGGCTGGAAAAGAAATATTTTAATAAATTAATTAAGAAGTAATAAATATGTAAGTTCTGATTATTTTGAAACTGACCAATATCTATGCTGGGAGAATTGATTTTAATGTGACATTTCATTCCTCATCTATGCAGTCACTATTTCATAATAGCTGTCCTACTGCAGCCTGTCAAACAATATAAAACAAGTGGTATCCAGTGGAAGCTGCATTGTGCATACCGGCCCCAGAGTTCCAGACAAGTAGAAAGAATGAATCAGACTCTCAAATCACATCTGGCCAAACTATGTCAAGAAACAAAATTAAAATGGGTGGAGCTGTTGCCCTTGGCTCTGTTTAGAATTTGGTGCACTCCTCACGGAGTCACCAAACTGTCCCCCTTCAAATTAATGTATGGGAGACCCCCTCAGATCCTTTCGAGGTTAAGGGGGGACATTCAGGAACTAGGAAATGTCAGTCTACAGCAAGAAATGCAGGCGCTGGGTAAAGCTTTGCAGTCGCAGCGCCGTCATGCAATAGAAAATAGGTTCCCCATCCCTATCACTGAGGTTCACCCTTTCCAGCCAGGAGATGAGGTTTGGGTTAAGGACTGGAGATCTGATCCATTGACTCCCCGGTGGAAAGGACCAAAAACTGTCATTCTTTCCATCCCCACAGCTGTAAAGGTGGCTGGTATAAAACCTTGGATACATTGGACACGTGTAAAGTGAGCAAAGGGGGATGGTCAGTAGCTGGGGACCCTACTAACCCACTCAAGCTCATCTTGAAGAAGCGGCACGGAGATTCAGGCTGAGTTATACTATTACCACTCCGGAAGCTGGTAATTCCACGTACAACTAAGCCTGCACCTGGAGAAGGAAAGAAGACGGGGGCTAGGCTCTATCGCTGCTGTCCAGGATTCCAGCAGCCCCGCATACAGCCAGACCCCAGGAAGGCCGGGAAGGGACGTAATACTAACATGCATTTTATATTACTCTTATTATTCTCTATGTATATGATATTTGTAAGCAATGCTCAAGGGGTTGAAGAGATAGCATCCCCACATTTGGCTGATAACTATTGGTTACACCTGGCTAATATAACCGGGGTAGATCATTTCTGTTTGCCACAGGAAGTTCCTGCCAATAGACTTATTAATTCATGTCTGATACCGGTGTGTAGGCAGCCAAGCCAAATCCAGGATAGTACCCACTACCAGAGTTCGATCTTTAGCCACATAGATATGTCGTATGCTCGCAGCACAAATTGGGGGGTCACTTCAAATTCTCTACCCCTAACTGAGTTCACTTTACGAACTCCTACAGTAGCAGGAGCCAATGCTACCTGCGTGCGCATGATAAATTGTCAGAGTAAGAATAGCCAATGCAAGGTTGCTCCAGGACCTCTGATTCCTTGCAAGGAGATCCAAAATATATCTTATTACCAAGGTCATGTTCTTTTACCTCATGGCTGGTTCTGGACCTGTGGGTCTCGAACCTGGTCATACATACCAGCCTATCTGTCTGACACTCAACCTTGCTGCCTTAGCCGTCTGGTAACAGTCCTTCCTCCATGGCCTCAGAAGCGAGACCGTAGAGCTAGAGCCGCCCCTCTAGATGAAAACTGTGACGGCCAATCACACTTATGGTTGGATGAGGAGAAAATAGCGTTAGCATTCTCCCTGTTTGGAATAACAGGATTGGCTTTGGAGGACAGACTAGAAATAAATAGATTAGCCTGTACGCTAGCCAAAAGTATAAACGCTACTTCCAAAGCATTATCCTTGCGTAACAAAGAACAGCGGGAACTAAGGAATGCTGTATTGGAAAACTGGGCAGGCGTTGACTATCTCTTCCTTCTCCATCATGTAGGATGTGAAAAGCATCAGAAATTGTGCTGTTTCAACTTGTCTGATAACAGCAACACAATAGAAGCACAAATTAACAAACTGCACGAAGTAGTAAAGGATATAAATGAAGGGGATGATAGCTGGTGGAAGTGGCTCACATCTTGGTTACCAAACCTGAATTGGCTAAAAGCATTGTTTGTAATTTTGTTGCCAGTAGTGCTAATATTCCTGTTTCTGTGTATATGCTTTCCTTGTTTTATACAATGTATAAGTAATATGCTTCAAATTACTTCCAGTAAGACAGCAGCTCTGTATGCTTTGATGGCTCAGCCTGACGCTGTTTTATGATATAACGTCACGAAATGCTATAATTGTTTAGAAATTATGCATTTCAGGGGGGAAATGATATAGGTATGAATTAGAAATAATAAAGTAGAAATAAAGTAGAAGCTGGGGGCTTAGGTCAGAGGAACGGAGAAAGATTTAAGAAGAGTAAAAAGGTCACGAGAGCCAATGTATCACGTAGCTAGGATGTTGATCACGTAGCCAGGGTGTCGTTTATTACTGGCTGCAGTAACTGCAGATTGTAAATAAGCACTTTCCGGGGTCTGAGTGCGGGGATAATTAGCTAGTAACAGCATGTGGTATTTGTGACCCCGGAGGGGCGGACCGAGACATGCCTGCGATCTTTGCCTGTGATCTTTGTGTATGCTGTGAACTTTGTCTATAAAAGAGCTGTGAAACTTGAATTCAGGGCTTTTGGTCTTTTGGAGACATCCAGCCAAAAGCCCGCGCGTAATAAATTACTCTTTTTCTTGCTCTGTGGTCTCTGTGTTCTCTGGGCTCCTGCAACACAAGCAGAGGTCCTCTTGGACATCATACAGCTGTCAGTCTCTTTTTTCCCCAGATCTCATACACAGTTTAATTCTTACATAGGAACACACAGGATTGTGGTCCAAGATTGCAATCTATATGCATTTATATGGGGGACTTTCCTAAGAAAAAAACAATACTTTGCATCACTGATAACCCAATACACATGTATATCAGCATTTATATGACTCCCCCAACTCCACTGCAATGGTACACCTTGACAAGTCAACATCCATGTCTCTGCTCAGCATCTTTGAAATTAGGCTTCTGTAAAGAGCCATGAGAAATGGTTTAAGCACTGGACTACGACCCTGGAAACCAGGGTTCAATTCCCTTCTCAGCCATGGAAACCATTCTGTGACCTTGGGTGCATCACATACTCTAAGCCCCAGAAAACCCCATCATAGGTTCACCTTAGCATCACAATAAGTCAGGATCATCTTGAAGGCACACAACAACAAAGATTTCATGCCACAGATGCTATAACTGATCAACAATGACAACAGCATTACCATTTGTGCATCAGTCAACCATCACTGCTTTTCCGATGCACATTTTAAAAAGTAGCCAGCCCTGTTCATTCTGAGAAATGTTCCCAAGCCCTTTTAGCTTCCCTTGAATGTGTCACTTGAAATGAAAGCTCCACATATGCTTTAAACAGGGACAAGCAACTTCTAGGTTTGGATGGTCATAAACTCCTGAAATAGGGACAGGGACAGACTGCACTGAGGGTCATTTGCCTCTTTCACCAAAGAAAAACAGCTTACAAACCCAATGTTTTACCTTGATTGGTGCCGGTTCTTTTTTAAAACAAGACCATGCACTCTTTGCATCTCTATTCCAAAAGGGCACTAGAGTCTGATGATATGCACAGCACAGAGGGAATGTGTGCCTTCTTTTACAGAAGAAATCGCTGTCATAAAAGTAACCTGCTGCTTGATTCGCTAATTTTTTCATTAGGGCTGCAAATATAATGAAGTCAGTATCTGGGCTGCAAGTTGCCCTCCTGTGGCTTAGTAAAAGCTTTAGTAAATTCCTGTAACAACACATTCCAACCCCCTAGTACACCCATAAAACTTTTACTCACCTTTTCAAAATTCTTTAGCCTTTCCTTGAAATTCTTGATTGTTTTTGCTAGAGAGAAATATCCCCTCCATTTTCTTTTGAGTTTTTAAAAATGGCCTTGAATGCAACAGGCCAAATTTAGTGTAACTGCGGTAACACTAATTTGTGGAGATACACAGCTCTCATGTTTCACAAGAAGACAGCAGGAATGTACAGAAGACACTTCTGTGAACAAGCTGCAGATCCCTCTGCAAGTCGGATTAGGGAGCCTGGAGGACTATTCTAGAAGGGATTGAATTCTAAAGAATGATAATGTGAATGATTCACAATAAAGTAGTACTCTGAGACACCACTAATTAGAAGGAAATCTCATTGAAGCTAATGCAATAGTATATCACAAAATACATGCAGAGGACTGCACTGTAACCAAAGTTTAACTAGACATCCTACAAAAGCATAGACAGGATAAAAAAGAAGAGTGTGATTTTTCCAGGGAAAGAGGACAGAAAATAGAGTTTGTTGCTATAAAACAGAAATAGCTGAAACACAGGATATAAGGTAAAACATGAAGGCTGCCAATAGCTTCATGAGAAATAAACCTGACCAGCGAATACAAAGGCACTGTATTAGAATGTATTTTAAAAAAAATTAAACACAAGTTGAATATATAAACCATTTGCTACTTTTATATATTTCACACTAAATCACAATGGCTCTCAAGTGTACAGTTCTACTTGCTGCTGCCTCCCCCAAATTCTGGCAACAGAGCCTATTGGTGGGGGAGGATCCTATAACTTAACTTTAAGTACAGCAGTTTTAGATTTTGACAAGCAGCCAATCTGGGAGCTAAAAAGCCAGCCATGTGGTGATCTTCCAGATAATATGATAGAAGGCAAAAGGAAAGAGACATGGACATAACGTGGACTTTATATAGATGGGATCCATGGAACAATAGAAAATGTACTTCAGGTGCTTTTAAAAAAACAGTGTAAGCCTATGTATGTCTATATAGAAGCAAGTTCTATTGAATTTGATGGGGCTTTTAAACAGGCATAGGACCGCAATCTTAATTTCCCAGTTTTCATTAGAAAACTAAATCAAATGTTGCTCTCTGAAAATGCATGGGTAGTGCCTGAATAAAACTTCAGAAAGGAAGGGAAGTGATGACTGTATTCAATCAATCATTTCTTAGCTTAATAACCTACAGGATGGACAAAATGATGGTTATGCAAGCAGCTCATTTGCTCCAGCAAGTAAAAAAAATCAAAAGGTTAATCAAAAATTGTTTTCCATTATGTCTACACTGGAAAAGGCTACTGAACAGCTTCAAAACAAGTCAGGAAGTTAGTTGAATATGCCAGCTTGGTGAGAAGCTGTTAGTCATTCCAGTGTAGACAAACAGGAAACTATAGTCAATTGAAACCATGGTTGGCTGGTTTGTTTTCTTGTCACATGAACAAACTACAAGTATGACTGTTCTTAGCTTACTAACTTATTAAATGACTTGAAATCATTTAGTTTATTGAAGAGACAGCACGGAATAATGAGTGTTGAGCTATCACTTTGGAGACCAGGATTCAAATTCCACTTAGCCATAGAAGCCTGCTGGGTTGGGCAAGTCATACTATCTCAGCCTTATAAGAAGGCAAAGGCAAACCCCTCAGAACAAATCTTGCCAAGAAAACTTCATAATAGGGTTGCCATAAATCAGAAACAGCTTGAAGGCACTCGACAACATATGGCAGGGGAAAGTACTCAGAACTGACCTTAATAATTAATTATTAGCATGTAATAATTGCTGAGGACCAGATGAAAAAAGCGAGGATTAGTGGTCACCCCATCACAAAATTAGTGGTTAGCATGGGATACTAAAGGTAGAGGCTAGGATCTATAGCTGAGTCAATTGCACTGGTATGTTGATTTCTTTGCACCAGTGGAAGCTGATGCTGGTAGGGCAATGAATCTACAGTGGATTTTTGCCTGCAGTTTAAAGGTGCTATCCAGCGTACTGAAACCTATCCTCAAATAGATTCAGCTGCCTGAAATAGTCACTTTAACATTTTGGTTAAAACTTGGAGTGGACTCATCATCCCATGGCATTAGCTTCCTCTGTTAGGCACCAGGACTGAAGTCTGCTTTGGGTATTCAGCCACCTAAGTAAGAATACAAGACAAAGTAAGGTAAATATGGGTGAGTCTAGCTGAGAGAAAGAGTTTTAAAATAGTCTGTTTCAGGGTACAATACAAGCATTTCCATGCTTGGGAATAGATGTACCTATTGAAAATGGCCAGTGTAAATGTTGAGGGGCAATTTCATTTCAATTCATTTTGAACCATTTACAAGAATTCACAAACTTCTTATCCAAGATGGAAAGACTTAATCCATTTGTTTTCCAAACGGAAAGAATCAAATCAATCTGAGTAGAGAAACTAGTTAATACAGACTGCTAAGTGCCAAAATCAGTCTTGATGCCAAGCTTACAGGCTATTTGTACAGAAGAGAATGACTTTCAGGATCACTGTGTGTGGAGCTTCCAAGTGGCTGGCAATGATCCTACACTACTGGTCTCCCAAAGCCAAGCAGAATCAATGGGAGAAGCGGACACAGGGGTCTGAAGATACAAATGACCAATTGCAAGTAGTGAGGCTGCTTCAGTAACAGAGGTTGGTGTGCTTGTAGCTTTAGGTTATGAAAAATTTCTGCACTTCTTTAAGTTCCCACGAGGTCACCTTTAGTTGGCATCATTGTGAGATCTGTAACTCCTGAATCCAATAATGCTACATTATCAATGCCCTTTCGGGCCAGAGAGTCAGTGAGACCAAGGCAGGCACCTCATGGACAACCACTGTATCCAAAGAAACTTTATATAAAGCATCTGATCCAGAAAATGATGCTCTGGGGTCATATCCTAAATGGTTTTCTAATAACATTTGAGTCATTAACACTTGTATGGATGGAGTCAACTTGGAAGGATAGCAACTTTGGCTAAAATGTCCATAACTAGAGAGGCGTGTATCTGGAACCCATTGTAAGATGAAGAAAAATTCTTCCCATTTTTATTTTTTAAAATAACGAGAGAAGTACCAATGACAAGAGGAAAATAGAAAATGTGTTCAAGTATCTTTTGAAAAGTAATCAGGAGGGGAAAATTTCCTGAATTCAGACTGCTTTTCTTTCCTTTTCTTTTTGCAGTAATAAGGATTATGAAAACAGAAGAAAACTGAAGTAAACTACATTTCAGTGAGTAGTTATGAGGAGAAATATCTCTGAAATTCTACAAAGAGTCCCCTGTAGTGCTGTTCAAGAAACAGTCGAAAAGGAACTGGAGAGCCTTAAACTGACCATAGAGGCATGAAGTGACATAGGTCTCCCTGGCTGAAAGGTTGTCTAAATTCTAGAAGTTTCTAAAACGTTGCTCTGCACAGATGGAAACTCCACATCTGTGACTGCATAGAGACCATGGAGGAGAAAAAAAAGGGGACATAGCTATAACCTCAATAAAGAAAGCTAAGTAGTAGTTAAAATGACATTATAACTGTTTGAAGTTAGCTTATGCTTTTTGTTGGCTGGGAAAGAGGCAAGGGCTGGGAGACACAAAGAAGAAAAGAACAGCAGCAAGAGAAAGCATTATAGAAGCTTGCCTTCTCATTTTTAACCAGAAAATCCTTTTATGTTCTTGCTAGGTATAAATCAGTAGCAGTCAAGGCTAAATAAAAATGGCTGACAGCTAATTAACTAACCAAGGCTGCCGGTTCAATTAAGTTCCTGCATTTTCCCAAGAATATCAGCTATCACAATTAGATCATCTAGCAACTTGCAGTATCTGGGCTGACTGAAAATGATTTCATTGATTTTATGCACAAATACACAATACAGGAAAATTCAGTTCCTGGAGATAAAGAAATATTTTTAGCAAGGAATTCTTCCTCTTTTCTCATTCCACCCACCCTGTCCCACAAAATCAAATTGGAGCTTAGAAAAGTAAGAAGAGGGGATGCTAAGAAAGCAATGCAACTGTAATCATTATGAATAGACCATCTTGATTCTAGCCCGTGAATGAATGGATGGATGAATGTAATTATATGTATGCTTAGTATATTCATTTTTTTCTTCTTTCATTTGCAAATCTACTCAACAGGCATGATGTTGATTTCCTTGAGAGGTTACTGAACATGATACGAGAATAGTTCTTGCCCATCTGTGGAACTCAGCACATGATCTCACAGCTCAGATCTGAACATCTCATATGTGAGTAAACTAATTTGTCCAGATATTTATGCGCGCGCGCACACACACACACACACACACACACACAGTAAGAGAGAATGTTGTTATACTTGGCCATTTCCGCACTAGACTGTTTAAGCGCTATGATTCCACTTTCAACCTGCTATGGAATCCCGGGGTTTGCAGTTTAGGGAGGGGCCAGCGGGCCCCTCCCTAAACTGCAAACCCCAGGATTCCATAGCAGGTTGAAAGTGGAATCATAGCGCTATGACAGTCTAGTGTGGAAATGGCCCTTGACTGTCAAAAGAGAGGTTCCAAAAAAATGACAATATGTTTCTTAATATTTCAAAAGAGCAAGCGATATTAAAAGTAGACTACACAGTAACTGAGTAGAGCTGGCTGCCTTTTTGCATTTAATAGTAACTACATCACCATTATGGCTGTGATCCAATATATGGCAAATGGAAGACAAGGTGAATGCAGTTTTCACAACTAAATATTCAGACAAATCTGTGTTTGCATGAGTTTTGCCTGCATGCAATAAATTACTGAATAGCTCCATTTACCACCTGCAAAGCTTCATGGGACCAATTCGCTTGTGGTATGATCTCACACCAAAGTGTTATGCATGAAGTATGAAATTGTGTGAGTGAACTCAATTGTGTGGATGTTTCCCAATAAGTGTCACTATCTCAGTTGTCAGATCGTCAGGTGAGAAACACTCATAGAGTTGGCCCCACTCATGTAATTCTTACATTCTCTCACACGAACCACAGTTACATAGCAGGGGTCCATAATCCAGTGGCAGAGCACATGATTTGCAGACCCCAGATCAACCCCTTGCAGTTCAAAGGCTCAGTTACCACATTACATCTCTGACTGAAACTTGGTCAGTCCAACTTGGTCAGTTAGGATAGGCAGTACTGGATTAGATGGGCAAAATAACTGAGTAGTCGTAACCCACAGGGTAACTTTGGGCACATCACACACTGTCAACCCTAGAAAACCCCATGATAGTTTCACTGTAGGATCACCATAAGTCAAAAATGACCTGAAGGCACACAATAGCAACAGTCCTGTTTCCATGCATGGGAATTGCAGCTCAGGGACACAGCTCTGTTGTGGTCTGGTGATTAGGTTGATCGAGACAAATGGAGAGAGAAAAACGGAGAGACGGGGCGGATTGTGCAGGGTTCTACAACTGGAACAAGTTCAAAAGCACAGATAGACTAGTTCTAGGAATCTGCAGGGCAAGTTTTCCTCAGACCTACCATGGCCCATGATGAAGCTGTGACTGCAAGCCCATACCTGATTTCCTCAATTCCCACTCCTTTACCCTCTTCTTTTCTGGCAAAATAATGTTGTGGGGGGCAGTGCCTTGTTTTAAGGGAGAATAATGGTTCAAGGAGACTTGCTCTATTTCTGCATTAGACTGTTATAGCGTACGATTCCACTTGCAACATCGTATGGAATCCTGGAGTTTGCAGTTTTGGGAGGGGCTGGCTGGCCCCTCCCAAAACTGCAAACCCCAGGATTCCATATGATGTTGCAAGTGGAATCGTAGCGCTATAACAGTCTAGTGTGGAAATGCTCTTGGTGGTTGAACTGATCGGAAACTGTGACAACAGTGGTATCAAGTTTAATTTATACATGACTGCAAAACTTCAGGGAACTCCAACAGAATTGTAACTGGCTTCAAAGAGGAATTTCTTATAAAAGGAGGGAACTGGTAAAAAGAAATTAGAAAGGAAAAGTCAAAAGGGTCAAATCCTTCCCTAATGTTTGGACCTGCTGAAAACCACATTAACAGGAGGTTAGCTTTAATGCATATCACAGATCAGAAAGGGAAGTACAAGGCTGAAGAGGTGGTTAGCATGGCCAGTAAATGGCATGAAGGAAACTGAGGGGTTTTTTTTAAAAGGCCTTCTTCCAAACTGGAACTTTTTCCCTAGAAAGGTGAATTTATAATACAAAATAGCAGAAAAGAAATACAAAGAAAAAGAACTTTTGAAAATAGGAAATAGAGAGTTATATTAAATGCTAAATTCTCACAATGAAGAGATGTGAGCAGTGGGGTCTCCTCAGGGAAGGACATTGGGACTAATGCTTTTTAACATGTTCATTGGGACTAATGCTTTTTAACATGTTCATTAATTATCTAGAGCTGATATGTAAAATTTACTTAAGATCATTAAAATCACAGTGATGCATCTAATATGAAATTCGGGTTCCAAAAAATATATTTGGAGAGACGAAATATATATGGATTATTCTGAATGATCCAACTATAGGATAGTAAAGAGACATTGATGGACATTGTAATAAATGTAATAAATTGTTATAGTATATTATGATAAAGTAAAGGTGAGTAATCTGGAGTGAGCAACTAGTTTAAGAAGAGAGACGCAGAGGTTACATAAGTTATAATATGGTTGGAGAATAAACCAGACAAAGACAAGTAGGAAGTAAGTTGCATGTAAATTTAAGGTAAGTATGTCTGTATGTATAGGTATAGAGTAATGATTAGGAATTTGGAATCAGAGTTAATATAGTATGAGAAAGCAGACAGGTGTGAAGCAAGATTGGAAGATTATATGTTTGTTTGTTCTACTCTATGTATTTG
The DNA here is from genome assembly GCA_948472985.1 of Iguana delicatissima. Lineage (NCBI taxonomy): Eukaryota > Metazoa > Chordata > Lepidosauria > Squamata > Iguanidae > Iguana > Iguana delicatissima. Next base: position 76,156 of record CAOKZL010002422.1, read on the forward strand.
TTTGTTTTATTCTTGTATTTGAATTTTTAATATAAATAAATAAATAAATAATCTAGAGCTGATAATATAGATAATAATCCAGACACTAATATTTTAGTGTCACCAGCACCATCATTTAGAAAGTCAGACCATCCACTGGAGTTAAACAGCAGGAGGTTTGGACAAATAAAAAGAAGTGCTTCATACTGCAGACACTTAAATTGTGGAATTTGTTACCCCAAGATGTGCTACAGCTGCCAATCTTAATGGCTTTAAAAGAGACTGGATAAATTCACAGGGGTGGTGGCCATCACTGGGTACCCTTCAGGATGGCTAGATATCACCTGCAGTAGCAGAGACGGTATGCCTCTGTGTATCATTTGCCAGAGAAAGCAAAACAGAGGCTACAGTAGCAGTTATGTCCCACTGGTAGGCTTCCCAAAAGAAATGCATTTACCACTATGATAAGAAAATGCTGGATTATATAGGCATTTGGTGTGATCCAACATGGCTCCCTGCATGTGCTAGGAATGTGGTTTTCCATTTTAAATGAAAAAATGGGGCAGTGAGGCTGCTCCCAAGTCCTGAGAGTGCAAAACTGGGCAGAGGCCATATATGTCCCACAGACCATGTGTTATCCACCTTGATGCTGAGGCAATGAACAAATAAGATGGGCACCTGGACATCACTAGGTTTAAATGTGCTATTGTGATATTAGCTGAGGAAAATTTGAGTTTAATAGCAGGAGATTTGCCCTTTCTCTTGGAACTTTCTAACTCATTGCAAAGAAAAAAAAGCAGTATCTACACCAAGAAACAGTAATCAATTTAAATATCTGTCTAACAGACTCTATAAATAATGCAGGTAAGATACTGAGGTTGCTATCCAGAGGAAAAAATATGCAGTGATGACAACGGATTAATTGAGAAAAAAAATAACCTCAATTTATCATGACATCTCTAAGGAATTAACAGTGTTTTCAACCACAATCTACTTTGGCTAAACCACAATGGATCCAGTGCTGCTTAGAACCTTGCATATTATTTTGAATGATAATTTTTAAACAACACAGTTGCTTTTTTGTGTTTATATATGACACACATTCTGTCATAGAAAATGAAAAATCTTCAAGTAAAGCTAGCACTATTTGTCACATACATCTTAAAGGATTAGAATGGAAAGAATTTTACTTAATGCAGAGAAGAAATGGAAAACTACAAAGAGGATTTACAATCCCAGTTTTGCCCAAGATCCACAGATGAGTTTGGAACCATCCCATAAAAGTCTGAATCCTTTCACTACCCCCATCTGGTGACATGACGTTCCACAGTCCTTTAAGAAATGCATTTGAGGAGTGGAGGATAAGATCTCCTGAGCACTGTCACTGAGAAAGGTCAGATAAGATTCTATACAGAAGAGTCTACAGTTTAACACATCTCACAGCTGGGCAGACAGCTACTTACAGCAGTCTGGAGAAGCAAGTGAAAAGTGTTATAGCTTTCTAATTTTGTCCCCAAACTCTTAAGTATTTTATTGAAGGCTGTTTTGGAGTTTTTATTTACCAGGCTAGACAATGTACAGGACTTTACAGGAATAAAAAAAGAGATACATCAGACAGAAAGCACACACATATGCAGAACAAACTGAAATACAAAATCAATTTCACCAGTGTACTTCCTAATGCTGTATTTATATATACATATACCCCATTCAACCAAGTGGGACTTACTTCCAGGTAGGCATGTGTAGGATTGTGCTGTTAATCTCCAAGACAATGGAGAAAAGATACACATTAACATTTCTCTGTCTTGCAAGGAAATGCTGATTAACATTCTTTCTTGACATCATTGCAAAACTGATAGTAACTATGCTTATTGTGGGCTTAATTTCATAGAAATTACTTCCATGTTTCAAACTGCATAAAAGGTTGAATTTGTTTATTCACTTGGGATGATCCCAGATGATAGGTTCATTTTATATACACTTGCTGGGGTCCCGACTTTGGTTGAGTCTTCCAAAATACTAGTACGTACATTGTGTATATACACTAAAAAAAAAAAGTCTTCCCTTTTTGTGTGTCTGTGTGTATGCACACAATGTTGCCTTGTTATTTCCTCTGTTTGTTTGCTAGCTTTCTATTTATTTTTAAATCCTTTTCTGATTCGTTAATTTGATTAACTTTTATTATATTTTATTGATTACTAAAATTCATAAAGAAGCTTATTTAGTTATAGTTGTTAAGTTTTTCTTTCCCATATCTCTTCTGCCTATTCATAGTTGATGTATATTGGTATCTTGAGACAAACGTATTAATATTTTATTAAGTAAAATTTTTAATAAAAATAAAAAAAGTCTTTGCATCTAGCATACTTGATAATCTATACATAGGATCTGGATAATTTTACACACTGATGTATATTTCAGGTAAGAAATCTATAATGTGGACTGGTCTTTCTTTGCTGGAAGTTTGTAAAATATTTTTGAATGTAAGAGCCAAGCCCAACATTAGGCAGAGTAATGCAGCTCTCTCAAGCAGCAGATTTGGAGTTACGTGGAAAGGTAGCAAAAATTATTAGTTATTTACCACTTGCGGTCTGGGAAGAAGTGAGTTCCATCCTCACTGAGGTCAGAAGAAGATCCTCCACAGTTTATTTAATTACCTTAACTTTGCCTTAACTTCAATCCACAGTCTTGCTGTTAGAATAAAATGGGATCATTTCCAGCCATTCCAGTTTGAATGACTTAACAGAGGTAAGAATATGAATGGCAGATAGCTGTTGGAATGGTCTCATTCATTCAAAATATATCCTCAAGGATTCTATTTGAAGAAATGCTTTCTTTAAATGTTGTCAAGGTATATACTGCTTTCTTGATAGTCTTCTAAAATTTTGCCCACTGGTAAATGAGACAGTGGAGAAGTATTAAATGTGAAAACATGAGGTAAAACAGGAATCATACTAAGTAAAAATACATTGTTTTGCGGTAGGAAAAAGTTGATACATTCCCTGGATCTCCTGCCAAATTATGATATCTGGTTTGTAGTGAAGATGCTCTTTCTATCAATCTCTCTCACTTGCTGTACGTGTGTGTTTCCCTTTCTTCAGGATTCTGCCCTTGATGTCCCAACATCTTGTAGCAGTTGCTTGGGATGAATCCTCATGTGAATTCTTTCTACAGTCTTCTCTGATGACTCAGTGACATATGCAAGGGTTTAGCATGAGAGTATCAGCACCATAATATCTGCTTTGCAACTGCTACTAACAAAAATTACAAATGGCTGAGGAGAAGATAGAGAGTAAGAATTCTCCAAGTACAGCTATAATCATAGACTTGTAGTTTTTGTTTGGTAGAGGGCAGGGAAGGCCTGTGTTATCTTGAAGGCAGATGTCATAAAACATCTGCACCTCTAGGGCAGAGGAAAAGAATGGGTGAGAGGCAGAAAATACAATATTGAGAGCACTTGCCAAATTCACAACTCCACATACTATTGGTGTCTGTGTCTCTCCCTCTCTCCTGCAGCCTTTTCAGTGCCAAAAACCTGAGGGCAGGGGTCTGAGCTTCTGCACCAGGGCATGTATAGTGATACAAGAGGCAAGGGGATTGTCCCTTCCATCTTCTACTTGCAAAAGCTGCTTCCCATATAACAGCTGTGATAGACACTGGCCATGACGGTCTAAATTGTACATTAGAGAAAGATTACCCAACATAGGATAGCATTCCCTTTCAAAATTTATACCAGTTTTACCAAGACATGTTTTTGCTACCTTCAAAATTCATCAGCTGATCTTCCTAAGCAGGAACCTCCAAATTCAACTAAATGAACTGCTTCAGACAAAGTTCATGGCTACTGATTCAAGGAAAGATACAAGAACAAATGCTATCAGAGTATTGCATATGTTATTGTTAAATCTGCTTAAAACTCTAGTTTTCCTGTCTCTCAGCAGATCTTCACAGCTATGTGGAACCTTTCTTTGTACTCTGAAGAACAATATCTGTTCAATCCTCATAGAATGCAGACATTCTGTAATACTGGATGCACTGGAAGTGCACTTGTTTATACATAAATTCAGCAAAAAGATTCCCTTCATATACTAACTTTTTTATTTTATACACAGGGCATTTACCTATATATTGATTAAGCAGGTCACTCCATTAAAAAAAAATTAATAAATGTATGAAGTTGTTCTTCTTGGAACATCACACAGATAAAGAGACAATTTATAGTTAAATACATAAAATGTGCTTTGCAACATGAACAAATTTTCAAAGGCATTTTTGAGGGCAGATGTATTTCCATAATGCATCCAAATATGTACAAAGGAAGTACATATATTTCTATAATGCATCCAACCACATTTCATTCAATGGGTCCATGAATCCAAAGTGTATACAAATAAAAAGAATGTACTCCAAAATATTTAGAAAAAGAAGAGCGTTCAAAAATACTTACAGCTTTTTTATGAGAAAAAAAAGTAGTTCCAGCATGCAACTAAGATAAAACAGGTTGGATGACACAAAATCGAGAACATGGATAAGAGAGGACTTAGCATTTCTGCTCTTCTCTATTATTTACCACTGGCTAGAATGTTTTCCTTTGGTCCCAGTGGAAGCAAGAAGGGGGATTAATGAAGTCTTGGCTCAGTTTTAGATCCACAAGTCAGGCAAAGTTGAAACGTGGATGGTCTGCCCTCCCCAGTCACCATTCTCATTCATTATTTATATAGTGGTTTACACAATCGACATTCACACAAAGGTATTTGTGTGTGTGTGTGTGTGTGTGCTTAGAACTTCCAAAAGGAAATTGCCTGGGCTGACTTCCAGGTCAAGTCTGTTTGACTGCTGTGCTTTCAAGGCTTGTGGTTCTTTTGCTTTCAACGAACCAGTTTTAAAACACCAAACTGTTACAAGGTTTGAAGAAACAACAAGAGAAAGGTGTGAAGCAAGATGACCCAGTCATTGTGCTCTATAATAAACACCCATACATCTGTCCACACATCCAAAGGGTAGAAATTTCACCTTGTTTACCTTCACCTAAAAACACTGCATCTTTCTGGAAATCCTGTATTTTCCAGATGCCAAATATCCTAGAATGGAATGAAAGGAACATCCAGCTCAGGATCATCAAAAAACTGTGCACAGTTTCTCAAACAGGAACCAGGAGTCAAAACAGTAGTTAAATAATTTGTATTCAGGCTGTATTTGTAATTACTTTTATACACATACACACCTTTCCTTTTTTTTCCCCCCCTGACATGCAGGAGGGTGGCATAGCTCTGGTTGCATCTTCTCATAATTTTAGACTTATCTCCTCCTTAGATTAGATGAAACATCCATGCAGGGGTCAGGGCCAGATCTACCATCAAGCCAAGTAAGGTGGCTAAGTCACGTAGCAGACTGCAGATGGCATGAAATGACAGGCAGTTCTTAGTCATATACTTCGTTGTTATTGTGTTTTTATTTAAAGGAAAAAGGAAGAAGGGTTTTTGGGATTTTCTTATGCAGGTATAAAAATACCTTGCTAGGACCTTGACTTGGTCATCTGGGGATGGCATTTTCCTGGTCAGCCTCAGACAGCAAAATGTCTCCGTTCCATTAGTCCCAATGGAGGACTATCAAACAAAGGCTGTCACTGTTCTTCTACTAGGAGGGCTATATCATATAGGCACATCCATTGCTTAATAATTTCAGCACTGTATGGTGATTTTGCTGCTTGAATGGATCATTACAGATTAAATATCACTGACAGATCATGGGTGTTGCTTCCAACACAAGGCCTTCCAAGGGAGTCAGTTCAAACAGTTAGCTGCAAATCATTCAGTGCTAAGGTGTTATGTGTATGAATCTGCAAGCACACCTACAGATGAATTCCCCATTTTGCAACCCTTTCTCTCCACCCCATCAGTCTTGATGTCTTCATAAAAGACACGCAACAAAAGGAGAGCTCTTATCCTCACAGTCCTACCTTTAGATTCCAGAAGAGGGTCTAGGAAGATCTAGTCTCCACACATACACAAACACACACACACACACACACACACAGTTTTTCCATATGTTTTCCACATGCAGCCAGAAGCACAGAAAAGATGGTATAAATACAGATGGGACTGAGTATAACATCACAAGGGATCAAATCCCTCTTATTTTGTTTGTCCAATGGGCTCCTTCCCCTGCAATCTCCCATTTGAAATTAGCTTATACATTGCAAGTCTGATTGCAAAAGAACCCTCTTTCCCCTCTGAATCAGAAGAAGGGAGACAAAGGTCCTAGCAGACTGGAGGAGGGCAAATGTCATCCCCATCTTCAAGAAGGGGAAAAAAGAGGACCCAAATAATTATCACCTAATCAGCCTGACATCAATATCAGGAAAGATCCTAGAACAGATCTTAAATAGTCAGTTTGTAATTACTTAGAAAGCAATGCCGTAATCACTAAAAGTCAACATGGATTTCTCAGAAGTAAGTCATGCCAGACTAATCTTATCTCTTTATATGATAGATGATAGGGTTACAAGCTTGATAGATGAAGGGAATCCTGTAGACATAGCATATCTTGACTTCAGTAAGGCCTTTGACAAAGTTTCCATGACATTCTTGCAAAGAAGCTAGTAAAATGGGGGCTGGACAGGGCTACTGTTAGGTGGATTTGTAATTGGTTGACCAACCGAACCCAAAAGGTGCTCACCAATGGCTGCTTTTCATCTTGGAGAGAAGTGACTAGTGGGGTGCCACAAGGTTTTGTCCTGGCCCCAGTGCTATTCAACATCTTTATGAACGACTTGGATGAAGGAGTGGAGGGCATGCTGATCAAATGACACCAAATTGGGAGGGGTTGCTTATGCCCCAGAGGACAGGATCAAATTTCAAAACAACCTTGACAGATTGGAGAGCTGGGCCAAAGCTAACAAAACGAATTTCAACAGAGACAAATGTAAGGTCCTACACTTAGGCAGAAAAAAATGGAATCCACAAATAAAGGATGGGGGACGCATGACTGAATAGCAGTACGTGTGAAAGGGATCTAGGAGTCTTGGTAGATCACAAGATAGAGAGCCTTTCCACACACGGAGGGAGAAACAGGGCAAAGCACGCAGAAACGGAGCTTACCTGAAGCCGGGTAAGTCCGTCGCCACAAGGAGCAGCGTGCGTTCGCCGCTCCACACTCCTGCAGTGTCCGGCGGCATCCAGCGGTGTCCAAAATGGCGGCTTACGACTGGCGGAGGCTCTCCACCAACTGGAGAAGCTCGCCAGCCGGAAGCCCGCCTCCTGACAGATCTGCAGGCACGCACTTGCATGCACCTGCAAATCTACATGGGGGCGCTGCGACAGGGTGGTACGAGGCTGCATGCTTGTGTTTAATGAAAACCACTTAGAAAGTGGTTTTTGAAAAACATGCGGTGCCACCACTTCTGGCCGCTTCAGGACAGTTTGAGGTATAGAACCTCAAAATTAAAACCGACCCTGTGCACTCCACAGTGTGGACGACCTCCAGTTGAGGTCGCTGTACACCGTTTTATTAACCCCGTGTGGAAAGGGCCAGACTTATCTGCCGTCCCCTTTTCCTCTCTGTTTTGCTGTTCATGCATTCTCCGTAAGGAATTCTGGAGACATCTGCTGTTCACTTTGCCTGTTGTAGGCAGGCCCATACAGCTACAGTACGATCAGACAGAGGAAAATACCATTCTTTTCCATCTCAAGATTTATTGCATTGTTTATTGTGGGCATGTTGCTGCAATCTAATATCAAAGGTCTGTATTTCTCCAGATCTCTTTCACCACCACCCCCAGTGATGAGGCTGCAAAAACATTTTCAGCTAGACAAGGATGAGAAGGAAAAGTGGGTGAAAGGCATAAAAAGACTTTGTAAAAAGGAGTTTCTTTGTCAGAGGTTTGCTATCTGAGGTATATCTGTAATTCATGAAGCAGAAGAGGATCTTGATGGGGCTCTGCTTTTATCTTTTTTTTCCCTTGTGTTTTAATTTTGCTTTAAACTGGGCTTTAACAGAATTGTTTGGTCATTTTTTAAAAAACTTTTGTATTTTTTTTAGTTTTTTTTTTAATTGGATGTAAGCCACCTTGGGTTCTGTGTAAGAAGAAAGGTAGGATATAAATTAAATTAAATGAAATTCATAATTCAGATAAGCATTTAAAACTTCATAACAGCAACAATCAAGCCCATCTGAAAAGGCACGTCTCAAGAGTTTCCCCTGAAAGTCTTAGCTTAGACCTGAAAGTCACTTCCCCTGAAAGTGAGCAAGTTTGCGGACAGCTGTGTTCTCCTGTTCATCCATCCTAAAAAGAAAGGAGAGGAAGGGATCCAGAGCAAGGCTTCAGAGCTAGACCTCAAAAGTTGGAGCAGATTAATACAATACTTCTGTACCTTCCAAAAAATGTGTGAGGGCAGCAAACATACATTGCTGTACACAGATTAATGCACAAGTGTGCTTCCACAGCTAAAAAGAACATCATGGCAGTGGTAACAGAACACTTAACTTCTGCCTGATTAGTCATAGCTCCCCTCAATCTGTATACTAATTGTAGGAACAAGAATTATTGTGTTTTACATGACAATAAGGGGTGTTCAATTACATTCAGTGCATGTACTTGCAGGACCCAGTGTGTACGGGTTTGAGTGTGAGCTGTTTTTATGCCTAGAGGAGAAGAAATCTGGCATCCATGCTTCATGTTAGGTAGAAGTCCCAGCAGCAGATGTTGAGCTTAAAAGGCTTTGTTAAATTGCCCAAAAGGAAGGAGGGGGGTGTCAGCTAAAAGCCTAGGGAAATTTCCAGCCATTTTACTAGTGTACACTGAGTTTGACCAGTCTGCTCCTATTTAGTCACCCAGAACAATCACTCATTTCCCAGCACACAGCTTACTCATTTGCAAGATTTAAAAGCAGGAGGGGGAGGAGGAAGGAAGGAAGACATTTCTGCACATGCCCATAATATTCTTCACCACTGGGGGCAGCTTTACATAAGACTGCATTCACTGAAACCAAAGCAACAGTCGGACGAGCTTTCAGAATGACAGTACGCAGAAGTGAACAGTGCTTGTTCATTGTACAGGGTCATCCTTGCTTCTGTGCTTCAACGCAGCTTCCTTAGCTGGATCAGGGGGTGCTAACTATGAAAACTGCTGCCCAATGGAATACAGATGGGTGAATTCAGGCAGCTGAGCATCACTGGGAGGAATCTATCATGCTTTTTGCACGGGGTGATTTTAAAGAAGGCAGCTCCTGAATGTAACGATGCAAAAACACACCATCCATGAAGATCCTATTACCTAGGAAGAACTTGGCATTCTGCTGCAAATGCTGTGTTGGGATTTATTTATTCTTGGGATATTCAGCACACCTGGAAAAGAATAATGTTCCAAAGTCGGTCCATCTCCCAAGGGGTCCAATTTTTCTTCCTGGGTGTCAGCAAGCCCTGACTCACCACAGAGCAGCTGACAGGGGCTGTCATGCTTGTGGCACCCTAAGCAAAAGCAAAAGACCTAAGGACGACCTTTGAAAACACAAAGGATGGGTATGTTTTCGATTTTATTTATTTATGCTTAGCCTACAACATTCCCCACACTGATTCTGTATTAATTACTGTATAGGCTTGCCTCTATGCAAGCTACAGTAGAGTTACAGTCCCAAATGATTATATATGACTTTGCCTAGCCTATAGATATGATTTCTTTTTCTTTATTAATTTTTTTTCTTATTAAAAGTATGGTGGCAGTGAAGAAGGGGAGGAAAAAGAACAGGTTGCAAAGTATTTGTTTGCTGGGGGAATTTATGTGCTGTTCTGATCATGCTTGGAATTGATTTTGATTGGATTTTTTAGGGGGATAACTTTTCTAAGTTATTTTTATTTCCAGGTTTCAATGTATTTAGGCTACTGAGCGGATCAGCTGTAGCCCTGGTAATAGCCCCTACTGTATTACTGACAATGCTTTCGTCTGCTGAACGAGGATGCCCTAAGGGCTGTAGGTGTGAAGGCAAAATGGTATATTGTGAGTCCCAGAAATTGCAGGAGATACCGTCGAGTATATCAGCTGGTTGTTTAGGTTTGTCCCTTCGATATAACAGCCTCCAGAAACTAAAATACAATCAGTTTAAAGGTCTTAATCAACTCACCTGGCTCTATCTAGACCATAACCACATCAGCAATATTGATGAAAATGCTTTCAATGGAATACGCAGGCTAAAAGAATTGATTCTGAGTTCCAACAGAATCGCCTATTTTCTTAATAATACCTTCCGACCGGTAACAAATCTCCGGAACTTGGATCTGTCATATAATCAGCTGCAGTCTCTAGGATCTGAACAATTCAGGGGCTTAAGGAAGCTGCTGAGTTTACATTTGCGGTCCAATTCCCTGAGAACAATCCCTGTCCGAATTTTCCAGGACTGTAGAAACCTTGAACTCTTAGACCTGGGCTACAACAGGATCCGAAGCTTAGCGAGGAATGTCTTTGCAGGCATGATCAGGCTGAAAGAGCTTCACCTGGAGCACAATCAATTTTCTAAGCTCAACCTGGCACTTTTTCCAAGGCTAGTCAGCCTGCAGAACCTTTATTTACAGTGGAATAAAATCAGTGTTATAGGACAAACAATGTCCTGGACCTGGAGCTCATTACAAAGGCTTGATTTATCTGGCAATGAGATAGAAGCTTTCAGTGGACCTAGTGTTTTCCAGTGTGTGCCCAATTTACAGCGCCTCAACCTGGATTCCAACAAGCTCACATTTATTGGTCAAGAGATTTTGGATTCTTGGATATCTCTCAATGACATCAGCCTTGCTGGGAATATATGGGAATGCAGCAGAAACATTTGCTCCCTGGTAAACTGGCTCAAAAGTTTTAAAGGGCTGAGGGAAAATACAATTATCTGTGCCAGCCCCAAAGAACTCCAAGGGGTGAATGTTATTGATGCAGTGAAAAATTACAGCATCTGTGGCAAAAGTACTACAGAGAGGTTTGAATTGCCAAGGGCTCTCCCAAAGCCAACCTTTAAACCCAAAGTCATTAGGCCTAAGCATGACGGCAAGCCCCCTCTGCCCCCCACTGTTGGGGCCACCGAAGCCAGCTCAGAGCCTGAGCATGATGCAGAACACATCTCCTTCCACAAAATCATAGCAGGGAGCGTGGCCCTTTTCTTGTCAGTGCTTGTGATCCTGCTGGTGATCTACGTGTCGTGGAAGCGTTACCCGGCCAGCATGAAGCAGCTGCAGCAGCGCTCTCTCATGCGAAGGCACCGGAAAAAGAAGCGACAGTCGCTGAAGCAGATGACTCCAACTACACAGGAATTTTATGTTGACTACAAGCCAACCAACACCGAGACCAGCGAGATGCTGCTGAATGGGACTGGACCTTGCACGTATGGCAAAGCAGGCTCCAGGGAATGTGAGGTATGAACCCCTGGGGTAAAGAGCTTTAAAAAAAGAAGACTGGGTGGGTTGGTTGAACTCTGCTGATGTGTGATGGTGGGGGGATGTTCTTTCACTTTGTGAAGAACCACACTTCTATAGCACATCTTGTCACATGTTTATATGCTGACCTTTTCCTCCTCATTTCTTCCCTGGATCCACTAAAACTGAAAAGACTTCAAAACAGCATGAAGCTTGAGCTCAGGTTTTACACAGTGTCAAACAACACCTGAACTAATTTCATCCCCTTTCAATTAAAAAAAAAACCTTCTTTCCTAGCGAATGAAATATATCTGCAGTATGTTGCAGGGGGAAGGTTAAATGCAAAATGTTGTAAGTGCTGCTTTCAGACCGCTTTAGAGTGGTATATTAAAAAAAAAAACTGTTGGCATACACCCCATGATTCAAGGGCAAACTGTAGCCAGCAGCCAGGTGTGCTGCTGTAGCTTCATATACATTTTAGGACTGCCTTTGGCTTACAGACGGTGCAGGAAGAACCTTACGAGAATGCTTGATTTCTGTCAAGTGCAAGGCATCCCAAAAGCCAATGGTTTTAAAGCATCATCTTCAGATATTGGGGGGTGGGAGCTGGGGAACCACTTGTCTAAATCAAGTGAGGGATCGGAATCATCCATTTCAGGAGGAATGAAAGAAGGCTGGTCAAAGAGAATAGAATTCACTGGACTGTGTTGTAACACCATAGAGTTTGTAGAGTTGATAACTACTAATTGAAAACTGTTTGTCTGGTTTCGTATAAAAGATGCTAGTGTTTCCTCCTTTTCACAGTCGGTTGCCTTTCAGAAAGTAGTCAAAAGGCATTCATTAAATGGGGAGCCCAAATTCCTTATTGATGCCATTAGAGGAGCTGAAATGTCCAGTTACAAAGGCAAAACCACTTCCTGCACAGTTGCTTGGGTGCTCATTAGAAATTCTGTTTTCAACCATGGTAGAAGCATTAACATGATTGACGATGGAGCCATTAAATCTGTCATTTTTCTTCTTTCAAAAATGCTACCTTGTGCTTGGTGGCGTTTCACTGTGCAATTTTGCCACTTTGGGTATTTAGAAAGCTGATGGAGCTATATTTTAAATACAGTACAGCAAGCAGGAAAAGCTTGCAGTGAAATCTGGATACTTGCCCAGCTTTAAGGGAAAGCACATCAGAAGAATGCTCTTTTAGGAAAAGCCAATGGATCAATGGGGGGAAATCAACCTATTCTTTCTTTCTTTTTTAATTAGTCAAATGACATTTTCAAAATTTTAATACAAATATAGTGTGGGGATATGATGGATATTTGTACTTTAGAGTGTCTACCTCAAACATCATGACAAATTGTAATTGACTATACTTCTTACTATTTTATGGAAATTTCAATGACTCCTCCCTCATTAGAATAGCTCTTTTAAGTCTTAGGATACACACAAAAGCTGACAAAATAATTTCATTCCCTCTATTGCATAACTTGATTTGGCTTTGTACTCTGCCCATCTCTGACCACTTGGGAGAGAATATTCCTATAAAGCAGTTGCACTGCAGCAATCTAGGTTAAGGGGGAAGCATCCATATTCTGTTTTCTTTGTTGCTGCTGTTGCTTTCATTTGATTTCTGTGCAAAAAGAAATTAAAGAAAATCACCTTGAACTGTTCCAGAGATAAAACGAGTTGAGTTTGAGCACCACCAATGAAAGCACTTAAGGTGACCTGGCGGCAATAAGCCTACATTCTTGCTTTTTGTGGGAATATAAGCAGAAAGAAAGTAAAGGAGTGTTCCATATTTTTACTGATATAAAACCAGTCATACGAATTTGTTGAAAGGCAAGAGTCAAAGATTGCAGCATAATTAACAATGCAGCCATATGGTGCACTTTGCAGAGCAGGTGTCATTTTTCTGAGCCCACATCCTTCTTGAGATGCATATAATATGGCAATGAAAGTTAATCTATCATTGGCATGACATCAGGTAACTAATATCTCTACAGTGGACTTTGACGAGGCCCCAGGGCCACATTAAAAACATCCATCTTTTCCCTCTGAATATACATATGTATACACGAAAGTATGACATCCAAAATGTACTGCTAATCTTTGATTCTTAGCACAAAAAGTGGGTGGAACAAATATTTCATTATGCGTATCATGGATTGGTTGGGTATGGAAAGATGAAAGTATTTTAGTCCCAATTTACTGTTTCCAATTGATTATGATAACAAATAGGTTGCAAACGCTATTCCAGGGACTTTATAGCTATAGGCATGTGTCTTTGTTTCTGGAGAGCTCTAAAGGAAACCCCATAGGCAACCCCATGCAAACCACCTCAGCTGAAATATACTTCAGCATTTTAGAATTAAATGATGGGGAGAGGGATAGAAAATGAAACCAGGGAGATTACTGATGTCGTATCAAGTGCCAAAGAGTTGAACTATTAATGTCAATAAATTTTTCATCATAATGAGGCAGAATTAGCATGTGAAAAATAGTGCCTAACCATTTTAAAAGGCAATTAACTCTATTTTTATCTGAAGTACTTTCAGCAAGCTATATTTATATGTGCAGATCTTCAGTGATAAACACTGATGAATGTGCAATTATCGCCATAGACATCTGAGAAAGAAGCTGCTGGCTCACTGCACAGCCTATGCAGGCCATCACAGCAACCTCCCTCTACAAAACTTTTTGGAAAAGGAAAAAAAAAAGCTGAATGGAATAAAATTGGTTCCAGGTGGTTGAAATTGATTATTGGTTGCCAAGGCTCTTCTGTCATAAAAGAATCAAAGAGAATGCTCTCATTTATTATTTTGTACAACAAACAAATAACTGGCGAGAGGCTTCCAGTCTTTCTTTCCAACAACAAGCAAAAGGGCAGGATTCCCCTTTGTGTCTCCATTGTGTGTCTTCAGTGTTATGCAGAACAGCAAGGAGAAAAATCTGGCAGGTGGTAGCATGTCTTGCAGAGAAAAGAGAAGCTGTACCCTTAGACATACACCTCTTGTGCTCAGCTATTAAATATATGCAATATGATGTTTCTCAGTAAAGAACAAAAGATCACCCCATCCCAGACCATCCACTCATCTCCAGTGCAACACAGCCATACTAGTGAGTTTAAGCTCCAAATGTTACCAGAATACAATTTTTTCCCTTCATGAGATAAAGTATCCCAGTGAAAGGTGGTAAATCATGAATTCCTACAGACAGGAAAAAACATTTTCTTAACATCCCAACATACAGTTTTAGTACACATGTGCACAGGTATGAGAAAAGAACAGTATTGCAGGGATACCTCAGAAGTCAGTATGTGAATCCACTGAGACCAAATTCCAGAAGACAGATGGAAACAATCTTTCCCTGGATAGATGGTATGCTGATCAAATCAGAAAAGAAACAGTGGGGACAGATTCTTCTTTTATGTTCTGTGTGAAATAGAAAGAGTGCAAGTCCAGAAAATACTCAACCAGTATGGAACTAAGGGTTACTGCTGGACAGCTGTAATAGTGAAAGGATAGGTGAAGAGGAAGCCCAATCTGTTTGGGGATCTCAGAGAACAGGGGCAGCCCCAAGACATTTTTGCTTGGTCAAGATCACACACACACACACCCCTGTACACACACCCCTGCACACCATTCTACCTTATAAAAGCCATCTCGACTGGCAGTTGAATGTCACTGCTGCAGTGGTGATGGAACAGCTTCTTCTATTACATCTAAAGACACCAGGGCACCTTACTAACCATCTTGGAGGACAGGGTACCTGGAACATACAGTTCTGTCCTCCAACAGAAGGGAATTGCTAGGAGGTAGCCACCTCCACACCACCCCAATACATGTTGCCTGAAGCAGCCATCTCTCACTCGCTCATTGTCAGTGAGATGCTTATTGAATCTCCCCCACCCTCTGGTCATTCTTGAGAAAACCTGATCCCCGGTTTAAGATTCCTGAGCCAAGAGGCAAGATGACTGGCCAAGACATAAAATAACTGTTCTGTCTTAACCATCACCATTTTGCGAAATAATCAAATCAAAATACCAAAGAAGCCATTTGTGGTGAGAGAAATAGCAAAACAAATCTAAGTTGAAAGTGCAGCACTGTGCCAGCTAGTCAAGGACAGAAGGGGACTTAATGGTGATGAAACTAGGTTTTATGTTGGTTATCTTGGGGCAGGACCAGGGCTCAAGCAAGTGAAGTTCAAGCAAGGATTCAAGTAAGAAGGAAATACTTAGTTGAGAGGAAAGGGATATGTTGGGTCAAGAGTTAGCAAACTGGACTTGAAGAAGGAGCATAGGAAAGCAGAGATTTGGCATGACACTAAAGAAAGAAATAGAATAAAGATTAAGAATAGAAAAAGAAAAGAAACTTGGGTCTGTAACTCATTCATTTGAATGACTAAACTGCAGATGTAGTATGTTGCCTAAGACACTGATTAGGAAACATAAATACTATTTTTGGACATTCAGGCTTCCAAGGGCAGATATCTGCCCACCACTCTCCCCAATGGGGAAAACAAGAGGAGTTAAGCAAGAGTGCTGCTTGTAGCTTCAACAATGTCATGAAAGCATTATCTTCTGAAAATTTCTCCTCCATGCACCACTATTAAATGTACAGAAATCTTGTTTTCTCTGTCATGTGGCCACCTGCCTAATGCCTAGCTATATTTAAGTAAATACATCTTCAGAACACAGAACAAGATGGACAGGAATGTCTATCTGCAGTGTTTTTTAAGTAGGGCAGAGAAAACAGAAATATTTAATCCCAAATTATGACACAATCTTACTATCTGGATCTTGCTGCTAGGCATGAAACTTCATTGTGCTGTCTGTTTTCTCTGCCTCTAAACAGAAATAAAGTATCTGAGAAACTGTGCTACTAAATTGCACCAAGGGCATAAACTGCAAACAGTTCATCTCGCAGGACCAAGGACTATTGAATGAAAGCACCTCTGCTTTCCACACTTCAACAGTAAAGCAATGATATGAGTTCAAAACAGCATTTCTTAAAGATCTAGATGGATATAAATAGAAGGAAGTTTCCTTAGTTTATGAAGATGCCATCTCCACACATTGAAACATAAAGATATTTCCAAAAGATAAAACTAAATCAAACTTTTTTTTTTACTGTTATTCAGTTGTATGCTACTGCTGCAGTGTAGCTTTCTCTTTCCTTTAAGCTTTCCAAGTAGGCCTTACATAAATACTTAACTAGTCATCATAATGTGTCATTACATGAGTGCTCTGAATATCCATTTTCATTTGTTGCATCAAAGTTCATATTGCAGTCCTGATTCATTTTGTAACAAACAACATCAGGACTTGAACTATTATTCTTATTGTTATAGCAGAAAACAATTTGCTCCAGGCTACATGCTATATGTTTGTGAGGAACTGAGGTGACCTCTCTTCCATATAAGTCCTTTCAGTTGATCAGGCCTTTACCAAAAGTCCTGATGATGTCTTCCAGGTGGCTATGTCATGTACTTACAGGGGATACTCTTGTGTTTTGAGGAGCTTGCCAGGGAATAGTACTGTAGCAGAATGTGTTCTGTATTTAGACTATCCTTTCCAACTTTGAAGATACAGGACCAAAAGAAGGGAGTACAGGGTCCCTAAAGCTGACAGTCAACAGATAGCACCTGTCTGAGCAGACTATCTGAGCAGAAAAACACACACATCACCTGGGCGCCGCTTTTTTCCAATGGGATGAGATGCATAGCTATTTTCAGTCATTCTTTCTAAAACTGTGTCATACACATAAGTAGCATACGCAACTTCTATACAAATTTGTGCCCTCTCTTGTCCTCTTTTTCAGTTATACATTTAGTTTTTATTGGTGACCATTTTATGTTTCATCCACCAATAAAATGTTACAATGGGGGTCACGTTTACTCCTGTCTAATAATGTAAAAGGAATTTGCCCCAAAGTACCATGGAGCCACAATGTGCAGTGTCCACTGAACAAATGTGCCATTGTCCATGGATGTGATTGCCATTTACAAATGCATGCATGTGGCCAACTGTTCCTACACAAGCCATTTGCAAAATCGCATATTTTCTCACCCTGATGGAATATGGCCTATGCTTCAGGAGTATAATCATTATACCCTAGTGAAACATATCTTCAAATATTTTGAGCATGACTGAGAGGAGGAGGGTGAATGGGATAGAACCAGAGAAGTATGGAAGGGTTGAGAGGAAGGGAAGTTTGTAAAATAAAACCACAAAAAAGCAGAAACACCAAAGGCAAGCTGTGAAAGTGGGAGGGAGATGCTTATGACAAAGTGAAAGCTGGAGATTTGAGCAAGGAGTGAAGGTCTTAAAAAGATATGTCTGCACACATGTCTCTCGGTCTCTTCAGGTACAGACAAGCTGCATTCTGGACAAATCACAGTATACTCTTTGAAACAGAGTACAATACTCAAGAATGCTATCAGGTGAATATCCACATGTATGCATATACATGCATATGTTGCAATTTTGTACATGCATAGTCGCATGTGTTTCTATGCCACATGAGCATTGATCCAGCAATGGCCTGAGGGAGGGACTAAAATGTATTTTTCTGATGGTGAGAGGAAATTTCAAGCTTGGCTACAAAATGAATATGTGGAATTAGATTTTTCCTACAAATGAGTGATTACAGGGCAGAACAAATGAGCACACTTGTATGTCCTTAGCATAATCCTTCCCTAGAAAGGCTCTTCAGATCTATCCATATTCTGACAAGGAGGACATTGTCTTTTGCGCTAAAATGAAGAAGTCTTATTTCATCAGAATTCCTTGGGTATCCTTACAAAGGCAGCTGCTCATTGTTTGTGTAGCTACTTCCATGCCCTAGTGATTTTGTCTAACTGTGTAGGCCTAAATCAGGCTTTAACAACTAATCATTACCTGTTCCATCAGGTCAGGAAGATTCTGGGCTCCTGGGTCACTGTGGAACTGGTCACGGTTCACAGTGATGGCATAGGTGAAAGATAAAGAATGTCAGTTGTTTATGGAAATGGGTCTGAGGAAATCTGGGTAAATGAGTACAGAAATTGGATAAAACCTAACCAGTAAGGCAACCCAGAATCAGGAAGAAGAAAATACGTGGAAGCTTTTTTATTCAGCGGGCAGCAAAATACGTCCAGTAGCTACAGTAGATGCTGCGACTCGTGCTAAGACTTATCGCGTGCAGCCTAACCCAGAGCATACATAGCACATGTGGGATGTTTCAGGTCCTATGTGGTTGCTAAGGCCTCTGGAATTCTCACTATGAGCCCTCAGTGAGTGTTTCCCACCAGGATCTGTCCCACTGCTATCAGAAAGCCCTGGTGCCAACTGGGAACAGACAGAGAAAGGTGTCCAGATTTTAATGTCAGCTTCACATGTGAAAAACAGATTTTCACCTCCTTCAGTGCCACTTGCCCTTAGACTTGCATCCCTCCCTGGAGGACCAGAAAAGCAAAGCAACTTCCTGAGATTTCTGTTGGTGCCCTGGACCTGGCAATCCAGGCATGCAATTCTGTTCTTTACAGTTAAATGTGCCACTCTCCAGTCTCAAGCTGGAAAAGCTGAAGTGAGTAGACTACAATAATCCAAGTTATACAAGAAAAAAAGTGATTGAAAACTGAAACAAAATTCAGAAGATTTATAGTCCTACTATTTTTTTTAAACAGCTCATTACAGTACTAAAATATATTTAAGAAATTTTTACAGCAAAGCCATATATGTCACATACATATAGATACAGATACAGATACAGATACAGATACAGATACAGATACAGATACAGATACAGATACAGATACATCTCCTCTCAAATGAGTTTTGTTTGTTTGTTTGTTTTTGGTTTGGTTTCAAGAAATGATTTTTCCTAATTAGACTTCAGTCTTCACATTACCATGGCTTTTGGGTCAAGCACACATGTTTAGATAAATATTCGATCAACAAAATTTCCATAGAAAGGCAGTGACATCCAGTGGCTGGATGAAGAAAAGCAAATAAAGAAAATGGCTTTTTGTTTTGTTGTTATTGTTGTTATTTTTCCAGTCCAGAGGTATTTAAGTAGCTTTGGTTTAAGTAGCTGCATACTGCTGCACAATGACATTAAGGTGCCACATAAGTTTTTTTTAATATTGTCACACCGCTTGTTCAAAACATCGAGAATGTTCAAAACATCAAGAATGTCCAATACAGTAAGAACAGAGAAATGTATGCAAAGGTTACTAGATGCTTGAATTTGTGTTGAGTTTGGGAAAAAATGACAATCTAATGCTTTATAATTAAAAACTAGCACCAAACCAAGATTTGGCATTCTTATAAAACATCAAACACCACATTTCTATATATGTTTCAACTATAGAATTATATCACAGCTGGAGAATGTACCTCATTTAAACTTCATGCCTCCTTATTACAATGATTATGAAAATTTGCACAGGTACTGAACTGATGCTGATCCAGTATTCCAGAAACTGGGCTTTGAGGTGCTTCTCATTTTCAGAAACAACACAGACTGAAATAATGAAAGTTTCCTTTCAGACCAAAACATATCATGGCTGGTATTTACATAGCATCACTTCAAATCAAGGTGTTTCAATCAGTTTTTCTGGCTCGCACCTATAATGTCAGGAGAGCTTCCATGTCACTGGATAATATACAAGACAAGCCAGTTACCCAAAGAGAGACACCTATAATTCTTTTTTTTAAAATCCCATCAAAAGGTAGAACCACAGATAGGTTACCCAATATGCTAAGTATGCAAATTAAGATGAGGCCCCCAGTCAAACCGAAGTGCTTGAGAGAAAATTATCCAACCATGTCTTTATGTAGCTTGTGTGAATATCCTCTACATTTCTAGACAGATTTCTTGCAAATACGTTGCAAGAAAAACCATGGGTGTCTATTATTTTGCAATATAAGAATGGAAAAGTGACTATGTCAATGCAGGGATAAATTAAAATAGTACCAGCCAGCAAAGCAAATAAACCAGAGTAACAGTATGTCCTGTACCAAAGTAGTTGTTGAATAGAAGATCAATGGGAGTGCAGAAGAGCATCTGCCTATTTCTATTTCTAGATCTTTTATGAGTATGTTTGAGTTGATGGGCAAGAAAAGATGCTCCTTGTATATCAGGAATGTGGAGAGATGTATTGGTATATGGTTGAACATAGGGTAGGGTTCCTAGATCTCAAGGACTGGACCCTCATCTCCCATTCTTCGATGGTGGGGAGGAGGAATCCAAGGGCAATAATACTGTCTTGGAAACTTTATATAGATATGCCTATGTAATTCATTTGGCAGATTTGGTGTTTTTTATTCAAATGGAATACTCTGTGAAGCTGCAGTCTGTGCTCAATGTTATTTTATCCCCAGGGTCTGTCCCTTTAATATTATTAATGGTCTTTCCTAGGTCTCAGTTTCAGGGCCTGGGCCTTGGGGTAGTCATGTTCTGGCAAAGCTAACATAGGATCACTAATATATATCAAGCGGTGATGAGGCAGATTTGTGAGATTTAACATTTTTGTAAATAGCTAATTTATACCACATTACAACATCTTTCAGGATGGGTTACTGAGCAGCTCACTAAGGCCCTTTCCACACGGGGGACGGGGAAACGGGGCAGCGCACGCAGGGACAGATCTTACCTGAAAACGGGTTGCTCTGTCCCTGTGGGGAGCGCGCGTTCACCGCTCCACACGCTGGCGAATTTCGGCGGCGTTCAGCGGCGCCCAAAATGGCAGCCGGCGACTTCCGGCAGTGCTCCGCCAATCAGGGCAGCACGCCAGCTGGAAGCCCACCCCCGGGCAGCTCTGCAGGGACACACTAGCGTGTCCCTGCAGTTTCAAACGGGGTGCTGCAACGGGTTAGCGCGCTCGCGTTTTTTAAAAACCACATGAAATGTGGTTTTTAAAAACGCCACGCCACCCCTTGCGGCTGCGCTAGGGCGGTTTGAGGTGTGGAACCTCCACTTTTCAAACCACCCTAGCGCACCCCACGGTGTGGACAACCTCCAGATGAGATCGCCCTAAGCTGTTTTTTTTACCCCGCGTGGAAAGGGCCTAAAACTCTAAGAAAAGTTTAGATGGAAAATTAAGGTACAGAGGTCACAATCCAGGGAAACTGTGATTATATGTGAAGGAGACAACCCTTGTTTGTTTGTTTTTACCATTCTTCAAGAAGCTCTGATAACTGAAGATACAAATCCATGTTCAGATTATCCAGTTTGCCTAATTAAAAAGATAATGGACAAGGAAAATCTATGTTTTCTATTATTACTGTACATACAAATTCCTGGGACAGAGCCATAGCAATTAATTTCTGTTAGACAAGACACCATCCCTGGGATCCTTGTTATTTTTTTTTTCCTATTATAAACAGGCACTCACACTGTAGTGAAAGACAACAGACTCTTATACCAAGAGGATCAACCAGTAAACCTGCATCAAGTTCACAAAGAGGCCTCATTTTTAGGCAACTTAAGCTCACTTTTGTTAGATGTCTGTGGCTGTATTCAAAAGTAAAAATAAAACATGACTTGTTTCAAGAATGCACTGCAGCAACCTTCAGGGTATGTGTTCTTCTTCCATGTCCTTCACTTCCTTTGTTCACAAAGGAATGAAACCCAAACCTTCTATTTGTGGTTTGTAACAAGCTGCAGTTTTCTGTTTTGTTCAATGCTAATTTGTACAGTCTGCATTCTGGTTCAATATTCTGGTTTGTTAACTGACAATAGTTTGTTACAAACCACAAACAGAAGCTTCAAATTCCTTCCAGCCTGCATAAAGAAGTGGAGGAATGAATACGCAAGACTAGGGTGTGAAGCAGTGCATTCTTATAGCAACAAACCATGGTCTCAAATCGGTTTTTAAGATATGAGCCCATATTCACACTACAAAACATATTGCAATTGTCATCTGGTCCTTCTCTTCAGTGAGTTCAATTCTGAACACAACAGCCATAAATTCAATCCAAGTTCAGCCTTTTTTGTTATGTCCTACATATAAGGATGGAAAGAATATTTGAAAATATTGGGGTAATGGTTGGAAAAAATGTGTTTCTTGAGTGGTGGGAAACCCTGACAAGGAGAATCCTGAACTGACAAGAATCTTTAAAGCTTGGGAGTTATTCTGCACAAAACAATGTTGTTGTTGTTGTTGTTGTTGTTTGTTTTATGGGTAGGGGAGAACAGAATTTTCTGTGCAGGAAATAGTAAAATAAGGATGTTTTCTCAACAAAAGAAAACACATGTAAATTTTCTAAAGAATGCATCACCAATTATAGCACTTTCTGTTTTCTGTGAAGACAATTGTTGCTTTCTATGCCCTCCCAAAAAAGTGAATTTTGATTAAGTCCCAAACTGCTAATTGTTTTTGAAAATTGCACACTTTTCTCACAGTGGGAAGAAAATTGAAAAGATTACTCATTGCTTTCCTTGGGTGTGAACTGAGTGAAGAAGATATCCCCAAACATCACCCAGTCAAATTTGTCAAGTAAAAAACAATGGCAGGTTACTTCAAAGTCATTCAAGATAGCCATTGTAGCATACAGTTGTATTTCTCTGTAATTCCCAAATATGATATGCAAATTAATACAGGTCACCAGTTAAAGGAAAGCTTTGCTTGATTCATCCAAACATTGAAATAATTAAAACTCAAAGCCCTATTTGCTATAGGCTTTTTTAAAAACCTCTCCTTTTAGGGAAACTTCCACCCAACATCTTAGGAAAAGAAAGAGCATTGGTCCGTAGAAGTATGTCTATTTTAGATAGCTGTGTAATTTAAGCACACTGATTCTCATACTTTCATTAAAGAGCCAATTTAGAAAAATCCCCTGTGTTTCTTTTTGAATGCATATGAGTTTTTGGGGGAAAGCCCTAAAGTCTTTTCCAAAGTGAAAATAGCCATTTACATGAATAGGGCTTTGTTCTGATATGAAAAAGGAGCAGAGGAGAGAAAGTAGTATTGAGAACTATCAGTTCAGATTCATTTTCAGTAGGCTGAATTTCCATCCACATGAATTATATTTATTTACTCCTCATCCAAGAAAGCTGAACTCCAACATAAAAATGTGGGGAAGCTACCTTTGTTTGTTTGTTCACTCTGAGGAGAGGAGGATAGCCGGTATTGTATAAATGCATAATGTGATTCTTCTTAGTAGAGTGGTTGTCATTTTGAATCTCAAATAATGTTAGCATTTTAAAATACATTTGATGCATGCACTTGGCAATCTTTCAGAAGACATTTTGCCACATTCATGCTGCTGTTCTTCCAGAAAGTTTACCTGTGATTATCCGTTTTCTTTCCAAAGAATTTTATTCAGGTTAAGACTTCAAATGACTATATTTCTGTTTGATACTGCAAATTGTTACTCATAGTATTGTACTATGCCACTTCCTGCTATTATCTTTTAAGTCAAACAGTGAGTCATTTCTTCAAAGCAGTGCACTTCTAGACTAGGTGCTAGGAAACAGTTCAGAAAAACCAGGGAGGAAGGGGAGGGGGTTATGAACAAGTACAGAAAGGTTTGCCAGCTCAAGCAAGGTAACAACATAAGCAGGCTCTCTTCATATACTCACAATAAATCACCCTTATAACTGGGGTAGGCTTACTCTTTGGGGAGATAGTACACTATGCAGCGAATCCCCAATGCTCCTCCCAAAAGCAGGGGATTCAAGGTGTACTTAGGAAAACTAGATGTCATTGGCTTCACCTCTGCTGATCCCATCATCTCATATGGGGCTGGAGGGAGGGAATAAGGCAGAGTTGCCAGTTACATGTAGGAATGATCTTGTAGTTTGCTTCTGGGTCTTTTTTTTTTCCTCTGAAATGAGAATGCAGGAAGGCATGGAACAAAACAAGCCATTTCAAGAGGAAGAAAAGAGCATTTGCAACTGCAGCCTCTATCTTTGTGTGGGTGTGCTTATCACTCTGCTTCGTCTTTCTTTTTCTTATAAAAAAATGTACTTTGGAAGCAGCACTGATAGCATAAGATAAGCACTGGAACTCTGGATGCCACCTCCATTCTCATTTCTTCATAGAAGCACTCTGGAAAAGAAAGGTAATGGCAGCAGTAGCCAGACCTCCACTCTAGCTGCCGTGCCACTGAAATGCTAATAAAGCTTTAGAAAGTATAAAAGTATGTAACAAGGAAAACATTTTTAAAGCACACCTAACTAAACATTCTCCATCTCACTGGAATAATTTCAGGACTAAGTTCATTTATGATACTCTCAAATAGAGTCTCAGTGGTTCTCCTTATAAAATGAACTTGCAAACCTTGCAAACCTGGTCAGACAAACTCAGGGGTTACAAAGTAACTTGGTCCCAAGGCTCATGACTTTTCCTGAACTACACTCAGTATACCCATCGTCACTGAAAGAACTGTGTATCAGTTCCTTCTTCAGCCAGCAGTACTGTTCATACGAAGTGGTGTATTGTGCAGGGCCATTTATTTTTTAGAGGTGGTAATTTGATGAAAATTTCAGGAAACCTTACATTTGGTATGGCAGTGGGAGGCTCCCCTCCCCACCCCAAAAAGCCCTCTTTTTTTCTCAAGGAAAAGAAAACTGAGAGTGGTGGAACTCTGATTGACTCTTTCCCCCTTCCCTCCTACCCACAATATCATTCAGAATGATGCTCCATCATGACACAGCTCAGTTCTGCAAGAAATCTGAATCAAATCTGAGCTTTAAGAGGCTTGCTGCATCCTGCACTTCTGAGACTCCTCCCATTCCAGATGCAATCTATGCTTTGCCTCACACTGAAAATTGTGAAGAAAGGGCAGGATACAAGTCAGCCGGCCAGTTAAATTACTGACTGGCTTCTACTGACATCTTCCAAAAAAAAAAAAAAATCTACATATTTCATGTATTTCATTACAAAATGATATTTAAGCATGCTTTAGTCAAGAGCAATGTGTTCAGGCAATGCATATAATGTAAAAGTGTATATCTGAAAAAAAGATAAGCGAGGAAATTGATGTGTTTTCTCTTTACAAATGGAACCAATCAAGAACCAGACATGGAGATGGGAAGATTGAAATCTGCAGATGAGGACTGTATATATCTCTATCCCTGGAGCCATCATTTTTAGGGGGCTTCTAGCGAGAAGGAAATGGTATCCGCCAGTGAGGACGCTCAGCCAAAAGGCAATCTATTATCATTGCTACTTGTAGCAGTGATGAACACAACAGGAAAAGGGACTTGAATTAAGCTTTTTCTAAAGAAAGGAAAACATGGCTGTGTCAAATCTTTGCATACCATCCAAGAACAAAGCCCGCTTCCCCCTTTCCTCCATGCGCTACAAATTGTGAACAGAGTAAAACATTTTGTTCAGCATTAGTTTGTAACACAAGCTGTTATGTCTGTAGTAAGTCCCATTTCTGATTTTGCTGTTCTGTTCTTCTTAGGGTTTCCAATATACATGCACATATACACGTACACACATCTCCTAAATTAGCTTCATAAAGGAAAGTACAGAACACTGGAATCACTAAGCCCAGTCAATCAGCAGATGGAATTATTAGAATTAGAAATACGTATTTCAAGTATTTTTTGACTCTTTGCCCAGTCTTCAAATTTCTGGCACAAGACTGAACCTGATTAAAGTAAGTGTTTGAAGACAAGATGGATCTATATGCCCAGGACAATTTTTGAGAGTCTAAGCTGCAGTCCTAGAAATATTTACACGGAAGTTATGCTCTTTAATTCAATGAGATTTAATTATAAAAAACTTGATTAGAACTGGGTTGAATGATCACACAATCCCATGGTTTCCTTTAAAGAACAATATTCAAAGTTATTACTTGAAGAAGTGGATGAGAGCCAGATGTCATTTTGCTTTCAAAATTGCAGTACTGGCTAAATCAAAACTGGAAATCCACTGCTGATTTGATTTTTGTTTCGGAAATTGTATGTAATATATTGAAGATTATGGATTATCTCCAGAATGTATATTTTTCAGTGGGAGGAGATCAAAATGAAAAAAGTCAGTACATCAGATCAAAAATTCCTCCTTTTCCCAAGTAGTCTTCTTTTGGCAGAATGGTATATGAAATGGAGAGGAACAGAAAAGATTTTCAGAAGAAGACTCTGTTGCTGAAGTGTGCAGAAGGCAGTAGAAAGAAAAATACAAGAAACTGTTACTAGAATGCTGCTTATTGTGAAATAGTCTCTCATTTAAAACAGCACTAGTCACTCCAAATATGTGTTTATGAATGCCTAATACACCCACTTGTATCCCGCTGCTAGAGGATATGCTTTACAACTGCATAAAAGATCGCTCAACCTATCCCAATAATCCCAGTCAGAGAGGATGCTCAGCAGCCCAAAATAACTATTAGGCTTTCCTAGTCTTGGTTTGTTCATTTCGATAATTAGCCACGGAGCTAGTCATAAGATCTGTACTGTGAGTAACCTGTTTTCTCCCTTCTTCTGGGCATAACTTCCTTGTAAATACCTCTAGGACTGCGGCTTAGACTCTCAAAATTTGCCTGGGCATATAGATCCATCTTCTGCTACCTATAGTTTGTTCATAAGAAACTACTAATAGATACCGGGCAGGTAGAAGGGTAGTACTTGAGAGAAAGCCCTTAAGCCCTCTCTTGTCTCTTCCTGAAGTAATGCTTCTATTTTCTTGAAAGCTGCTCAGTAAACACTAAAGATGGATCTCTTGGGCAATATTTGGTGTGGTCTTCAGGTATAAGAACTGGGTAACACTTCTGCCTAAAGTCCTGGGAAGTCTGTGACAGTCAAACTAGGCAATACCAGGCTGGATGGACCAATCACCAGTATCAATGTATGCTAGTTTGATATATTTGACTGATTTCAATCACATTTTAAAACTCCACTGAGAAAATGTAGATAGAATGAGATATTTGTTATAGCCACTATTGAACATCAGTACAGATCCCCCCACTGCACCCTCAAAATTAAACTTATCCTCTAGGATTTAATATTCTGAATTTCAAAAGCCTACCTATCAGTTCTGGCAAAAATAAAATAAAATAATCCCCTCTAATTTGCTTCCTTGGCTCCACGAAGCAATTGATTTCTATGCTTTGATTTCCATGCAGAAACTGACATGGCAAACATAACATTTAACAAAGCCAATTTTCTTTAAAAGCCTTTTTGGACTAATTATGTCCAACCAGGGTGCAAAATGTACTTTGTGAGGAAAAAGAGGACTTAGATATTAATTATTATACTGTACTCTTAGTTACTCATATTCATTAATAAGGTGGTAAATAACATGTTCCTAAAGTTGTATGTTGTGGTAGGAAAACTTTAAGCATACATTGTGATTTTTCATTTATTCCAGAGGTGGTTTTATTCAGATATAGTGCCTCATTTCCTTAGATGTTCAAGATGGTGGTATACAAGGTTTATAATACTACTTGAACTAAATGTGCGCTAGTGTCATCTCTCCTTTCTTCTCAATGCAAACTCATCATGCTATTATAGGAATGGATGATGTGATATTACATTATGTATTTCCCTGTCCCAGCCCCCATACAGAGCTTAATCATCTGCTATGGAGAAGTGAGCAGGGAATTACATGACATGATGATATAAGATCAAGAATTTCCATAGTTACATGCTATGGAGAGAGGACAGGGAACTCCAAGTGGGTTTGGTATTTTCAACTATTTCACTTTCATGGTCATTGTTGCATTTAAGAATGCTCTAACACAGAGCTTTTCAAACTTTTCATGTTGGTGACACACTTTTTAGGCATGCATCATTTCGCAACACAGTAATTCAGTTTTACTAGCAAACTGGAGGTTAAACTAACCCCTCAAAAGAGATACAGATACATATATAAATTGTAGTAACAAAATGTATGGGGGCACAACATATCTCATGAAAACCTTTCATATATTTTTAAAAATATATGATTTATAAATAATGACATACATTTCCAAGATTGTAGGTGACACACCTACATACTTCAGGTGACACATTAACGTTCACGGCACACTATTTGGAAAGCCCTGCTCTAACGCGAACCTAGCTTGCCTGGTATACAAATTCCTTTTCCCTGTGATGTACAGTATGGGATTATGCTTGCCTGTGATGTTGATTAAAATACGGAGATATCCACTGCATGAGGCTCACTCAAGCATGCCAATCCAACCAATATTATTTAAATATTTATTTAAAGCTGTTGGAGACTAAACCCTGTCACAGCAGCTAATCTGTGAAATACACTCAGCTCCCTCCTCAGGCAACCAGCAGACAGAAAGGCTACAATAGGATGTCACACTAAGCCACCAAAAAAATGGCTCACATTTCTCTGTATCGTTCCAATTTTACAAGATGCTAGATATGTGCTCACAGGTAGCATAAATATGCCAAAGGGAAAAGTCAGATTTCTTATCTAAACCTCCTTATTTGTTTTAATGTTCTGGCTCAGGAGGTCCAAAGTATAAAAAATGAGAATATGAATATGTCATAGAAACTACTGGGGAAAACGCTTAAGTAGCATTTTCTGAAGGAAGATTTTTGACAGAAAGACTTCTGAGGAAAGACTTCTGATGGTTTCCTATCACATCCAACGAAACCCCACAACAGGATTCTGTGATGTCTTCTACTAGACAAGGGTGGGTGAACTTCAACTGCCAAAAAGGGTGGGGACTAGAATAGGCCAGAAGTCCAGTGCTGGTTTTGAAAAAATGCATATAGTTTGAAGTTAAACAGTACAGTTGTCTGACCCATTTTAAAAGTTAGCTGCTAGAAAAGACAATGGACTCTTTATCAACAGCAAAAGTGATCCAGGGGAGCTCCAGAATACCAGATACTACAAAAGACCCCAGGGGCATACCCACAGTAAACAAATTGTGGAGGAAAGGGTGCCAAAGAAGACAATCCATCTTTCTCACAAGAGGTCCATGCAAAAGACTGGGAGGCCCCCTGACAGCTCTTTGGTCTCAGCAGAAAGTGTCATCCTGCCATATCTTCAGAGAAAACCCTAGCACACATATGCCATCCAAGAGCTAGTAGGCATTCTCACATACTAGGACCAGTTCTATCATTAGACCAAGTGAAGCTGCTGATGCAAAAAGGAGACAGATATTTGCAGACAGATATTAACAGGACAGATTGTTTGTGTCCTGCAACCTGCTCTGCACATCCTATGCTAGTCTTCTGCCTTCAGGATTGGTGGAAGTTACCATCTTTGCTGGTGTTAAATAAAGATTTGGCTGCCACTCTTGTTAGTTTTTGTATACACAATGGAGGAGGTGCCATCTTGCCATTTGCCTCAGGCAACAAATTGTTTCTGGCCATTTCTGTCACAGCATTGTCCCATACTGCTACCTCAACACTACACATTGATAGTGGGATCCAAATCAGACATATTGTGGTCACTCTTAACTAGTTCCTTGGCACTGGGTCTAAAAATTTTAGCTACAGCTAGGATGAATAAGCAGTGAATATTGTGCAATATTAAAGAATCAAGTTTGAGGCAAGTTTGTTTTATAATACAGTACTGACTCTGGCAGCCCCAAAATTCAGGCCAAGCAACTAGGTATTATACAAGATTTACCACAGAGCCCTCTTCTCCACATGTATGTGATTTGAGAAAGGAAAAGATACTTCTTTGGCTGTGAAGGAAGCGTTATCCTTTTCCTCTCCTGAAGTACATAAAACTAAAGACAAAAGAAGGAATGGAATTTCTGTATTCTACCTAGGCATTTATAGAAGCATAGCTGAGCAACTCACACACCTTCTCCATGTCTACATAGAGGTCATTTTTTTTCAGTGCATAATAAAAAGAGCTAAAGGGGAAGGAAACTGCACTTCCCACCATGCCATGCGGTTTCCATAATAAGGGATATCTTTCTGTTTTCTTCCCAAGAACTAAATACTAACCACACTCAAAACGGTGGGGGAGGGGATGGATAGCAACCAGCCATAAGGAAATAGAGACTAGACCACAAATGTAGCAGAGCAAGGCTAGAGTGACATAATAGAATAGTAGAATAGATTGCATGACTTTGGGTGCATGACATTTTCAATGCCTCTCCAGTGTTTAATAACCTTTTGAAACAGCAGGCAAAGGTATTGGCTACTGCCTTTCTCTGTAATGTGTTAATATTTTCCTTTTGGAGACCATTTTATATGGGAAACATTTAAAAATTGTTCCCAGCCTGAAGTACTTTGGATTGTGAAGTACATGAAGGACTGTGGCTTTAAGGGGAGCAATTGTGGTAGAAACTAACAATTACAGCCAAATGGGGAATTCCTTCATCTTCTCTGATCTTCTTTATGTAAACTGATATTCTCAGCATGACCTCATTCTCATCTTCACCATCTTCCAGTCAGTCAGCTAGCTGTAGCATCTCACCCTATCTTCTTGTCTATACATGGGTTTCATATATTAAATGTTCTTTCCTTTTTACTATAAACAGTCCTTGCCGCTCAACCCAAGCACCAGCTTTCCCTCTTTGTTCAATACAGTACCCTTCTCCCACATTTAGGAGTCTACCAACTCATTCTCCTATGTCTGTGTGTGTGCATGTAGTTTGTAGTTGTGTGATCAGAGGGAAGAACCTTTGAGAAACGCTTGCTCCTGCTGTCTGTTTCTTTCTGTTGTTGAATGTGTTGTTGGGAGTGAATATATGGTGCCAATGGCTGTTAACCTGAGTAACCAAAAGCTTCATTTTGGAGAGGGTTTGTTTGAGCATTACAAAGGGAAGTGGACTCTCACCTTCTTTAGAATAGTTCCTTCTTGTTGTTTTGCTGAGTGAAAAGGAAGAGGATGAAAGTATTGAGTCTAGAAATAATAAGCTATGCACTGCATGTCTTGCATGCATGGAGGATATGTCCTTGAGAGTTTTTCTTTAGATCAAGAACTGAATGCCTCTGCTTTAACAGGTAAAGGGAACAGAGATCCAATTCCATCTTCCTCCATGCCTATAATTTTATATAATAGTAATGTCTACTGTCTGCAGTTTCATTACATTTTGTGCTGAGATGGAATTTCAAAGTTGCTTCCATCTATTATTAGTTTGCAGTCCCCCTTCTCACTTCCCTTTCCTAACATAAATATTCCAAGTGTTATCAAATGGGAGGGGGGCCATGTGTTAGCATGAGGGTACAACGCCTTTTCTTCTATTAACCCTTGCTGTATATGTGCCTTCAAAACTGAACAGGCCTTTGTAAAATAGATTACATTCCTTGAAAGGAGAATAGATTCTTTTTAATTGAAAGTGCCTTTCCCTCTCCCTCCCTCTCTCTTTCACTGCATTGTCTAAGGAACATACAAACACATATTAATCAATAAAGGTGCCCACTGAAGGCTAACACTGACCAATATTTCCAAAATCCCCTGAGCCACAGACAGTCTTTCACCAGAATAAATGTTATATATCATATTTGTGAAATATTCCAAAGAAATAGTCAAACATTAGAGATCAATGTCTGTGCCACTGCTGAATTATGGGGCCTTATGTTTCAAGCCATGGACTGATTAGCTGAGAAGGCAGCATTAGATTTCTTAAACCTCTTGTATTTTGGTCACACTGCCACTGCAAGGGCACTGCAGTCGCCTTGCATTTCAACTAAATTGAATTGAAATTGTGTATGATAACCATTTATCACGGTCATGACATGTGAGTCATAGCCGTGACATGTCCTTACGCAGAAAGGAGGCAGCAAACTGGCCTGAGGCTAATTTCACAGTAGTTTAATTATTAAGAGACATCTTCCTTTCAAATGTATTTTTCTAAATGTATTCAGAAAGGGGAGGGGGAGAGATGGAAGCTCTAGACAGAGAAGATCTCTGTTTATCGACAGGGTAGTTTACAAGCAGACAGCTCCGCTGCAGTACATAGACAACATTTCTTCAGCTGATCTGGTTCATTAAAATGCAAGCTTACAACAGGCTCTCTTAGAGCTGCAGCTGAATAATCCATGGCTTTTTTCCCCCTGCAGGGCCATAGTGCACTTTGGGTAAATGGGACAATTCCAAGGAGAGTTTAATCAGAGAGTTGCAATCTGCATCTTTTGGGGAGGTGGATCTCTCCCTCCCTCTCTCCCCCTTCTCTCTCCCTCTCATTCTCTCTCCATAGCTCTGTCTTTGCTAACTGGCAGGCACACCAGAGTAGTCCAGGCTTGTGGCCAGTGCTTAATTTCTAAAATGAGAGGCAAAGTGCCAACTTTCAGATGTGCCTGTACCATCTTTATGGGCATTCTAGATCATTAATTCTAAAGTACCTTTGCACTTGATCAACTGCAACAGTCATGGAGAAAGTCAAACTTGCTTAACAATTGGGGGTGTCTTTATTAATTGCTCCCTATATGCTTGACACAAATAACCTACTGCCCCCCAAAGCTGTGTAGAAAAGCAATGAAAACTGAGACACCGGAGTTGGAATCATTGAGCAAAATCAAGGAATCCCCAAGTACACTTAGGCAAATAAATAACATAAAATAAATTGATATATCCTTGCTTTATTTGTTTCATTTATCCTGAATAGGATTCCATTGACATGAAAACTGGGATAATTTCTGCAGTAGAACTATAAACTGTCCTGCTTTGACATTTGTAATGCTCCCAGTTTCCACCATCAATAGGAGAGTACAAGAAATCAGTTGTTTCAAAGAGGAATGACATGGGACGATGTGACATGGGAAAACCCAGCACCTTTTTAATATATATGTGTGTCTGTCTGTCTGTCTCTCTGCATAAATTAAAAAAAAAACAGAAGCCAATGGTGCAATCACACCTGTACTGAGGACAGGTTATCACCTAGTGGCTGACTCAAGACAATCTGCTGTCCAAATCAAAGGTCAATTCCACATACTTGCACTCATCAGCCAGACTGGTAGCTGACTCTTTTGTCAACATCAGGGATGAAAGAGTGATTATATTTCCCATTCCACTGAGGAAGCACATAGTTGCACAATGTCGTGTCCTGCTACTCTGTGACTGTCAAGAAAACACACATCCACTGTTCATGATGTTTATTGGAACACATGAGATTAGTTAACAACTGCTGCTAGAGTCAATAATCTGCATCACCCGTCTGGTTATATACCAAAACACAATAATTCATTACAATCCATGCACAATGCCCATTGGTAGCTCCTCCAGGTTCACATCCCCTAATTTTTAGGTCGTTTTCTTTTGTTGAAATAACCCCCCTCTAACAGTTATTTTGATCCTTTGAATTTCCTGCCATGTCCTTTGATATTCTAACTACTTTCATTATCCTAGTAACCTACAGGCTAATCCTAGTAAATCACCCATTGATTGCTATCACTCAAACACAAACAAATGTTTCCTAGCTAGGCTGGTTAAATGCTATTTACTGCCCCAGCCGATAAACAATGTCAACCATTTGTTAACACCTTCAGTCTCTAAGAACTTTCTGTTATGTTCCCATTCACCCTTGTCACACCCAGTGCATCCTACATGCTTACATATTTCCCACATCCCATATACAATAACATGGTGTGGAGAGAGCACAACATGACATGTGGCATATAGAATACTGACTTCCATGCCTTTCAGCATTTCACAGATGAAAACTGGAACACCTGTGGCCGTGTAAAATAAGAGTGTGGTCAAGGTGGAAAAGTTATTAAGGAGGAACACCACATAAATTTGGCAGAGGATGCAGCAATTTGCTTCTGCCTGAATCTACTGGAAAGGGCAAGATTCCACCCCGTCCTCTCCTCTTCTCCTTGCTGAGTTAATCTTTGAACTCCTTTTGCAACAACTAAAGTAAGCTGAGGACAAAGTTGGGGGAGGTTAGGCAAATAGAGAGGAACTGGGACATTTTAAAAGCAGCTGGAAAAGCGAGGCAACAGAGAATCAATCAGGACTGTCCCTATCAATTCAGCATATTTGGAAGTTATGGTCTTCTGACAGCTCTAATTGTTTCCCAGGACCCCCATCCCCAAGCATCAGCCTCCTATGTGGGAGCAGCTTCACTCTGTCAGGCTCTGCTTTGTGTTAGAGCTAGTAAGCCAGATGTAAATGGGAATAGGGCTTCTCTGTCTTTTTGTAGTGATGTATGAGGGTTATGTCACTTTTATCCTTGCCAAAAATGTCCTCTCTCCAGCTATGAAAAGTGCAGAAGCTCCATCCTCCACTGAAACTGGCCTCTTCACAGGCTACAGAATGCAAGCTTTGAATGACTGTACTCAAGCAGACATGTCTTTAATACTGCCCATTTGTACTTAAAAGATTCAGACAGACAACTCTGGTAGGAAAAAAGTGAACGATGAATAACAGGTTATCCATTACAAAAAAGATATAGAACCATCTTTGTTTACAAAAAGATGGGTAACAAAAGAGTTAAGGAGCCATTGGCCAGTGACAGTTTGAGTCTCTCTGGACAGGTTAGATCATGGTAAGAAGGTACTGAACATTTTCAGCTTTGCCATTAGCTTCAGTGACACCACATAGGGATGACTGAATGGGGTAGGCATTATTTCTCTGTGGTACTCCTTTTTTAAACTTTGACTTTCCTTATCAGGTTGAGTAAAATTGTTAACTTGGTGGCTACCTCAGCTCCACTGGAACACCTCCCCTTGGTCTCCAATGATTCCCTATGAAACTAATTCCCTTCATTTACATCAGTCTCAAAATACATCACAAATCCAGCAACCTGCAATTCTAGGTTCAAATACATCATCATCCTGGTTTGTTTATCCTTTTACATGAAGACACTATCAGACGGGCAATGTGGCAATACAGAGCTCATCCACATTGTGGTTTATTAGACTAAGATTCCTAACATTCTTACATACAAACATAATCTTTATATTAATACAGCATTGCATCTTTAAGCCTATGTCTTTCAAACAATGGAGAATTAAAGGTAGAAGGGCTCATTAAAAGAGGGATGCAACTTCTATCAGCCCTAGCCAGTGCAGCCAGAGGGGAGGAATGTTGGAGGTTTCAATTCAACAACATCTAGGAAGCTGCATTTTGCCTCACTCAGGTATTAAAAGGTAAATATTTGTTTCTATAACTATTAACAGAAGATATCTACACTTTATCTCATGCTGATTATGAACAAGACCTTTTCTAATGAATTTCACAACTTTTTCAGTAATTCTATAAATATGGGCAGTGAACTATGACAATGATATATTGCTTATTCATTGGGAAGAGCTTTTGCATGCTTACAAAAGGATTCAAGATGAGTGGCCCTGTCTGAACTATTAATGAAATATAAATAACTTTTTAATGTACTAATATATAGAATTAATTTTAATTAAAATTGTGCTGGGAATTGTATTTGCATCTAACATTGTTTCAAGACAGAGGCATCGGCTACCCATAAAATTAAAAGTTTTATTAAGTAATGCTTCTAAGTAATATGAAAAACCTGCAGCTCTCTAGTTTTCATGATAGCTTGGCAGATGTGATACAAATGATGGCAGACTTGCAGAATTTCAAGATAAACATTTTGTTCTGCCTGCAAGTCAGCAAAAGAGCATTGACTTACTATGTAAAGCAGTCTTCTCATTAAAGAAAATGGATTAACATTCTCACAATCACCAGTACAAGAAGTAGGGTCAGCATAGCAAAGCAGTAGTCAGAAAATCTAATGTTAGTATTAAAAGCTATACTTCTGTGGCTGATGATCTATTCGACTGAAACCTTATTATGCCAAAACAGGGTAAAAACCTGATGTGAATGAATAATTCCTTATTTGTATGGCTGCAAGATTTATACATTGTACCAAAATGCATCCAGACTTTTCCTAGAAACACTTAGTAAGATCAAGCTAGATGCAAATGTATCTTTGCTTTTAATATATAATTTTTTTTAACGGCAATATCCTCTGGGAAGTGGGGCTGCTATCTATAGGTCTATAGCAGGCATGTAAAGGGAATTAAACACTTGCTGTCCTGCTACAGCCATGTGGAAAATCTTTCTCTCCATCTGGTCCCATTTTTTTTTCTTTTTTTTAAAAAAAAAGAAATATCAGGTGCTATAGTCTCTATTTCAGAGGACGGAACTGACAAAACCACCTCTGAGTATTCCTTGCCTAAGAAAATGCTATGGAATTTATGGTCATAAGTTGACAGGCAAGTTGAAGGCATTATACACCACACACATCCTAGATAGCTTGGCCTTTTGCCTTTCCCGCCCCCACACAGAAGAAAAGCTGGACTGGAATTCTGGGGATTGGCAGAGGCATGTTGCTCTCTGAGGTTCCAAGGATCATCCAACTCCAAGATCTCTGACAATTTCTCACCCCACTAACACATTCTTATCATTTAATATTGGGTCCTTTTAACAGGATAATGTTTATCATACTGTGATGATGAAGTGAAATATGTTGCTTTTTAAACCATGGCTGAGTTGAAGCTCCAGGTCCAGATCTGAAGCATGCAGTTTATTATAGTTCATCAAGAGCTTCATGGGATGTCTACCAGCATCACTCTCCAATAGCATTCTCAGAGGCACCCAAGCCTTCCAGCTTAATATTGCATTTAAGGAGACTACACATTTTTGATGACTGAAATATCCAGACATAATTTATTATAAAATGAATAGAAAGACTCCCTTAAATCCTGAAGGCTCTATCAGTATTTTAACATATTGCAACCTATATTCCAATGTATGTACAGCAGGAAGGGTTCTACGTACAGGACCCAGCAGTTTACTTCTGCTGGATCCTGTTGCTTCTGTCTGAATTGATGTGTTCTCCTCCTTCTGGTAGTTCATCCCTGGAGTCTAGAAACCTGTTCAAAAGAGCTGGAAACCCTCTGGAGTAGTTTTGGCACCAGAGAAGGAAATGGGAAAATTTGTGCTCTTATAGGCACTGGATACTAAACTTTGTTATTATGTGCCTGCACATCAGCTCCAACTTACAGCAATCTTATCACAGGGTTTTCCTGACAAGTTTTGTTCTGAGCAGGTTTGTTGCTGCCTTTGCCTAATGTTGTGTCTGATTTACCAAAGTCGCCAAGTGAATTTCCATGGCTGGGCAGGGAATTGAACCTTCATCTCCTGGAGTCCTGATCCAATACTCAAACCACTTCTCTGCACTGGCCGAATACTAAGGCCATTTCCACCCTACACTCTTATAGTGCTATTATTCCACTTTCAACATCTTGTGGAATTCTGAGGTTTGCAGTTTAGAGGCCAAAGAGCAATCTGGCTGAGAAGTCTAAATGCTCCTCCCTCAACTGCAAACCCCAGGATTCCATAGGATGTTGAAAATGGAATAACAGCACTATAACAGTGTAATACAGAAATGGCCTAAAGTACACCACTGAATCTTGGTAAAAGATGAGAGAACTGGATCAGGCCTAGAGAGTGAGCAAGAGTGAGTGTACAAAGAA
Source organism: Iguana delicatissima (assembly GCA_948472985.1). Classification (NCBI taxonomy): domain Eukaryota; kingdom Metazoa; phylum Chordata; class Lepidosauria; order Squamata; family Iguanidae; genus Iguana; species Iguana delicatissima. Next base: position 113,826 of record CAOKZL010002422.1, read on the forward strand.
CAATGTTATTTGAAATGTATATGTTGCCATTCAACTCTTTGCTTTTTTCTAAGCAATCTGAAAAGAGTTGTGCTTAGCAAAAAAAAAAAAAAAGATTTTTTTACATATTCTATCTTTTTGTAGATTGACTGCCCTTCTCTACACACAGGCCCTATGCAGACACTAAATTCTAGGAGCAATCAACATGTGAAGGAAGGAGCAGGCTTATTCCTGCTGGCCAACCTAGCTGGCTTCTACAAAATGACTAGAAGTTCTGCACAGAGCCTATTCACATCCATACATCGTACGTGCATACTGGTTCAGCAAAAGAGACAATTGATATTTCGACATCAGGTGGCAGGGTTAGTCAACACAATCTAGCTTATGCCTCCACATTGTCTGCACCCAGAACTGTCATCTATCCATAGTTTTTGTTTACTGTTTCCTTGGAAATTTACAGTCCACATAATTATGTCACCTTTCCCATTGTAATTAATCTAGTTTCCTATGCTGTCTCCTATAACTGACTTCTTTAGAGGTTTTCTGAAAATAAATATTAAATAGTTTTAATTCACCCAGATTTTCTTGTCAGAAGGCACTGGTTACCCAATATAGTGATGTCACTGTAAAAAATATTGCTTTGTTTTCAGAACAGTAGTTGAAACATTTTTAGGCATAGTAGTTTCGGACTCTTTAAGACTATTTTACAAATATTCAAATGAGCCTGCTTGAGATTGCCATAAACAGTGATAATACAAGTGGTACAGCTATCATTTTATCTCAGATAAATGCAGGAAAAGCACTCTGAATTATTTAAACAAAAAGAGTCTTGTGGAAACCTTCAAAACAAACAGACTTATTTTAGCAGAGTGCAGTGATCACCATAGCCCTTTTCGCATGGCATTTGCCATGTGAAAGGACGCCTGGAGCGTTGTGCAATTATGAGGAGCGATCTGCACAACGCACTCACATTTGCGCAACGCTTCTGGGTAGGGCAGGCACCACTCATGCACTTTTTCATTTTCAGCTTTCAGCTGAAAATAGTGCGCAATCACGCATTGCTCCAGGGCCCTGCACGCACTTGCCATGTGTGCGGAGCCTCTGGAGCCGCGGCAGTCGCGCTTCCTGCCCCAGCGCAGCCTGAGAAACTCCCAGGCTGTGCTGTGGAAGGAAGAAGCGGGGCTCTTGTGCTGCCTGCTCGGAAGCAGGCAGCTTGTGCAGAGCTGAAGCAGCGGGGATGTGAGAGCCTCTCACTGGAGGTTCCTCACGTGATCCCCACACCCCAGCACCGAGAAAAGGTGAGTTGCAGAAAGGGCCCATGATCTCATCCCCACAACCATATACATTTTATACATGGTATAAGCTTTTGCAGCTTACAATCAATTTCCTTTGATGCAGGGAGTACCATATTTGAGCCAGATGTACATGTATGGCTCAAATATGGTACTCCATGAATCAAAGGAAACTGATTGTAAGCTGCAAAAGCTTTTAAACGAGCCACAAGATTCTTTTTTGTTATGCAGGTACAGACAAATGTGGCCACCTCTTTGAACACTTGCTGAATTCTTTTGTGTTCTGTTAAGAAAAATAAAGTCATGGACAAGACTAACATTGGCCCTAATGAGGTTAGTTCCTGAGTCTTAATCTTAAAAACTTATTTGCCAGACATATGGGACATGTCAGCCATGTCAACTACCAGCCATGTACAAATCAGATTTTAGCCGTTCCAGCCCATAAGACCAACAACTTCCTCATTCTTTGAGGATCAGTGAGCCCTGTTTTTAGACTGTGGGCTGCCTGTCTACCATCCTAGATGGCCATTCTAACAACTATGTAACACAAAGATTTGGTACATGGCATATCCTATGTTCCTCCCTCACATCCCTTCTTTCTGAGTTTTGGTTTTAGTCATCTGTAAGCTGCTCTGGGAGCCCTTCTGGCTGTAGAACAAGATATAAATGCTACAAATCAGTTAATTAATCTTCAGTTGGGGTTCCTCCCATTCCTCCCACAGCATCTGTGTAGCATTTTCAGGGGGACAAAGGAGCTGCTATAGGGAAAAGAGAGGGGAATATCTGCTTCCACCAAATCTGATTTACACACCTCAATCTGAATTCAATACATTGCATTTGACCCCTTTCCAAACATCCTAGTACAGGCTCACAGAAAACTTATCTTCATGCTCATGCTAGCACTACTTTTCCCCATTCTTTGCTACTGAAACAATATAAGCATTATGTGCTGTACATTTCAACTGGTTATTATATAAAGTAGACCCCATGGCAACTTGGATCTCCATGTTCCAAAGAGGAATATGAAAGTACATTCAGGGCTAAAATTCAAAATATTATGATGCCCTTCACCCACGAGATTCTGAACCATAGAAGAATGGATCAGATAACTCCCATTCCCCTTTTAATATGCTACAAAAGGCCTCCCCTCAGTACAGTTAAACATAAAGGCATCATTGTTACATAATACTGCTAGATGAAAACTGGGTAAGCCAATTTGCTAGGAAGCAATCATTTTGAAAGAAAAAAGGTAGCAACTATGTTGCTTTCCCACTCTTCAAATTAGCCAAACATGAAAATAAATCGAGACCTATTATACTAAAATGGCAACAGCTATAATATTAATGATTAGGACCCTACAGAGCAAGATTCAAATTTCCTTACACAGTGAAAACTAGAAAAAAAATGTTCTTTTGTTCTTTGCAAACAGAAGTATGCAGAGGGTTAGGTGGTGATAGCACACATGCTTACAGGGCATAGCCATGCAAAAATCAGAGCATATTTATTTCCAGAAATGCCTGTTATTTCAGCAGTTCATGCATCAGTGAATCTATATTGCAGTTTGAAGATAAGAAAAATAATCCTTTATTACTGAATAGAGGACTACTATGCACCATGTAGATGGAAGATCACATGGCTATTTTAATCTTGCCTCTATGGTTCTGCCTTGTACTCATTTAAAAATATTTTCAGAGAAAGATTGCACTTTTGCCCTTTTCACTGCAGAGCCAATAACAATACTGATAAACCATAATGGGTAAAAGCATAACAAAAACTAATACTACATTTTAAAAAAAGAATACCTTGAAAATACAGAGCACCTTAGCTGAATAGAGTTAGTAAATCAATGCATATATGCTTGGAGAAATGTTATATCTAGTGAATTTTGTAAATAAAGATAATTAGATTTTGCTCATGAAACCACCTTATCAAGATTTCACAGTCTTTTGTTATATACTGTTTGGGAGACAAGATTTAATTGTAAGACTCAGCATTCTCCTGCACCAGCTACACACCTGCTGCCATTTTTTCTGAACAAATGATAAGATGCTCAACAATGCAACTATTCACGCTTTTTAATAAGCAAACTTTACCTGACAATGTTTATGTGTGTTTATCACCCAGAGTTCTATTTATTTCAATGAGTGCTTGCTGCAGGGGCAAACAACAGGGAGGAAGAGAGCAATGTCAGCTTAAAACTGGTTTAGGGACCAATAGCTACATTTTTTTTCAAAATAAAGGTGGTCAGGTTAAGCAGGAAAAAAACATTACCCTGCAGCTTCCCTCTGACCTGCATGCACATCTATAAGGTACAGAAGACTGGTCTGAAAAGTAATTTTGTTGCTCTTTTCTCTTGGCTCTCTCCTCCCTATAACTCATTATCATTATTAATCACTTCTTGTTTAAACAGTGCTGTGATAGCAACTTTTTGTTGTTTTAATTAAATTAATTTCAGTAAGTTAGAACAGTAACTAAAAGTTTGCTTCTTTTACTTGTTTTTTTCTAAAGAAATTTATTTAAAACATATAAAAAACCTAAATGAACCCCCCACAGCAATGTATTAGGATCAGTGAGTAAAACATGCTCATTAACATGTTCATTAAAAAAATGATATTATCAGTCAATTACTTTTAAAATACTCAAAAAGTAATATGCTACCTATAAAATTATTTGTAAGGTGTTACTGCCAAACTTTGAGCACAAAGGGAACTACTGTCAAGAGTTTCTGGTAGGGTTAAGACATGGTCTAACTGAGTATCATAAAGCAGCACAGAAAGTAAGTTTGCTTTTTGTTTTGCATTGGGACCATTAACCACTATGCACAAAGTTCATACATATCTATTTGTACAAGATGAAACAGAAGACAGGTACAAGAAAAGTCCACATTTCCACACATGAATTTAACAGAGGGTGGGGGAAAGGCAGGCACAACAAGCTGTACATAATGACAGAAGGAGGAGACAAGTCCAGACAGCAGTAACCCAATCTCTGACCTAATAATGGGATGAAGATCACTTTGGTACTCATGGTGGACAGTTTTCAACTGGCAAAGGAAATGCTTTTCCCTACTGATAGCTCTCCTGGCCTGTTTGGCAGGAGTCTTGTATTGGCTCCATTTGTTTTCCCCACAGCATCACACTAAGCAAATTAAGTTCATAGCCTGGTTGCACTTTTGGACTCTGGCTAGCTGTTGGATGAAGAAGTGGCAGGAATTGCCAGAAGCCTGTTCTTTCAGTTTCATCATATTCATCAGAGAGATAGGTTTAAGTAACCATCACCCATATGTTTGAAGCTTACCAGTGCAATCATGAACTTTGCAACGGGTGCCTTTAAAGGCTATTCAATGTAAGATGCAATTACGTACCTCCTTTGTGGAGCAGAGTGAATTCTAGGATCATACCAGATGGATCTTGCACACTATTTTGACAACTATATGCCTTCATGGGGCAATTAAAGTTATTTATTGGCCCTTTTATGATGTAATCATTTTTTTTTTAACAACTAAGCCCTATGGAATGCAGTGGGACTTATTAGTGCATCCACAGGACTGTGTTATTAAATTAGTCAAAAACCCACCCTACCTCTCTCCATATGAACACTATTCAGTGCTCTACATCCCTTTGTTGAATTCTGCAGAAATAGTCTCACTCCACATCCTCATACCATTCACTTCTTTCAGAAGTCATTCCACAAGACTGGAGAGCAATCCTAGTAAACAAAACCTCCTATATTTTAAAAATATGGAATGGTTCAATCCTTTACATATTTACTCAAAAGTAAGTCCCATTGTATTCCATTGAGCTTGCTTGCTGTTAGCATTTACACCCTAAAGGTGAAAACAATACTCCCATCAAAACCTAAAGTTATTGTTATTGATGTTATCTGGTTTTGCTTTGATTTGCTTTGGTTTGTTTTGCACGGTTTTATTTTAACAAAGTGCCTGGCACTACATTTATCTGGAAAACAGGAATTGCTCCCCTTCTTAGAAATGAAACTTTATTCTCAAAATGGTTATTGCTATGCATTCCATTCCACAAAGGCTGGCTGCAAGAAATGCAAGTAGTGGAGCATATTTTTAATAATTCATTGAGAAGTCTGGTAGTCACGTTATGACATGAAGACTAACAAATTTATTCTCCAGTAAAGTTTTATGGGCAAATTTTCACAAAAGTTTATACAGTAAGAGTCTTTAAGGTTCTAGAGGCCTCTGTCTCTGCTCACCTCCTTATGTGTAGCACACTAACTCAGCTACCTTTCCGGATTAGAGATGAATAAAAAAAATAAAAATATTTGAAAAATGGTCAAAATCTCTCCCCTCCCCCCACTATTGAGAAACTGTGACGAGAGGAATCCCAGCCTGATGAGAATCTTTGCAGTTCAGAAATTATTCTGCGTGAAATTCACACATGGTTGTTTTGCATAAAAATCAGCATTTTCCAAGCAGCCTTTACTATGTGGAAAATAATATTTCAATGCAGAAATATTAGTTTCCTGTGCAAAATACATTGTTTTCTGCACATAAAATGCTGCTTTCCATGCAAATCAACCATGTGCAAATTTTATGGAAAATAAATCCCCAATTACAGCATGTTCTGTGCAGAAAACAGATTTTTCTACAAAACAATATTTCTGTGTTGAAGTATTATTTTCCATGCAGAAAAGACTGTGATTTGCACAGATTTCTGCACGAAATCACCATATGGAATTTTTCACAGAGTAAGTCCCAAATTGCAAACAACGTTCAAAATCTGTGTGGTTTTTGTAGACTTTCTTGCAGCAGGAAGATAATTGCTGAAATTACTCATTGCCACCTCTAAGAAGAAACTTCGTGAATTACATCCCTATTCTGAATGTTTTCAGTAACTCAAAGTCTGTCGGAAAAGATCCTGCACTCATAAGAAGAAAAATAAATAGATTAGTGATCTGAAACACAAAGTATTCAGACACTGACACTAGCACCATGGATACTGTGCTTGATACTGGAAATAGTTTTTTAAATAAGCTGATATAACACAGAGTTGCCTTTTGCTCAAGTGTCATCTCTGGTGAAAGAGATTTTGCAGGTTCCCACATACTGAACAGGGAGGGAGGCAGAGAGAAGCATCTCTTTCTGAAAATCTCTTTGGCCAAATAACCCAAACCAGGGCGTTAATAGAGACAAACATACACAACCACATCTAAGAATTTTTGTTACCACCTTCAACCACGAAAAACTGCCCCCAGATTCAGGCTAGGGATTGGTACTTTGTTATTCATTTAAAAAATGCTACGTTTTGAGATCAGCAAACGTCTCTCTGCTCTCCCCAAAATCAGTTGAAACCCTCTATATACTCACACTCATCTCCATCTCAAAAACCCTGACCTTGGGGCAGAGGAGGGTGAAACAGCATTTTTTTTTCTAATTCAGCCAATCATTTTCTTTCTGCCAAGTAATGGAAATACAATTGTCAAAATTCCTTGAAGGAAACTAACATTTTCTGTGCTATTCCTACCAAATAGAGGGAACCCTTGACAGGGGATAATGTGCAAAACATTTGTTGCTCAGAAGGAAGATGGGACTTGCAATCCTAGTCCAAAATTGGGAAGGGCACACATTTTGCAAGACTGTATTTACCTTGATTCTGTTAGTGAGGATTTTAAAAGTATTTGCTTGCTTAGATTGTCACCTTTCTTAAAATTCTTACAACCTACCCCGGCTCCACTCAGCTGTGTACCCACAGGGAGACCAAACTGAGGTTTTTGTCCCTAAATAAGAATTCTGCCCTGCCCTCAATATTTTCCTTCTGTCCCCACATCTTCTAGCATTGCAATAACTTAAAAACTTAGTTTAAAAGTTGAGCATTTAGAAATATAATTTAGGCATCCAAAGAAAAAGAGCAGTCAAACTTCCCAATGGAATATGAGCATAGCAAATATGAAAATTCTAGGTATGAATAATTTTCAAATTCTCACTCTCTGGAATGCTAGAAATTTGGAGAATGAAGGAAAATTTCAATTGTGGTGACAGAATTCTTAATTCGGGGAGCAATGCTGTTATTCTGCCTTTCCGCATAACACTTCAGTCCCAACACTTCAGATTCTACAGATTTTCAAGCTCAATCATCTAATGGCCACTGGATGTAAGTTCACCAATTTTCTTTACAAAGCTGAAAGGATTTGCATTCCTCTAAACATCTTCTATAGTCTCTTTGAACAAGCTGTACATTTGATACAATTTTAAAATTATACTGTACAAGGTATATATCAGAGATTATGAAATTCAATAATGTGGTGCTTCTGTGACATCTGCAGCTTGCATAAGTGTATTCATTTATATTAAAGATTCTGATGGGATATGTTTTTCATTTTGGGGAGAAAAGTTACCATAAGTTTCCTGTGTCCTTTCCAGAGAAGATATGGATTGCACTGGCATTAATTATGACACTGTCCTCCAACATGACTACATCCCCAGCCCTCTCTCTTATGAAAGAAAGCAGCAGTTTGTCAGACCTCCTGGACCTGTCGTAAAATCTGTTATTGTTTTCCTTGTGTTCCTTAACAAAATCCATTGGAAATGCCATCTTCACAGATAGTACACAATAAACTGAGTTTTAGCAGCTATACTAATTAAAACAATGCCAAATCACTTTGGAAGCCTTTTATTTGGCAGTAGCACTTAATCTTCCTTCTGTCTCCCCATGAAAATCTTAACGACTTGTAGGAGTTTGCAGGAGAATTTATTGCCAGTAGAACAGGAGGCCACCCCTTCTAAGCAATCGGAATACAGTATCTTCTTTTCTCCTAGCGTTTTAAACTTCACGAGATTACCAGCTACAGTACTTCACTACCCAGTCCACTAGTTATGTACACATATCAGTTATCCTTAGATAAATAGCCCAAATGTAAACAAAGACAGTCATGGTTGTTGCGTTTGAAAAAGCTGGAGTATTAAAGCAACTAATTCTGACTGCTACTGTTCTTACTGTTCTCTTGAATTTGTTATGCTGAGATAATTCAGTTTGACCACTGATGGCTAGAAATGCCAGGTGGAATTCCAGCTGAAATTCAGGGGCAAAGAGCCAGAGGTTCACACAGAACTGTGCTAGACAAGGATGGATTCTTGGCAAAATCTAGTGGATACTGTTGTTGTTCTGAAGGTTCCCGTGACACAGTACAACGCACTGTACATGTGCAGCGGCCTCTAGTGCCCCTGTAATTTGGTGTCATCATCACAGCATACACAGAAACCTGAATACCTTACATGTCCTGTGAGCACTAGAGGTGTCTTTGAGGCAAGATCCACTGTGTCACTGAACCTGATCTCTAATTATGGCAACAAGAAGAAAGAGCAAACCATTCTCTCTTAGAGGGTTTTTCTTGTCTTTTTAGTTACAGCTTTCTTTTCCAAAACTTTTTAGATGCCATTCTCATAGCAATAAGCACAAACAGTCTAAGAGCTTGAACTTTCCAAGGGCAAAAGGCAAGATGGTATTTCCCCATTCTTTGTACCAATTGAATTGGCAACTGAGGCCAATTGTATTGGCAAATAAATTTTAATTTCTTATTTAAACACTGGTGACAGAACAACTTCTTTCACGGCAGTTGAGGTCAGGAGATTACACTAGAGGGTTGAGGATAAGCTATGTGGCACATGCAATTTGAGGTTCCAACATCTTTCCACAGCTCCTCTGCATTTGCTTCCTTACTCTCCCTAATCTCCAATCCAGTGAACCTACTGACTATGTAGATTAAATTTATGAATCACCAATATAACTAGAGACTTAGCAGTAGGAAAGACTTTTTTTAAAGGTAAATTCTGTTACCAATAGTGCATAAGGACAGGAGCAGTGGCATGCATGTTTTGTTGACTAAATGTGTCGAACTAGTACAGCCTAAAACGAATTCCTTTAAACTATCAAGGTGTCATATATATCTGATTTTCAAAGCATTAGCTCACAGAACATCAACAGCTTTCAAAGACTGTGGGGTTTAGTGTTTCGTTTTCTATGTCATAATTTTGCTTTCAAAAGTGCAATTCAAACAGAATATCAGGTTGGCATTAGTGTTTCACTGAATATGACTTTTGAAATAAAAATTTTAACAATATTATATTATACTCTTAAAACAGCATAAAATCAATTCCAGTAACAGTAAACTTTCCATTTGGTACAAAGAATATTTAAAAATATACTAAATATACTAATATACTAAGTCATAATGCAATGTTGTAACATAATTAGAACCAATCCTATTAATATAACAAATTTCTTACAATAACAGTTGCAATAACAGTTGCCCTAGCTGACTTTCCCTCAAATCACACAACAGAAATCTGGTTCACAAAAACCTTTAGCACTTTGCAGTTTTGGAACAAGAGCATTGCATTATTCACTTGAATTCCCATGTAAATTGTTCATCATATTAAAATCATATATGATCTCCTTTTACACACATAAGTTAACACTGGACATCCAACCATTCAAAGATGAAGTGTCTAACTACACACTTCATAGATCTTGTGATAAGAGCCATTGCAGTATTTCTGTGTGGGTATGTGTTTGAGTCACTAATAGTGATCTCCTCTCATAGCTTTGGGTTAATCCATTTAATTGGGAGGTAAGTAACCACTGAGTGCCAGCATGCTGTAGTGGTTTGAGTGCTGGACTACAACTCTGAAGACTAGGGTTTGAATTCCTGCTCTACTGGGTAACCTTGGGCAAGTCACATTCTCTCAGCCTCAGAGGAAGGCAAAGGCAAACCTCTTCCGAACTAATCTTGCCAAGAAAACACATTAGGGTAGCCATAACTTGGAAATGACTTGAAGTCACAATGACACAACAGCAACAACATATTACATAATAAAACTGTATAAGTTGAAGATTCAGACAGTCTCTGTGTACATGAACACAAATACATTTATACAAATTATAATCATGCTATCAGAATAAAGGGCCAAATACCCCAGATTTCAGCACACCCAACACCAACATTCCATGTTTTCAATCACTGCTAAAGGGGCCTGTGAAGTATCAATAAAGTAAAATGTGACTGTATTGTTAGGTATTAATTAAAATGAAAGAGTACAATGTTGGAGAATTGTACCTTTGCTGGGGACATGGACCAGAGAAAGTTACAATACTTAAAGATTGAAACTGATCTTTCCAGAGTGTATAGTAAAGCTGATTATGAGAGAAGATTCATCCCTATATACTAAGGCCATAAATCCAAATGGTTAAAATATGGTGGATGAGAAAGCAAGCATTATATTAGCTTCTATCCTCTGTTTGGAAAATAGTGAAGTGCTAGCCACTAGGAACCTACTGGCTGAAGGTTTCTGGATGAAAAGAATATAAGCCAATAGCCAGTGGCATTCATTTTGGAGTTCACAGTTGAAAAGGAGAACAGATGAGTGTAGGATAAGTCAGAAGAGCTTGGAAAAGCTTGAAGACTTCAGATCACCAGTACAAGCTTAAAGCTAAGGAAGGCCATAAGATAAGGATGAACCTCCCACGAACTAACCTCGAAAGGTTTGCCAGTGTGGAGAGGAAAATTGAAGAAACAATGTTGAAAAGAGAGCTGTGGAGAGAAGATCATTGAAAGACAGTGATGGCAACGTTGCTGAAATAAGGATATTTTTGTTATAAGGAGGGTAAAAGTTTTGAAGTTATGTAACAAGTTCTCAACAAGAAGGTTTGGAAACTGTGGAATTCAGCAACTGGAGATGGGATCCTTCCATTAGACATGTAGTTTGAATGCAATTGTGTGGTAGCGATAAGAGCATTGTTGTACCAAATTCTCACAGGAAGTCCCTGTAGGAACATGGTTGCATATACACACACCAGATCATGAGATGTGCCACATTGGCATTCCATGTTTTCAGTCATCATTAATTCTAGCAGGACGCCATCTATCCAATAAAAGCAGCTCAATAAATTTTATCAGGTAACTAAGCCCTAAACGGTGGTCCACAGCTGGCACCTCAAAATTGCTTAGTTTGCATCTTTAATGCTGAGCTGCTAGCATTTCTTCAAAGAACTAGAATTCTGCTTTTGAGGGGAAGGTTCAATTTATTTTTAATTTATTTATTAAAATATGTATACCCCACCCTATATAAAAAGTTTTCAGTGCAGCTTACAAATAACATTAAAACAGATCAAATAGTTTAAATACAGCAAAATCATTTAAATAAGCTGAAAACATATTAAACAACCTAATGAGTTTAAAAACACATATTTAAAAGATTTAAAAGTGTTTAAAACATTGTTTAACAGTATTTGGGTTCAATTAATGAGACCAAAAAGCCTTGAAGAACAAACAGGTTTTAACCTGGCACCTAAATGAAGTGTTGGTGCCAATTAGGCTTTCAGGGGGAGGGCAATCCATAGCCAGGGTGCCATGGCTGATAAGGCCTTTCCCTGTGTCCCAACACAGTGTATTGACCTAACTGGGACCCCCCCAGCAGACTTTAACCCTTAGGCAGACACTTAGGGAGAGGGGCACTCCCTCAAGTACTGAGGGCCTAAGCTGTTTAGGGCTTTAAATGTCACTGGCATGTAGGGAAATATTCTGACTACATCATCATCACAGAAGTCTCCAGACAGTGCTTTTTCATCTCTACCTGTACCCATGTTCTCATTAACCTTGAATATATCCTTTGAGGAAGTTACCCCTTCTATTAGATAGTTCTAGTTTATCAGCTTTGTTTCTCAAAGGTCCTTAAGTTCGTAATATGTTTACAGATTTCAAAAACTTAGCTCACAGTTCCAAAGAAGTTTGAACAAGAAGCAGCAACATCAGGTTAGAAACAATAATGTAAATAAAAATAATGTTGATAACGAGCTATCTTTCATCCTAATTCTTGATACAGACAGAATTTCATTTTGCTTTTTTCAGATTAATTGTGCTTGATCTCTCAAATCTCAGTATCATTTATGCCTCTCTTTCTTCCCAATAGTCCTCTTCCCAAAGAGGACTTGGAGTTTTAGATTCCTCACTAAACTAAAAATAAAAGTAAAGGTAGCTCATAGGTTGATAGTACTCTAGAATTTGCTCATGTTTTTGTTCAGAGTCTGGACATAATAATCAGCAGTTTCCTCCCAATCTGATTTAATTATGGCTGTCATTCAATTGCTCAGCTAAAAGAAGACAGCAGCACAAATCCCCTTCTGGATGTCGCATATATACCATGTTGATGCTATATACTCCCAAATAATCAATGGGTTTCCATGGCCTGTTGCACTGGTGTATTCCAGATACGATAGGAATTTTGATACTCTGTCCTTCACCCATGGAAGCAGGACTGGCCCCTTTGAATCTCAAATAAACTTCAAAATCCACCCCACACACACACTTTATTAAATTACCAAGTGTCCCACAACAATGGAATACAGGAGAAATTAATCCAATTTGACCTTTTATATCAAATTCAAATTACATTAAATTTTATCTCAAATACAAATTCCTTAATCAAGGAAAACACGTTCCTGAATCTACCAGACCTGAGCAGGGCAGTTGCTGACATGGTGACTTGGGAGATGTCTCAAGAGAAGATAAGGTCACCATAAGTCATAAGATGTGATAGCAGTAAATGACAACAAATCAGATTCATACCTGCCAAATTTATAAGCAAACTGGAATAAACTTGCACACCAAAATGCACACTGTCCATAGATTTGTTATCTTGTTTGCAAGTCAATTAGTGCATGCATATGAGGAAAGGACACTCCAGATTGCCTGTTAGGGAAAAACTACTTGCAAAAGGCATGCACATTAGAAAAAACCTGTGTCCAAAACTGCAAATACTAGGAAAAAATAAATATTAGTATCTGTATGAAATTTGGTGTCCACTTTTTTGCCACATTCACAATGTCAACGCAAAACGAAACTGCGGATGAAGAAATGAGAAATTTAGTGAAGGCAAATCTGGAGATCTGCCCATCCCAAAATTTAGTGTGTGTTTAGTAAAGAATATATTTGCTTTGAACTGCAGATGGAAGAAATATTCATTGTAATTCAGTTTCCTAACACTAGAGAAGTCCACTCAGGAAGAACAGCACAAGAGTGAGAATCTTCTGCCATTTTTGCCCATTGTTCACATACTGAATATATAATACCATATTTTAAATGTGTTTTTAATTAAAAAAAGAAAATACACAGAGAACATTATTTCCTGATATGTAGTTTAGGACAAAATCACTTTTTTGCCTCCACTCCCACAAGATTTACCAAAAAAAAAAAAAACACTTCTGTATTTTTCCATAGAATGTTTTAGGATGTGTGAATACTGGTTGGAAACTGCGCAGAAATGTTAATTTTTTCCTTTCAGTAGACAGAAAAGAGAGTCAGTGCGGTGTAGTGGTTTGAGCATTGACTATGACCCTGGAAACCAGGGTCCGATCCTCCACTTGGCCCTGGAAACCCACTGGGTGACCTTGGGTGCATCACACACTCTCAGCCCCAGAAAACCCTGTGATAGGTTCACCTTAGGGTCACCATAACTTGGAAATGACTGAAGGCACACAAAAACAACAGGCAGAAAAATGCAAAAATTATCTGACCACATATGCAAGGACATAGTAGTCAAAGATTTACATCCCTACCTTGCAAGCATTCACAAAATATTCTGCAATAAAAGGAAACAACAAGATGTTTCCTTGAAGCCTTATCAAAAGAATCAGAATGACTGTTAAAACAATAAAATGCATATAGGAATTAAACTGAAGTATTTATTTAGCATTTGAAAGTTACAAGCCGTGGACTGGACATTTACATTTCTTTTAAGGTACTGTGTGGTTTTTATCTGACATAATATATCACTTCACCAACCCTGATGCTTCAAGGATCTACACATTTAAACATTTATTTTCTAAATAAACATGTACTGTACAGATCAATGAATTGGACTGTCTTTTCCCTCAAATTTATGTACAGCTTAGAGTACAGTTTTCCAGTACCCATAGTTGAGCTGTATATGTAACAATATTAAATGTAATTACTTTTGCATAGGGAAGAGGCAGGACGGAGATACAAATTAGACAGAGAAAGGTCTTAAGACGAGAGAACTAGGTTTAAGCAAGGAGAAAATATGTATTATTTATTTATTTAAGATGACTATATGGACTGCAAATAACCTTGGAATGGATTACGTATATAATAGCAAAACAATCAATAAAAAAATTATAGACAAATAAAGAATCTGAAATGGTATCAAGATATTAAAGCATTACAAATATTAAAAACCAGCAGTAAAACCTGTAAAGTTAAATAGTAAAAGTAACAAAATTAAAAGTCTAGGACTGAATGTCTGCTGGGTGAGCAAACATTATATTGAATTCTTACAGACACATTAATTACAGTACAAGGCTAGTAGAAACACCATACACATAACTAAAATCTATAAGGTGATGTTCAGCAAACTTGTACAAAGAGAGTCCATATCAATCTATGTCATACGAATGGAACAGAATTTAGTTTGAAAAAATGTGAAATACTGAACAGAAAAATAAAGAGCAGTTCATCTCTTTCTCTTGCCCAAGAAATCAGTTATGTAGAGGCTGGACTGGGAAAGCTGTAGCACTGGTTACTTACTAGAATGTATGCCTTTTCAAAAATGTAGTGCTGTTCTTTAGGCCAAGGTGTGAAGCATGATGCTTCATCATAAAAACTAAATCTCTGACAACATATGTTATGTCCCATTGAGCCTACATTTCCAGCTATGTTTGTGTTTTATGAATTCCTACAATACTGTGGAACTCGGAGGCTCATGAAGCGTGTGTGACCATCCATTCACTGTCCAACAGTGACTGTTGCTCATTGAAGGCATTTTTACTACAGGAAGCTTTGGTTGCTTAAGTATTTGCCTTGTTTCATCAGTGATCTCATTTATAGATAAGATGAGATAGATAGATAGATAGATAGATAGATAGATAGATAGATAGATAGATGTGATTAACAAAGAGAACTAAAGAATAAATGAGCAGCTAAATGAGCCTCCTTCAGCAGCTAAAGGTGAAACTCACCTGCATCCAGGATGGTGGTTTAAAACTAGGGATGGGACAAATCCAGAATTTTCCAAATCCGAATCCCTGGAAGGTTCTGAGAATCCACGAGTCTCAATATTTCGAATCCTTTTTTAAAAAAGGCTTTACAAAGTAAGGGAAAGAAAGCACTTCCAATGAAAAGTGCTTTTGAACCAGAATTTTGACATCTTTGTTTAATGAAAAACAAATTAAAAAATAGTTTTCAGTTCAGGAAAGCATACCCATACTTCTTACTAAGAAGATACAAATGCAATTGACATATTCATCTCCTACATGGAGTACATAACTCTCAAGTCAAATGAATACAGATTATTACCCAGCAGAGGGAGGCTGCCACGGGCACAGGCAGCCCCAGCGGGCACAGGCAGCAGGAGCGGGCACAGGCAGCAGGAGTGGGCACAGGCAGCCTCCGGCGTATCTGTGCCTTTATGCCGTGATTTTCACGTGCCCAGGGACCTGCCAGCCAATCAGGTCTTTGGTGGTCCCCAGAGGTGCCAATTTTGAAAAACCCAACCACGTTCTGACTGCCGCCCCAGCAGGATCCTGCCAGCGGGAGTGTGAGATCGCACTCCTCACCACCTTTTGCTGCCCACCCCAGGCAGGATTGGGTCTGCAGGCCACGGCAACAGAGTTGGGAACGCAAGACTGAGCTCTCCGCCACCTTTTCTCGCCTGCCTCATGCAGGATTGGGCCATGGCTGGCAGGAGACTGGGACAGGATTCAAGAGCTTCGATTCTCCTGTTTTGGTGGAGGGATTCAGATCCCCAAATCTCAAATCCTTGCTCAGGATTCAAGGATTCAGTTGGCCCATCCCTATTTAAAACACTGTGTTTCAACATTCTTCAGTGGATGATTGTGAATCAGAAATTCTCTCTTTCATCCAAAATGACATCCCAGTAAGGAACAGAGACAAATCAAATGTTTTGATTTGAAATGCATGGCCACTAATTGTTCCAGGTTCTGGGTCAGGATTGCAGACTTGTAGTTCATAAAACATGTATGCAGGTCTGTGATTGCTTTCCCCATGTACTGCATTTCAGTTCTGAACATCTTATTTGTTTCTGTTTGGTATTGAGATGCCATCTCCTTCAGGCATTTTAGGCGGCGGGGGGAGGAGAATTTTCGGATTCATAGACTTAGGACCCTAACACCAATAGGCCATAACTTAGAGGATAATACCATTATCAGTGGAAAAATGCTGAAAACAGGGTGTTCTTAATGCCATCTTAAAAGAAGGTCAAATTTCATCATTAGTTGTGAAGAAAGCAAAAGCAAAATGTTTCGCTCATTTCATATGTGTGTATATGGTTTAGTTTGTTAATCACTTCAGTGCACACACATACATAAATAGTGATTATCTGGATCCTTCCGGGATCAAGGACAAGCTAGCCAGAAGTGTTGTTTGTTTGCTTATTAACTAGCTGCATATATTGCATAGTTTTATAGAATATTGTGGTTTTAAATTGCTATGAGCCATTCAAAGTGGTGCAGGGCACTAAATGGAAGACATTGATTTCTACATACATAGATAAACATATCCTCTCACCTTTCACTAACAAAAAGAGGAGTGTACCTCCAGGACTCCATTTCACCTCACCCAAGCTCCTCTCTTTTTCAGCTCTTACACATTGTGGAAGGCTCTATTCTGTCCTCTGTACACTATTTTCACTTACTCTGCAATTGGTCATCAGTCTATCAGTTTAAAATACAGGAGGGCATTACACATTCAGCTATTAAGATATGCTAGAATTTATAAAGAAAACCACAACAGTCTCAAAATTAGACCCGAACGTTAAAAGTTTTGTATTTTTTTTCTCAATTGAATAGAGAGATGACAAAACCTCCCCACTTCCTTATCTATAGTTCTGTCACTAGTGGTAATCATACCCCAGCTGCTGAAGCAACATAGACAAATAAGCATTGCCGTCACTCTGTTTTGACTTCATAGAAATAAATGCTCTCCCACAAGTTACAATACTGTAAAGAAGGAGGTAGAGTTTGGATTAGCACTTTGTAACACGGCTTATCAGCAATTAAAAATATAACTCGACAGCTGTGAAAAAAGGAGGAATGATTCTTTCACAAGATTAAATGAAAGGATCAAGACACGGCAAAGAGTAAATTTAAATTTATTTTGTGTTTTGGATCCACGTCTAAGTTGGATCCAAAATGAATTCCAAAGTGTGAAAAGTTTTGATTTCCATGCAAGAATAGCTGGGTCACAAGTGCTTGCCAATCACAGAATGAAACCTCCCTCAGCTATCTTATCTGATGCATCCAAGTAAAAAATCTCTGGAACTCTGAATATTGAGCAACACAGCTCCCAGCACAAATGTATCTTAGTTCCAGAAGCACTTTGTAAAAAGCTACCAACATGACTTCTGTTAAGAGAGTCAAGGATGATGAAGTTCAACAGCTACAGCTTTTCCCATTCTATTAGCACAGAAATAACACCACTTATTTGCCACTTATGACTTCCCAAACTCCAAGAGTCAAGATTGCTAAGGTGGAGAAGGCGAGCTCATAGGATCAGTGCAGCAGGACTTTTTGATTAGCAGGGACTAGGACATCATCTGCCATTCAACTTCCCTGTTCCTTCTGCATTCAGCTGCATTGCCCACAGTGATCAGAGGAGACAGGGATTTCCTAGCTAAAAACGTGTTGTTATGAACTATCCTTGTTGTGGTCCAAAATATTTGGAGGTGGCTTCACAAAAGACCTGTTCCTAATAGAGACGAAAACAGTCAGAAATTGTTTGACATCCAAACAACCCTCTGCATTTGTCAACTTTCTGTGGGGCATTGCTGTAGAAACTGTCTCGGTCAGGGCCTGCAGCTGAAAATTTACCTCCACACCAGTAGGCAGGAGTCTGTTTTTTTCATAACTTGATCATTCAAATAGAACATTTCTTCCCAAGACATAGATCAGCATGAGTGTTGTGTGTAACTTATTCAGGAGTAAAAAGCCTTCAAGAATGGATTTTTTTCACTTGATAAAACTATGGAAAAAAGCCAATGGGATGGGTAAGGTACACAGCATACACATTTGCAGAAAAGACAGGAATCCAGTGGTAGGAATTATTGCCTGCCTACTATACATGGACTTGTTTGGGTTTCCTGCAACTGCAGCTCCTGAGACCTTCTTAGCCAATCCCACTCTTGAACCCAGAGAAGTAAATAAAAAAGCATGACACTAGAAATGGATTTAACTAAAGCCACATTTTCTTAATTGACACTAATAAAAATCCGCAAAGTGGGGATGGGAGGTAGAAAATTCCATTCTAAAGAGCAATAAATCTTGAATACATAACTTCAGGGCGATGCACACTTTCTCACTACCCCCACATTAATACTATTGTAGAAGGATCTCCTGGGTTACCCTACAGAACTCTGAATGGGGAGGAAAGTGAGACCCAGAGAAGATACCTTTTCCCACCACAGGATATAAAGCACTGAACTGGTAGACACAGGAATCAGCAAATACGTTCAAGCTTCCTGTGGATGGTCACCCTTATGAAACCTTATAAAGTTTCTGCATATCTCTGCCAGATGTAACCATGAATGGTAGGTGAAGTAAGGTTACAGAAAATTCACTCATCCTACCCAAAGCAGCTTTAAGGGAGTGCGCCTGTAAATGTAGGTGCCTCTACCTCACACATCGCTCTTCTCTATCTGCAGTTTTTGCCAGTCAGCTGGAGCCACAGCAAGTGAACATTCTCATTTAAAATGAAATAAAATAACTATACATGCCCTAGAACTAGAAAAGTGGGGTGAGTGCAGAGCTAGGATACAGTGTTGTTTTGTTTTGTATTAAACTTCCAGAATCTCCCAGCCAGCATGGTAATGAGTCTAACAGAGTAACTTGTGTGATTTGAGTGAGTGTGTGAGGGAGTCCTATAATGCCAGTTCTGTTTTGTTTCTCAGACTGTGTGTCCTCCAGAAGCAGGAGAAAAGTTAGAGAAGGAGCACATAGGAACTATCAAAGGAATGCCTTGCTTTGCCTTTTTTCTTTTTTCTTTTTTAAATCAAATGGATTTTTTTACAAAAAATTAAAATGATTGGGAGAAATTTTGGCCTTTGTTGTTGTTAATTGCAATCAAGTCAACTTTAATTTATAGCAGCACTATGAATGAGATCCCTCCATGACACTCTGTTATCAATAGCTCTGTTCAGGGCCTGCAAACTCAGGCTCTGCCCTCCTTTACTGAGTCCATCTACCTGTAACATGGTCCTCTTCTTTTCCTAATTTGTATAGTGCTCTTTTGTTTCCTCTTCCTTCTTCCTCCTCCCACTCTGCCAAACATTATCATCTTTTCTAATGACTCATGTCATCTTATGATATGGTCAAAGTACAGTAGCCTCAGTTTGGTCATCTTGGCTTCTAGGAAAACTTCATTTGCTCTGGGACACATTTAGTGATCATTTTGGTAGTTGATAGTATCTGTAGAATGCTCCTCCAGCACCACATTTCAAATGAGTTGATTCTCTTCCTGTCAGCTTTCTTCACTGTCCAGTTTTTGCAGCCATACATAGAAATTGGAAATACGATGGCAGGGACAATGCTGACTTTGATATTCAATTATATATCTTTATCCTTAAGGATCATACCTGGTTCCCTCATAGCTACCCTTCCAAGTCCTAGTCTTCTGACTTCTTGACTACAGTCTCCATTCTGCTTTATGACTGAACTAAGATACAGAAAGTCTTTTGACTATTTCAGTGTCTTCATCATCCACTTTAAAGTTATTTAAATCAACTGTGGTCATTTTTTTTTCTTAATGTTTAACTGTAGCCCTGCTTTTGCACTTTTTCCCTTGACTAGTCTTACTAATCATTCCAGGTCTTTGTTATTTTCTGCCAGTAATATGGGATTATCTGAATATCTTATGTTCGTTTCTCCAGTTTTCAGTTTAGCTCTACTGAATCTCTTTTCACTCTAACTTGAATCTCCTCCCCCACCCCCTTTTTATTTATACTTCTTCCCCATTTTTTAATTTTTCTTCCTTAGTTCCTCTTTGTCACAGTTCACCTTTTCAGTGCAGTAGGGGCTGATGCTGGTGGATTTACTGTGTTGCTCTGTGAAACTCCCTGCTTTTGCACTCTGAATATTAAGACATGCCTCTATACAGTGTGTGTGTGTGTGTGTGTGTGCGCGCGCGCGCGCAATGCCATGCTCATGGAATACAGCAATGGTAGCTCCATGGAGTGTTTTGCTGCAGTTGTGTGGGTTTACAGTGATTTCTAACTGGCTGCTTTTCATCTTCTGAAAACACTTGCATGGCATACTGAATTTTATCCTAATAGCTTATTAGTAGAATAGGGCCTTGGGTTCAAAAGAATGTTAGGGATGTTGTTCCATGGGTCAGACACAACATACAACACTGCTGATGTTTGCTACTGCTATACCAAGAAAATGTGAGTGCAAAGTGGAATGGGGAAGTGTTTCAGTTCTAGGGGCAGATTGTTACCCAGACACCAACAGAATCAGATCAGAGATAAGAGATTTCCTACACTCTACTGTGAGAATATGACGTCACATGGACATACCTCAATTTTCTCTGTGAAATGAAGATTGTTAAACACTCTTGTTCTGCTATGTTATAATGCCCCAAATATGAGGTGGGACAGGAAGGAGAATAGGTGAGTAGGGGCAGTGGGGTCTTTGGTACCTTCTGGACCAAAGTAAGACATTATTTGTTACCTTAATCCAGTGGTTCTCAACCTGTGGGTCCCCAGATGTTTGTGGACTTCAGCTCCCAGAAGCCCTGAGCATTGACCATAATGGCTGGGGCTTCTGGGAGCTGAAGTCCATGAACATCTGGGGACCCACAGGTTGAGAACCACTGCCTTAATCAGAAATAATGCATCATAGAATCATATTGCTAGAAGTGACAACGGGGCCAATCAGTCCAACCTCTTGCCATGAAGCAACCCATGGATCACTTAAGTATACTTAGAGACTTTGGAAGGGATGATGGAGATAACACTAGATCTAATTGTGCTAATACAAGATCAGCCTACAGCAATTCATGACTCCACCCACAATACCTCTGCCTTTCTCTCCGTCAGTCCAGTGAGTACCATCTGCCTGCCACTATCTAAATGTTATGTTCTGCTATTTTATGCAAGATGGAGATCAAAATGGATCAAACAGTGGGACAAATACAAAATAATAATTTTTCTGTTGTGCGCTCAGTCTTTTTTATGTATCCTACTCTCTTAGATATAACTTGAAGGGATCTTGGATTTTTTTAGTACATTTTTATTTATCTGCTACTTTTACCACATTACTGTACTGAGTCATTAGAAGAACAGAGGGAGATTGCACTAGAATTTATTTCAATTAAAATAACTAAAAACAATCATGAAATAAACCTTTAATTATGCAACTATCAAGGAACTTAGTTCCTATGTTCTAAAAAGACTAAGGTTGCAATATGATGCTCCCAGGAACATATCCTCAGGACCAAAGGATTAATAAGAAATCCCCTCCTGAAATGTATAAGGAGTCAAGAAAATTCTCTGCTGACATTTGCAACCTTCTGGTAAAAGCTTGGTAAAGTAGATGGAACAGAACCTCAAATATCAGAAAGCTCAACCTATTTGCCTTCTTCCATTAAGACTGCAACCCAAATGTTGCAAATAATCAAATAAAGGGTCATAGGTCCAGCAAAGGGTTATTTGCATGGAAGAAGAGAGGTGTTTCTGATACCTTCTTTCTTGCACAGCCTTTCAAAATCACATAGGAAGATACAAGGTTGCTGCAGGTGGAAGGAATCCCGAAAACTTCCTCCCTCCTGTTAGGAAGTGTGAGGGGTAGTAGGAGATCTCTTCAGCAGAGTATGCCACTGGCAAGACAGAAGCCAACCAATAGGCTGTCCCATGCCCCATCACACACACAGGATCTAGCAGAGGAAAAAATCTAATCCTCTTGGAAAAAACATACAAAAATAACTCTATTTACAAATTACTTGTGCATAATCAAACACAAAGTCTTATCAAGGAGAGAGGGAGGAAAAATCAGCACAGAGTAGATTGCTGCAGGAAGAGAGTAGATGTGGTAAAAGTAGTTTTCATGGCTTCTTCTCTTTATTAGAATAGAAAGTATTTGTATAGGAAAACCTTTATGAAAGATTCTGTTCTAATGGAGCTTTTGCTACATTCATTTATTTGAAGTGTATGCACTATTATAAAAATTAATGAGAAGGATATGGAAACCTTAATGCTACAGCCTACTGCTTCTTTTCGGTGTCAGATTTTATTTTGTCTAGCTGAATGAACTCAAGCCTATTTATTTAGCAATACGACTTCCAGCAGCAACTATGCTGTCAAAAATACTCAGTATACAAAACATTTATTTCCCTCGGTCCCTGCTTTCTTAGGGGAATTATTAATAGCAATAGATGTGAAATACAGAAGAACAGTTTAGCTCATAAATTTGTGTTTTAAAATATGCAATACAAATCAAATAAATAGATTTCCTTTTTTAAAAAAATTACCAAGGAAGGCTCAGCACATTGAGGACAATGGTGAGCAGGGAGATGAACAACCTTTGGTTTTGTCCCTGTAGGTTTTTAAGAAAATAATTAACTATCCATCAGGTAATATTAATTTTTACAAAGATCAATACACTCATTAATGTAATTAATGTAATTAACTAGAGAATTTTTTCCTATCCATCAAAATTGATCTGATAGAAGAAATTTGTAACAGAGAATGTAAAAAACCACAAAATCGAGCCTATTCTGTTATTGCTATATGTAAATACAATTTTAATATAAAAAGAAATCTTTGATGCAAATTGTTCAACCTATGGCAAACAGTGCTTTCAAATATAAATATGATCTTGTTCTCTCTGTCAAAACAACAATAATCAACAATCCACAAATACTGAAAAGCAATAACAATACGGGTTTCATTGCACCTTTCTCATTATTTTTGCTAGCTGAATATCTAACATGCTTTATTTTCAAAAAGTCTGTCAATACATTGGCTGCAACAGTTCTATAAGGGTCTGTGTTTCAGGTGTGATCCTAGATCAATTTCTTCAAACAATTTCTTTCTTGAGGTATAAAAATCGAAGTGTATTTGAGAGAAAAAAATTACTCGTAAGAGCAGGATCAAATATCATTATCCCCACACACAGCTGTATGATTGCCCACATCAGTGTCTAGAATTATTTAGAAGGAGTTAGATTTAGAAAGCACATATCCAGCCAAGTACTAAGAATGCCTTGAATGCAAGAATGTATACCTTTGCACATTTCTGTGGAACTGGAATGTATTCCAGTTCTGGTTTATGGATAATGTAATCTTCTATTATAACTTCTCATGGAATGAAAGTCAATGTGAAAACAAAGTGGTAAAAAAATACTCCGTTCTCTTCTCTTCCACCACCCCGCAATCTTTTTGTGAGGACAATAGAATTCAATGGTAAGGTCAGCAGATGAAAGACACAGTTGGTCTAGAGTGCAAACCCCATGCTTATAGCAGCGGTTATGATTGTACTTAATAGACAACTCGCATGTTGCTACCAAAGTGGAAACGAAAGCAAGAATGACAAGATGTGCTGTGATAAAAAGAAAGATCAGTCCAGGAAATCAATCCAGCAGTGAAAGCTAAGGAGTGAACCACAGCACAGTGGAGCCAAGAAGGATTGTTTTGCTTCAACAAAGTGCCAAATGAACAAAGATGACTGTGAGAGTTCTTCCTATCAATAGGAAGGCCAGCACAGCCTACTTAGGAAAGCCAAAAGCATGGCTGTTGTGAGCTAATGAAACCAATGCAGAGTGTAGAAACATTTACTGACCATAAGCATGCTCTAGACTGCAGCTCTGATAGCTTGCCACAGGGGACATGTGTGCATGTAGCTGACAATTCTTTATGTCCAATACTGATTGATTTATTTAAATGTTAACATCCTTCTCCATTATCATAAGAGCTTGGGCGACTTACTACAAAGTCAGTTTAAACCATTTTTTAAAATTAAAATGATAAAAATAATTTAAACATTCCTACAATGTATTAAACAACTGAATAATTTCAAAAGCTAGATCATTTCAAAAGTTCAAAGAGTTTAAAACCATAGATAGATAGATAGATAGATAGATAGATAGATAGATAGATAGATAGATAGATATTTGGATTAAATCATTAGGCACCAAAGGCTGTGATAAAAAGCCAAGTTTTAACTTAGTGCTGGAAAGAATGCAACACCAGGACCAACCAGATCTCCAGATCCTTGCACATTCTTTTGGTCCCACTGGTGGAACACAGAGCACTTCTAACCCTTTTGTCTCTTAACATATATCTATAATGTTAAAAGGTCTTGCAAACATCAGACAAAAACATACCACTCAAATGTGGATTCAAAGACATGAACACATTCTACATAAAACGCTCACTGGAACTAAACAGAAGCCACGGATTGTTTTAAGACACACAAATATTTACAAAAGTTATCATGGTGCAATATCAAATAGAGTGATGAATACTCACAACTCCAAGAACAGACAAATATTTACCAGTGAAAGAGTTCAAGGCAAGGTGAATAAAACATTCAAAGAAAAACATAAACACTAAGCTGGCTTTAACTATAAACATAAAACAAACAAAAGAACATTTAATTTCACACAGGGAACTTATTCAGCTATTTGGAGCCCTATTCGATTTGTATTTTCTCAGAAAGAAGTCATATTCATTTCTGTTCCTGTGTTGTCAAGTAACTGTGTATGGGATTGCAGTCTCAAAAGTATTGCTTAGATGAGCCAGTTCCCATTCACAATGCAGTATTTTCAGACAAGTGAATCTCATTTTACATATTTTTCCAAGATTAAAGCAGTAGATCTATTGCTCCAGATCATATAAATTGGATTTAATACAGACGGTATTTTATGTTAGTACAATCTTGTAGTTAACTGCAATGTTCCCCTGGCCATCAGCCTACTGCATCCCAAGTTCATCCATCAGCTCAGTTTAGTTATCCATGTGGAGCTGAGCATTATCTGACAAAGCTCCTAACAAAGATTTCCAGGAAGATGTTCATAATGTGGTCCAGATAACAGGTCTGCCAGGAAGTGAAAGATGGGCCAACGGTTGGTTTCCTGACTAATTTCATGAATGTCTAAAATTGTGGCCTTAAGCAGTTACAAGTACCAAAATGATCTTCATCCTCTAGCAGTCATGAAAGTCAAAGGAAAATCTTGAAATATGAAAGGTACATGCACATACACACTCAAACACACTGAACAGTACAGAAAGGTTAGAGAGTAGCTCAGGAGACTTCAGACTTATTGCCATTCTCAAAAGCAACTTCTGCTATGAGAGTTTGCAGCTTAAAGGAAAAAGACAAAAAAAAATCTACTAGGTGAGCACAGGCCGCAAGCATGAGTTTAAGTAGCTTCTTGGATCCCAATCAAAGAATTAAGTTAAAATAAAGGACACTGTTGACAATAAGTAACCTAGGAAATAAGGCATGAGTTCACCAGTTTTCCTTTATTTTGGTGGATAACAGAGTACCTAGCATGCTGCTCAGACATTACATTTCTGAGAGAATTCATAATCTAGTATTGATATTATATGTACATAGAGATGTGAAGGCTGCTGGTGAGAGGAGAGGAAAATTCAAGGAAAAAAAAACCTATTTTCTGTGTTTTTTTCCAAAACCTTATTTTTCTGCAGAATATGGATTGCAGCTTTTTTTTTAAAGAATAATGATTAAAATGTTTAAAACCTGGCTTTCACGTATTTAATAACACACCCACACATAGACATTATTTCTCAAAATGATGTAGCAGGTAAATTTTGTGTAAGGACTATATATAGCAGTACTATTCAAAGTATTGATCCATAGACTGATGCTGGTCCAAGAGCCATCAACTGCCAGCCCATGAAAAGTTTCCAGGAAATAAAGAAAGAAAAGGTAATAGGCAATGGGCACAAAATGGTACTGATCCCTTGCATATGTCCCAAGTAAAAAAAAAATGCCAGTCCCCCTTATCAGATAGCCTGAGGAGCATTGATGTACACTGATAGATCACTGTATTTGTTGGTCCTGGTTTCCTTCCTCACATCTTCTTATGAGAATGAGTGCTTTATGTCTGGTTGACACTATGGAGGACTGGAGGAGATAAAATAATGTACTTTGTTTTACTAATGTTAAATAATGTAATGCTTTCTTCTGTTCTTACAGGGGAGGTTAAGGGCAGAGGTGTATCAATGGTGAGACAACCAGGGCACATGCCCTGGGTGCCAGTGCTGGGGGACACAAAAATGTGGGAAGAAATAGTGTGTGTTGAAACAAACTTGACCAATGCCAGACTCTCTCTGCTCCTCACCTTGGCTCCAGGCAAGCTGGGCTCCTGCCCGCCCCATGCAGAGCTCTGGCAGAAGCCGGGGCTGGGATGGACAACTGGGTGAGTTGGAAAATGAGCAGTGCGCTGGCACATATTGGCTGTGGGGCAGAACATGGTGGCACCAGTGCTTCCTGCTCCTGAAGCCACCCCTTGGTAGCAGCATGTCCTTGAGCAGGTGGGGAACCAGAGTGGTAGTGGTGGTGGGTGGCTTGGTTGCCATGGTTGGCAGAAGCCACATGTTGGCAGAAGAGGAGCTGTCAGTGCGTGCTTACTTCACCTACAAGTGGATGGTGCTGCTGGATGACTCATAGTGGCTGAGTGCAGTGGAGTGCCAATGCCAGCATCTCCTCTACAGTCAGCTCTACTACATTGGTAGATGGAATGGAGGGCAGGAGGAGGATGGGGTTGATGCTGCCACTTGGCTGCCGGTTCCACCAGGTCCTGAAGTGAGCACTGTTAGGCACCCTCTCTCTTCTGCCACGGAGAGGTGAATGTTAAAGCAGGGTGGGTTCTATTTCCATCACCATGGCAACTGTACTACTACTGCTGCCCCCACCAAAGAGCTTGACCATTGCACATGCATGCTCGACAAGGAGCTCTGGACTCCTCCAGACCCCTGCCTACTGTTGGTCCTGGGCCAAGGCTGCAGCTCCAGGGATGAGGGGCATTGCTTAGGTCTACTATGCTAGGCAGACGGGAGCATCTTTCCCCTACTAACCCCCCTTGTGGTGCTAAACCTCCCCGAATGCCCTAGTTCTACTGGAATAAGTATAGGGGAAACTGCAAAGCCAAGACAGAACTCCCAGAGCTCATGTTGGGACCCCCAAATCTTTGTCTGTAAGCCCCCAGTAAAGCTGCCCCTCTACTTCTGAGGCTGTCCAGAGAAACCACAGAAGTTGGCCCCTTTTCAGCCATGCCTGGGTTGCTCTGCTCAGCCAAGGGGCCCAAGAGATCCGTAGCCGCCTTCATGCCTCTGGAGGGGAGGAAGGTTGTTTATACTCAGACTCTGGCAACCATCCAGGAGAGGAGTTTCTGCAGGTGTGGGTGGGAATGTGGTACATGTATTTGTCGTACGGGCACAACTTCCACATTTACCTTAGGCACTGTTTAGGCTAGAGACACCACTGGTTAAGGGGGAGGGTGTTTGCCAGTTCAGGACTTTATTGTTCCATTGAGTTAAAAATATTAAACTTTGAAAAAAAATTCAATTTGTAATTATTCTCTGAATAAACTGTATGTTTAAAATATTATTTTTTTGACAAGCCACATAACATATTGTCGTTAATTGCCATCAGGTTGACATCAACTCATGGCAATGTTATCAATGAGAGGCCTCCACATCTAATTATCATCAACAGCCCTGCTCAGATCTTGTAGACTCAGGAAGGTGGCTTCCTTGATGAGGTGTATCCATCAGTAATCCAGTCTTCCTCTTTTCCTACTGCCTTCTACTTTGTCAAGCATTATTGTCTTTGCTTGTGAGTCATGTCTTCTCATGCTATATCCAAAGTATGACAGTCACAGCTTAGTCATTTTGGTTTCTAGGGAGACTTCAGGCTTGATTTGCTCTAAGTCCCAGTCATTTGTCCTAGTATCCATAGTATCCTAGAACTCTTCTCCAACACTGCATTTCAAATAAGTTGATTTTATTCCTGTCAGCTTTCTTCACTGTCCAGCTTTCATAACCATATACAGAAACTGGAAATACAGTGGCATAAATAATACTACCTTTAGTATTAAATTATGTATCTTTACACTTAAGGATCTTGCCTAGTCCTCTCATAGTTGTCCTTCCAAATCCTAATCTTCTTCTGACTTTTGACCACAGTCTCCATTCTGATTAACAACTGAGCCAAGGTATGGAAAATTCTGAACTATTTTAATGTCTTCATCATCTAGTTTAAAGTCATGTAAATCATCTGTGGCCATTTTTTTTCTGAATGTTCAGCTGTAACTCTGCTTTTGCACTTCTTGCCTTGACTTTCTTCAGTTATTGTTCCAAGTCTTTGCTATTTTCTGCTAGCAGTATGGTGTCATCTGTATATATTAAATTGTTGATGCTCTGTCCTCAGATTTTCATTTCTCTTTCCTCTAAGTCTAATCCTGATTTATTAATACGTTCAGCACACAAGTTAAACAGATAAGGTGATAAAATGCAGCCTGCCTGATCCTTTTGCCTATTGGAAATCATTTCATTTCTCCATATTGTGTCCTGAATGCAGGACAAGTAGCCTCTTATCCTGAATACAAGTTATGCATTGCAACAATCAAACATTGTGGTACACTCATTTTTTTAAGAGCAATCCATAGTTTTTCACGATCTACATAAAGGTTTTGCTATAATCTACAAAGATTGTATTTAATCTGATTTTCTTCAGACTGATTTTCTTCTGAAATTCTTTGGTGCATTCCATTATTCAATTTATTTTTGTACTATGATCCCTACTGCCTTTTCTTTTTCTGAACCCAGCTTGGTCATATGGCATTTCCTGTTCAATATATCATGAAAGTCTTTGTTGTGGAAGTTCGAGCATTGCTCTGCTTGCATGGGAGATTAATACAATGGCCCCGTGGTTGCTGCAATCTCTGGCATCCACATGTACATTGAGCATTTCTAAGTTGTGGACCATTCTTTTGTTTTCCATATTTGTTGACAGATTTCAGTTAGAACTAGAGTAGATTCTGTCTCTGTAGCTTGAACCAGCTCTACTGGTATACCATCTGTTCCTGGTGATTTATTTCTCTTAAGTGCCTTAAGTGCAGCTTCCACTTCACTTTCTAAAATTGTAGATTCATCTTCAAATGATTCTTCTTCAAATGAATCTGTCATCCTTTTATCTCTTTTATATAGTTCTTCAGCGTATTGTTTCCATCAGCTATTTATTTGCCTTTGGTCATGTATTATGTTCTCCTGATGGTCGTATATCATCCCCATTCTTGGTTGAAATTTCCTTTTGATTTCTCAGATATTGTGGAAGAGGTCTCTCATTTTTCCCTTTTTTATTACCTTTTATTTCTCCACTTTGCTTATTACAGTAGTTATCTTTGTCCTTTCACACAACTCTCTGAACAATTGCTTTCTGGGTTCTGACCCAATTTCCATCACCTTTTACTTTTGCTTCTCATCTGTCCTTAACTGCTTGAGGAGTTTCACCTGTCATCCTGTCAGGCTTTTCTTTCTTTTGGGCTGCAAATAATTTGTTTGCATTTCTCCCTGACAATGTCCCTGGCTTCAGTCAGAGTTCTTCTAGCTCCCAATCAATTAGACTTGATAGTGCAAATCTATTTTTCCACAGAGATGTTCTTCAGTCTTGTTTCAACATGATGGTTGGTTTAGTGTTCTTTCTTTAGCTTTACTATAATTTTTGACACCACGAGTTCATCATCTATGTCACAATTTGCTCCCAGTCTTGTTTTTGCAGACAAAATTGAGCTCTCCATCTCCTGCTTCCAATTATGCAGTCTATTTTATTTCTATATTGGCCATCAGGTGATGTCCATGTATACAGTTGCCCTTTGGTTGCTTGCAGAATGTGTTTGCAATGAGCAGACTGTTGACCTTGTAAAACTCAATCAGTCACTCTCCTGCTTTATTTCTTGATGCTAGGCCAGGTTTTCCTAAAATCTTTAATTCTGCTCTGTTTCCTACTTTTGCATTTCAATAGCCTTCGATCAACAAGAAGTCCTGTTTTGTTCTGTGGTTAATTTCCTCCTGAACTCCAGTACAGACTCTTTCAATTGTTTTTCTTCCTCTGTAGTTGAAGCATAAACTTGGATTCTGGTTATATTGATAGGTTTTCCATGAATTGATATTATTCAATGAGACTTTGCATTATATCCTTTTACTGCTTTTGCTACATCTCTCCTCACTATTAATGGCACCCCATTTCTTCTTAGATTTTCATTTCCTGATTAAAACACTGTGTAATTATCTGACCCAAAATGTCCCATTCCTGTCCACTTTAGCCAGTCACCCCAAGTACTATACTGTTTATAAGTCCCATTTCTTGTTTACTATGTCTAGCTTCCCCTAATTAATGCTTTTCGCATGCCATGTTCCAATGTGTTGTGCAGCTTTGGATTTCCTTTCACCTCAGAACACACAAACAGCTGAACGTCTTTTTGGCTTAAGTCCAGGTCTTATTAGCCACAACACTACTCATAGTTATCTGCTGTTGTACCCCAGTAGCTTGATGAGTGCTTTCTGAGTTAGTAGTTTCATCTTCTGGCACTATCCCTTGTCTCACTTTGGATTGTTTCATCATAGGGTTTTCATGTTAAATATTAAATCAATTAAATCAAAAAAATCAAAAGGGCTCCACTATGCCTTCTTCTGTACAGTACTAACAAGTGTTAGCTATGGTGCCACTGCTGCAGTCTCTGAGAGATCCTCTTGTCATTGTCTCTCCTCACTACTGCTTCTGTCCAGTACCTGTTTGAAACATTTACTCTGGCTCTTCAGCAAAAGCCTGTCTAACATGGGAGACCCTACCAGCAGCAGTGTTACCATCATCATAGCCTCTCACTTCACAGGAAGAAACAATCCCACCACCACAAAAATGTAGTGCCATTGGTGGGACATTTAGATATATATAACATATTTTATGTTCCTAAAATAAAAGGACTTCCAATCTGTAAAGGGTACTGACATTGAATTTTATTTTCAAATTTCCAAAAATTTATTTATTTGTTTGTTTGTTTGTTTGTTTATTTATGTATTTTATGATTTCTGAGTTTCTGGGGGTTTTACATTTCTAGATGCACATTTAGCCCTCATTCTGAACATGAGGCAAATGTAATGAGTAATTTGGCCACACCTCTTTGTATTCAAATTTAGCAGTATCCTGACGAACTGATTTTAGCAGTCCTTACATCCTTCTTGCAAGAGATCAAGAGCTTAGAGGAAAAGATGCTAAATTCCAATAAAGGCTGCCCTGTCCAGTTCGTTTTCTATTTTCTGTTTATTAGAAAAGCAATATAGGTTGAGGCCTCTCTCTGGATTGTTACGCATGAACAGGCCATGAATAAATTCAGAATGTCTGAAATTATCAGGACAGAGAATCCCTGTACATTCAGTTCAGTTTCAAGTTGAGCCAGTCATTGCTCTTTCTCAGTGCTCTACTGTGCAATTATAATTAGAAAGCATCTACTGCTACAGTATTTACTGGAGAATGTTCTGCCAAAGTTAAAAAGACCTTAATGGAACAGTGAATGAAAGAATACCTTTTAAAATATCATTGACTTAATAAAGATGATAGCAATAAGCTATTCTTTGAGCAAGTCCATTTGCTGCCACTTCAGAAAACAGGCATTTGCCTGCTGTGAACAATTAACAGATTCTGTTCTGGAATGCCTTTGTGGGGCAAATACCTTGCAGCAAGTTGATACTGGAAAACTGAGAAATGACACACATTTTCCCCCAATTCATCACAAAGTCACTAATGTCATGAAAAGATAATTTGCATCAGAAGCTAACATTTATTACCAAATTATTTTTCAACCTTCAGAAAAGGTAAAAAGGCTTCTTTAGAAAAGCAAACAAGTTCATCTATGTTCCAGGACTCCCTATGCATCGCAATGCCTTTCTAGTGTACAAAAATTATGACATGAAAATGTGGCTCATACAAATCCAGCCAAGAACATGGCAAAATATTTAGATGTAGGAGGGAAAAAATGAACAATTTACAGCACACACCCAAACATGTTTACTCAGAAGTCAGTTCAGTTATTCCCAGATAAGTTTGAAGCTTCAAAAGAGTACATTTAAAGGCAGAAGTATGAAGGAAAATTTATTACTACCACTACTACTATTACTATAGTATATTCTATAAACATATTCTGAATGAAAATAAAGAGCACATTCAATTACACAACAGAGTCAAACAAGAATCAAAATCCTTTAAAATTAAACACTGAAACTGCCCCCACTGTACAAAGATTTTTTTTTCCTAATATTTGCAGCCAGGCACTTACACATACAGGGTTATCAGATTTTAATCCTTCTGTTCTGGGTTTTCGCTTCTCAAAACACAAACATGAGTAAACAAGATGCCTGCCCACCTTCCCCTAGCAAAAGTGTGATGACAACAGTTGCTGAGCAACAAAGAATATGTAATGTTTTTGCACTTACACATCAATTCAAAGGCCTTGTGCGAACTTTTCTCTATAAAAGGGCAAATGCTAAGGAACACTGTGCAGCACTTTAGATAAATATATGTTGACTCATGAAGAAGAAACAAAGTAAAATCACAGCACCATAACTTTGTAGGGTCCAAGAGCTCCCCATCAACAAGAATGAATAATGTAGTGAGTTTCTTCACATTCCTTGGTTGCAACCATATTCTGTCTATCTGCCATGTAGATGTGAAAACTGAAGAGCCTCTCAGGGGGAAAAAAAAGGGGCAGGAACTCTAAGCCAGCACTGACACAGCTGAATACAGAGGAATTCGAACTCAGATTTTTAAGAGTTAAAGCCCAAAGCCTTGAACCGAAATGGACAGCGTGTCACTGTCTGTTTCTTCCAGGTTCTTTTTTAAAATATCAACTTCTTTTTATCCTCATGATAAAGAAATTTGAGAATTTTGCCCAGCTCTATCAAAAAAATAAAAAAATGGACTAAGCCCAAATCCTCATTTCTCAATAGCTGTAGGCCAAAAACATCTGACAGTCCTCATGGTCCCCATCCCTAATCAATTGGCACAAAAATGTTCTAGGCTTATACAGTAAGTGAATGACTATAAATCTGCATTTCCACTGGGGGGAAAAAATAAATAGAATTATTTTCTTGTCCCTAACTGAAGCTCTCATCATCCATAAATACTGCCTGGGCTGATGCATCTTGCACTCCAGTATCTGGAGAACCAAAATTCTCCACCTCTGTATAAGGTAGATGGACAAATATGGAACCTTTTCCAGCATACAACTGATAGACATGTAAGAACAAGGAAAAACTTTGCTATCTGATTTTTATTATTTTTATTAAGCAGAAATTAAAGAATAGGACCAGCAGATAATGCTAAAATGATTATCATCTTGCTTATTCACCATAATGGAAATGTCAGGCTGTATATTTATGCAGAATATGGTACACTGAACAAACCATCCATAGTGCTGTTGTACTTTAGTTTAATAATTTGTCTTTACAATCTTGTGAGAGCTGCACATTTTAATACTTTTCTTCAGATGCCTGTCTTACATTTTATAAGATAACAAATAGCTTTCACAGTCACTTAGGCTGGAAGTCAAAATAAATCTAATTCAAATGCAATTCCTTTGTTACTTGAACTCAGATGTGCTTCCAAGTTTAACAAGTCTAAACAAAAACTTAAATTGAATAGTTCAAAAGTATTTCAAACAATGGTATCGTGAATTTCTTTCAAATCCCTACATATATTAAATATTCAGGTTTGTTAAGAAAGGTGCATAAACATTACAAATAGGTAAATTAGTCAACATTATATGAACTTGAATACTGTAGACTGAAATCCCATGCACACCTAAATAAAGGCATTTCTATTTACTTACTGCAAATAAAATATTTAGAATCAGAATCTAATCACGCTTTTATATAATTGTTCAGTTTATAAAGAGTCAGTGCTTGTATTTCAGACAGTTTTGATTGCTGAAATGGGTGGAATTTAAAAAAAACTTATCTCAGTGAAAGGGTTAAATTGAAGAAGCTATTGCTAAGGTAGAAAAATAGAGAAAAATAAGGTGAGCAGATGCGTCCTTTATCTTATCAGGAGGCTTAGGTATGTGCTTAGCTGTGCCGGGAACCTAGGGAGTTTTGATGTTGGAGAAATACTCCCTTGGTACCAAAATATATCATTTTTGAAAGCTGTAACCTAGGTCTGTATAACCTGTAAACACTTCATATATGGTCATATGTAATCATTTCCTGTAACCTGTTTACAAGAGGATATAAAAAGAGAGCTAATACCTGGATCAGGGTTCTCAGACTTTGGAAATTCATTCCACTGAGATCCCTGCAGTAAAATAAACCTTTTTTTCTTGCTTTCTAATCTGGTGGTCTCAATTCTTGGCGAGCTACTTCATCAGGAAGGATACAATTGAAGCAGAAAAGAAGCAAAAAAAAAAAGGCAAATAATCAAGGGGATAGATCACTTTCCTTACTTGGGAATCCAAAACAATGGGAGCTTTGCTTTAGAAAAAAGGCAATGGAGACATGATATTTATAAAATCACAAGTTTTCTAGACAAAGTGAATATAGTTAATCTCTCATACACTAATTCCTTCATAATTTTAGAAGGATTAGAGATCACCGGTTGAAATAAAGTAGATTGAGACAGACAAAATGACTGACTTGTTCATGCAAAGCCTAGTGAACCTATAGCTTTAAAAGTGGGTTGGAACGTAGTATATGGATTCATTAACTGCTGTTGGCTGTGAGAGCTAATAGACCCCAGCCCTGTACAAGTGTTCTCCTTATATAGAATAGGGCATCAAATAGCTGAATAACAGTAAAAATAAAGTTTCAATTTTACCAATCCTTTTTTGGGAGTGTGGCCAACCTTTAGGACTGTTCGTTTTGTGCCTTGTGTAGTTTCCAGAGATAAGTTATTTCTGTCTGGAAAAGACAATGCTGGACAATGAGCCTTAAGTCTGCTCTGTCAAGGCTCTCTTGTGTTTTAAGGTTCCACTTTAAAAAGAGATGTGCTAGAAACAAAACTTAATCTAAGTGCTCCAGAGCTTCAATATTATTGCACTTTAGTCGAATTGGCTACAAACCCCCAGACACATAGCCCTGGAGAACAAATCCTGACAAACCTTCAGTCAAAAAAATCTCTCCATTTCACTTCCAGATTACTTCCTTGACTGTGTATCACGCAAAGATTTCAGAGCTGCCTCCCTCATTATGCAGGCCATCATTTTGCTGCCTCTGTACAACTGAAACCTATGATTCTAGGCCAACATACTCCTTTGTGGAAATAAGCTACATTGCATTCAATACACAACTTAATAGGTATAGCTATAACTTTTTTTTTTTTTTGTCTTTGAGGGGGTTGGTATCTGGGAAAATGAAGCACTGGAGAAAGAATAGGGAGATCCTTCCTACCTACAGTCATGCAAATGAGAATCCTCTCCTTCTCAGCCAAAGACATTAGGTTAAGGAAGTGCAGAGATATACACAGCCTGTAAGCCACTTATGCTGCCTCCCCAGTATTCTCAAGAAGTCAGGTCAACAACAGGAAAAAGAGCCCAGGAGACTTCTTTTAAAATAATGCATGTATTTCTTACATGCTTTGTTTAAAAATACAACCACACTCCCAGAAGCCTACTGGATGCATGATTGTACTTGTAAACAAGATACATGGGGGAGCACCCAATTTATTTAAAGGGTAGGGTGTTCTTTTTGTCTCACAATTTTAGTACATGTGACAGTGGCAGCAGTGGTCAGCCTGTAGAAGTTGCCCACCTGAGTTAAAGTAAAGCTCAACCTAATATTTATGTGACCACTTTGAAATTAGCTACTCAAAATTGTTCCAGATCACAGGACTTCTACATTGAGATTATCTATCTGTGGCTTACCACACTAGTTGGCCATGTGGTGAAGCTCCCTAACATCTCCATCCAGGAATGTGTGGGTGATATATTCAAGCTGATCTATAGAGTAAATGGCTCATAATCACCAGAAAAACTACAACAGTGACAACATCCTAGGGATATCCACTGCACAGAAAATCTGAATGAATTATTAACTACTGAATAATTGCAGTAATGCCTACTGAGTGGCCAGAAAAGCTGGATATTTGACTAAGTACAGAGTGCAAAATGACAAAACAAGCTGTTAAGACTTCTATGTGTAGATGGCACTAGCTAGGCTTGACCTGAGTATATCAGAACACTCTGGACAGTTAACACTATAACACTTAGTTGTTAGAGCACAAGCAAAGCCCACTTGCTGTGTTCAATTTTTAAAAATAATTTACAACGTGTTAGCTGGAATTTCTATTAGACACCAACGGGCTCAAATAGGTGCCCTGTGGATCAGAAATTCAGGTTATGTAACTCTATATACACATCCCTTCCTATCTATTTTCTTTCTTGAAGTTTCATCTTAGCAGCTAACTACCACAGGTTGAGTTTACAGATGTCATATCTTCAGAGAGAAAAATGTAGCACAAGCCCTAGACCCTATCGTACCTGGTCATATTGCTTTAGTATTTAATACTCCTCCTTTTTTTATTGTCTGAATCAAGGTAGCCGGAGTAGGCTACTACCACTTCAGCTGCCACTGGCACTTTGTCAAAGGCAGATGAAGGAACCATCAATCAAATAAATACTTCCGAGAAAATAAAGTAGCATCTGTGCTGGTGCCTACCCAGAGAACAAAGGCTGATTCAGCACCAGCTAGGACTTTTTGCAGTGGCTTACAGTCCTCAGGATGTGCAAACCATTCAATATCTAATGGATCTGACTGAATCATTAAGAAAATAGCAAACAATTGTAAATCTAGCAGCTCCATGGACTTCATTCCATTCCACCACAATCATATCAAGCTGTATTTCTCCCACACTCTCTGCTTCCAAATTGTTTGTGCTTAGTTTTTGTTTGAGAGCATTAGAATGAATGGTAATGGAATAGACAAGAATGGACTCAAATTCTGCCCAAAGTTGCACTCTCCTCCCTCCTCAATCTTCCTCTCTATCACAATGTTTCCTAAACTCTGATCTTCCAGGTGTTTTGGACTTTGGCTCTCAGAATCACTTATCATTGGCCAATGCAGATGGAACTTCGGCAAGTTGACATCTAAAACACCTGGAGAGTAGAGTTTAGGAATCATTGCTCTACTGCAACCAGAAGGAGAATATCTAAAACTTCTACTATCATTGTAGATTAACTTCATTTTAATGTATCATCAGAATCTGGATCTGTGGTTGATGCCAAATATGGTTAGTAAACAAGCGAAATTCATGAACCACAGTCATGACTAGCCACTGTCAATATGACAAAATATTTAATCTAAAATGAAAGCAAAACATCAGCATCATGCCCAAACCAGCCACGTATATTCAGTTTGTTTCTTCATCTACTTCATACACATCAAATCTTTCTCCTTTCTCTATCTCAGTCTAACCACCCAGTTACAAATTTAGTCCATTTCTGTTTTTGTTCTAGCTTAACATCTGCTCTAATTTAAAATAAACACTGATAAATACAGATTGTGAGAAGGCTGCTTTATAATATATTTGCAAAGGCTGAACACACTGGTTTCAGAACAAATAAATTAATTATACCCAGATTTTCTTCCTGTCCATAAATGACACAGCTTAAACCATCTCATATTAAATCCCCAGCACAAAATGGGAGCTGTTTTTAACAGAA
This sequence comes from Iguana delicatissima, assembly GCA_948472985.1. Lineage (NCBI taxonomy): Eukaryota > Metazoa > Chordata > Lepidosauria > Squamata > Iguanidae > Iguana > Iguana delicatissima. Next base: position 151,813 of record CAOKZL010002422.1, read on the forward strand.
ATGATTGAGAGAAGACTTACATATCAGAAAGTAAATCTGAGGTATCATGGCCTCCTTATGTTATTGTGCCATAGCCAGTGTTGCCTTTGAGGGTCCAGAATACATGAAAGAATTAGCAAAAATGCCTGGACTAGTCAAGCCCTCTGACACCAGTGCACACAGTGATAACATCTGATGTTTAATCGCTTTGAAGTAATATGTATATACAAGCAAGGGGTACCTCCATTTAAAAACTAAGAAGACTACTAAGCTTCCTTATCCCAAATATGCATGCACATGTACAATATCTAAGAGCTCTACCTGCACAGCATGGAAAAAGCATGGAAGTGACAAATATGTTGAAACCAAGTCATGTGCAAGTGGACTTAGTGAGTTATGAGAGATCTAGTTAAAAACAAAGAGCATCACTCAATCTAAGAAACCAATCAAGCTAAGACTGCTGTTGTCTGCTTTCCTAAGACTAGTGACAAAAATACCAATTCCTGAGAAGTTTGCCTTGTCTCTATCTGTCTCTCTGTTAGGTGATGAAGCAAGACCTAAATTCATTTTTAGAGATCACAGTATAGTTACCAGACAGGAATGATTTTCAGTTACGATGAGTGAAGGCAATTTAGAAATCATATTTCTCTATGTCAGTCTTTCATTCAGAAAACAAAAGTGCCCCCTCCCCAGGATTATGTCTTATTTGAGTCCTGTAATTGATTCTTCTTACAATCTAGATAAAGAAAATGCACTATCAGACATTTATATTACAATAAATGTAATCTAAATGTTCTATAATTAAGGTTGTTTTAACTTCCATATGCATTAAGTTCATCATCATCCATGCTTATTGCATTAAGAATAAGGTTAAGAAAATTTCATTCATTCATTTATTCATTCATTCATTCTCATTCATTCAATGTCATTTTGGTGTATCTATAATCAAAAAGTACTATTGCAGGGTTTGCTAGAAAAACTCGAGAAAGAAATAGCATTATTATTAGTATTAATATTGCTATGTCCCTTCATTATACTAATAATGAAAGCAGTACTGCAGGTTTCTGTAGAATTGCTGCAGCAGGATTTCACTGAACATGGCTGTGGGAGGCAGATTCACAGCAAACTTAAATTTCAAGCAAGAGACAAAAAGATTTATTAAAAAAAAAGATTCATTTAAAAAAAAAAGAATGGATCATACTGCAAACACAGAATTCCATAGTGATGGAACACTGGCAGGTAAAAGAACCAAGTGTGTCTATTGTTAGTGTTAAGGGCCCTATACACTAAATGCCAATCTGTACCTTGAGGCAGGGAAATGGGTTTCAAAGTGTGAAGAACAGGTCACAGATTTTCCATATAATACACTTCTCTTCCTACCCACAAGCAAAAAGTGAAAGATGCTGCATTAAAAACACTTATCAGATTCTATCAGAGATAGAATCCCTAGTTCTTGAAAAATAGACATGAATGCTCAGTAACCCAATTGAGGTAAGATCAGCATTCTGTAGGGACTACCATCAATATACAAGGGCAATTTTGTATACAGAGAATAGATCTCATTGAACAGAATTATGGCATCTCTTGCTAGCATCGGGCACTTCCTTTAATTATTATTCCTAAGATTTCAAATAGTACCCAAAAAATGTATTACAGTCAGCCCTCCATATTTGTTATGGTTAGGGATGCAGGACTCCCACAAAAGTGGGCAAATTGCAAATACCAAAACGTGTGTACGTGTGTCCACAGGAAAGAGGCTGAGGCATGGTGAGGAGAATGGGGACCCAGGGTCTAAACCAAGTCAGGACAAGGAAAAATAAATGGGATGTTTCAGCATAGTGGCCTTGTACTTCCTCTCTCTTGCCCATCACCTTCCTTGCATGTTGAGGGGGGACATCAGGAGAGAATTTATGATGCTGAGAAACTGGGCTGTGAGCCAGCCTTAACTGCCCAGGAAGCAGCTGGTGGAAGAGGAGAAGGACCGAGATGGGTTTTTAAGGGACTGATTGGAGCCACCAAGAGGGCCCCCAGAAAAGAAGCGTGTGCAGTGGGGAGGGGGACAGGGGTTGGAAAAACTCACAAATAATGAAATGCATGAAATTTAAACCTGCAGATGCAGAGGGCTAATTATACATACAACAGGTGTGGACAACTTCTCTGAGCCCAGAGGCCAAAAATTTACCCCTGGAACCTGCTACACAGGCTACACTCAGCACCAGCACCACTGAATTTGCCACTGGAATTTGGCAGGATGTCTATAAGCAACTGTACTTCCTGGAAGCTTGTAGGAGCATGTTTGTGCTTGAACAGGAGATATATATTCCCCAGCTACCTTTTTCTTAAAAGGAAATGCAGCTTTTTCCAACCACTATCATCCCACTAGGGGCATTCTGTCAGGCTGAGGGGATCTTGTTGGGCTTGAGAATCAGGCAATGGGGCCACCTGAGAACTGCAGGCAGGGTATTTCCCCTGCGCTCTGACTTCAAATTCACTATTCAGAATAAATAGAATTAGGGTCTCACTGATTCCATTGCACCAACTCCATTTATAGTGCTGAGCAGTCTCTAATTGCCATTTATGATGAGGGTTTTAATTAGAGAGGAGTCAAAACTACTCATACACTGTCAGTTTTCCTTTTGGGTCTTTCTGCCCTACACTGTTATAGTGCTATTATTCCATTTTCAACATCCTGTGGAATTCTGGGGTTTGTAGTTTACTGAGGCCAAAGAGCTCTCTGGCTGAGAATTCTAAAGGCCTCTCTCTAAACTGCAAACCCCAGGATTCCATAGGATGTTGAAAGTGGAATAATAACACTGTGTAGTGCAGAAAGACCCTTTGTCTCTCACACAAATACCCCTCCCCCTTAAAATCCATTCAGGTTTTTCTTGAGACTTGCTGATGTAGCAGCAGTGTCTGATCCTCTCTCAGTGGACCTTGGCTCTTTTGCAGGGTTGGACCAAGATAATTTGCTGCCTGGGGCAAGGGAACAAAATATACCCCATTCTGTAGAAAGAGGCTGACTGAATCTTTCTTCAACACTAGTAACAGGCCGGCAATCTTCATGTCACTTGAAGGCAACAGGCTAGTTTATGGGGATCAGGAAAAGCTTTGTGGCACATACAGCTGCATCTTCCATCACATTGCCATAGTTCTCCACACACACCCAGTATCTGCTGCCCAATGGTAGGGCTGGTCCTGACCTTCTAGACCAGTGGTTCTCAACCTGTGGGTCCCCAGATGTTCATGGACTTGGCTCCCAGAAGCCCTGAGCATTGACCATAGTGGCTGAGGCTGGGAGCTGTAAGTCCATGAACATCTGGAGACCCACAGGTTGAGAACCACTGTTCTAGACTAACAAATGTGCCTCACACACCTCTCACATAGGCTTGAGGAAGGTTTTGTTTGTTTGTTTGTTTGTTTTGCTCACTAACAAAAGGTTCTGTCCTTTCCAAAAGCATGAGTATAAAAGTCCACAAAAATCTAGCTCATTTAAGTATTTAATATTGAGTATGGAATCTTCATTATATGATTTTGCTTGGGTTTTTTACCTCTATCACTTGTTCAAGAATGCACATATATACACAACAGAAAGATGTAGCCTAAGAGAAGATGGAAGATCCATCTTCTATAATTTGTTTTTTTAATTTTTTTATTATTTAAAATAAATTTATTTTAATATGACAAACCAACAAATCTAAACATTTAATTAATTTACATACATATACACAAATACACATATAGACAAATCTAAACATAAATCCTACCTAAAATCTCTACAACTTAGATTAACTAACTTGACTTCTTTTCATAAATCATTGGGTGCTACTGATGCATTCTCTTCTTTTTCTTATCCTGCTTTTCTGTTTTTCAACTTCTTTAAACTTCTTACTGCAGTTACCTTACTCAGATTTGTTTCATTGTTCTCTAACTTAACGTATATCTTTTATCATATTTTCTTTTTCCCTCTTCTGCTTCCTTATCTTTTAGCTACTTCCTTATATAACTAGCTTATATTTACATGTAATAAAATATTATTATATCTGTTAAACCTATATCCCTTCTTTCTCTCTCTCTAATTTCTCCTCTCTCCTCACCAATTTAATCATATAATCCCATCAAGGCATGTTCTCCCCATTTCCCTATCCACATAGCATCCAATATTTCCCATTCTTGGTTGAATGTAACATTACTTTTATTTGTAATTTTAAAGTTAACTTATCCATTATTGTTAATTCATATAACTTTCTATTCAATTCTCTAATATTGGGATTTGAATATTTTCCAATATTTTGTGTAGACCATTCTTGCCGCATAAATCATATAATATAATATTCTTGAATATTTTTTCCTTATCTTCAAATCTATCCATCCACTATATTTAATAAATATATCTCTGGCTTCATTATAAATTTAACCTTTAAATATTCTTCTATGTGTTGATGTATCTGGACCCAATATTCCTTAGCTTTCTTACATCTCCACCACATATGAAAATAATTACCTATCTCTTGACATTTCCAACACTTATTAGTTTTACCCTTATATATTTTCGAAATTTGCAATGGTGTGAGATACCATCTATAATATTGCTTAAAAAATTTTCCTTCAAATTATAACATTTTGTAAATTCTTGATTTTTTTTCCATACATTCTCCCATTCTTGTAGTCCTATTGGACGACTGATATCTTGTGCCCATTTTATCATATTAGTTTTAATTACTCTTTCTCTAATTCTCAACCAAAAGCAATTTATAAACTTGACTGAGGGGTCTTTTTACTCCTGCCTTCATTATTACATCTAATTCATTATCCTCCAATGAGATTCCTTTCTCTTTTATGTCTATCTTAATTTTTCTCTCAATTGTACTTGAGGTAACCATTGTGTCTCAAAACCTTCTCTAATTAATTTATTCTTCCTTACTCTTCAACACAATATCCGTCCCTACTTTCTTAAGTATGTTCTTATAAGTTATCCAGTTTTTAGTTTTAATTTTTTCCAAACGATAGAACGCCTCATGCAGAGAAACCCAATATGGTAATTTTATATATAATTTATTTCTTACTTTTATCCATATCCTCAATATTGTTTTCCTAATCAGATGATCCATGAATATCTTATTATTTTTCTGCTTTTCATACCAAAGATATGCATGCCAACCGAAATAAAGGTTAAAACCTTCTAAATTCAACAGTTTCGAATTACTTAATGTTATCCATTCTTTTAACCAAATTAATACAGATGCTTCATAATATGGTTTTCATAGGGCATATTTAATCCCCCTTTTCTCCCTCACTTCTTTTAAATATTTCATTTTAATTCTTGGCTTTCTACCATTCCAGATAAATTTACTTAAATCTCTTTCCCAGCCCTAAACGGTTTTTCATTCATTATAATAGGTATATTCTGAAACAGAAACATCATTTTTAGTAAAATATTCATTTTAATCACTGAGATTCTCCCTAACAATGATAAATTTAATTTTTTCCATTTCTCTAAATCACTTCTAATTTCATTCCATACTCTTTTGTAATTATTGTCAGATAAATCCGAATTATTTTTGTTAATAGTACACCTAAATATCTAATTTTTTTCGATATTTTAAACTCTGATTTTTCTATTAATTCTTTTTCCTGCAAATGCGTCATATTCTTGGTCATTTATCAATGATTTTTCTTTCTTATTTTCAAGTCCTGCTACCTCCCCAAATTATTCTAAAATTTCCATCAATTTTGTAATACTTGTAAGCGGATCTTCTAAAATTATCACTATACCATCCGCATAGGCCTGGATCTTAAACTCATATTCCCTTATTTTTATTCCTTAATTCCCTTATTATTTCTTATTTTATTAATCAAAATTTCCAAATAGATTATAAAAAGTAATGGAGGGGGCATCCCTGTCTTGTACCCTTCCTTATCCTAAATTGTTTTGATCTTTCCCCATTTACTATTAAACATGCTTTTTGTTCCGTATAAATCGCTTTAATCCAATCTTTAAATCTTTCACCCATGCCAATCTTACTTACCAATTCTAACATAAATTCCCAATTTACGTTATCAAACGCTTTTCTGCGTTCCAAAAAATTAAAGCTACCTCTTTTGATTAAATTTTTGATAATATTCAATACTATCCAAAGCTACCCTAATATTATTTCTTAAATACCTTCCAGGCAAGAAACCATTTTGTTCATCTTGAATCCAATTAGTCAGTATCTTCTTCAATCTACCTGCCAAAATCAGAGCAAAAAATTTATAATCAATGTTCAAAAGGGAGATCGGCCTATAATTTCTCTTATCTTCTTTATTCTTCCCCTCCTTAGGAATTAATACAATATTCGAAACTATCCCATGAATTTGGGAAATCCCGCTGTTTGATCAATTTAAACCTGCACTAATAGAGGTATCAGCAAATCTTGAAATATGTTATAGTATAATACTGAAAATCCATCTGGTCCGGGAGTCTTCCCTACCTTTACACTTTTAATTGCCTCTCTTATTTCCTGACTCACGATTGGTTTATCTAATTCATTTCTTTGACTTTCTGTTATTTTATTAATTTCACTTTGTTGAAAATATAAAAATTTTCTTTCCTTGTTCTGATGTACCCACTCCATTTCTATACAATTCCTCAAAGTAATCTACAAAAAACTTTTTTTTATTTTCGTTTGTTGACAATATATATTCTGTCCTTCTCTAATTCTACTAATATTACACTTTTCCCTCTCTTTCTCACTTTATATGCTAACCACCTTCCTAGTTTGTTAGCTTGTTCAAAATTTCTGTTTTACAAATTTCAACTTTTTATCAATTTCTCTTCCGCCAATGCCGCTAATTGATTTTGTAGTACTTTTATTTCCTTCTGAATCTTATTATCCTGAGGTTTCTTTTTAATTCTCCTTCTTTTTCTTGAAGTCTTTTTTGTATTTGCTTTTCTTTCTGTTTTCTACATTTACTAATCCAAGCTTGCTGGCTTATAAAAAACCCCTCTCATCACTACTTTACTTGTTTCCCATACCGTATGCACTGATTGGCCTTTATCCACATTATTCTCTATGAAAAATTTTATTTCCTCTTTTGCTTTCCCAATTATAACCTCATTATGTAATAAACTATCATTTAACCTCCAATAAAACTTATTTTCTCCATATTGGACTGACATTAATGTGGAGCAGTAATAAGGATATCATTCTGGGGAGTATTTCTATTCTTGTAATATTTTTTATCATTTCTGCTGATACAAAAAACATATCAATTCTGGACTAAGTCTTATGACGGTCCGAATAGCATGTGTAGTCCTTTTCTTCCCCTTTTATTTTTCTCATACTTCTTCTAAAGATAAATATTCTAACAAATCAAAGAAACTGTTCGGTAATTTTCCCTGATTAGCTTTAGCCATTTCACCTCCTTCCTGACTGATCTATCTATTGCTGGGTTTATGACCCCATTCCAATCCCCCATCAAAATAATATTCTGATTTTTTAATTCTAATAATTTTTCTAACAAATGTTGATAAAATTTAGATTTTATTTTCTAATGGGCCATATACCACCACTTCTACCAAATTTTTAATCCATAATTGTTACCTCCACCACCACACAATGTCCTAAATCATCGCTATATAGTTTTTTTGCTTCATATTTATTTTTTATGTAAATTAATACCCCTTTTTTTTCCTCTCTTATTAGATGACGAAAAAATCTGACCTAATTTTGGAGTAGTATATAATTTAATATAATTTAAATCTTTTTCTTTCATGTGGGATTATTAGATTGTTATAATATCTAAATTAAGTTTTTCTTAAATAATGAAAAATACGCCTTCTTTTATAAGGGGAGTTCATACCCCGAACATTCCAAGAATAGTATTCTTATCTTTATTTCTTTATATTTGTTTGTAGTGTATCCTATTCAATTTCTTCCGTTATCTCCTCTGGTCCCTCTAATTCCAAGTCTTGTATTGAACCTACTTCTTCCTCCCCTTTTCTCTTCCTCCTCTTCATCTGCTACTTCACTTTCTTCTTCTTGCACCCTTTCCAAATCTTCTTCTTTCCTTGTTCTCTCCAGTTCTCTTCTTAATTCTTTCCTTATTTCTTCTTTCCCCGACTCTGTTTCTAATGTCACTGATGTCTCTCCATGACCTACCTCTTCCGATCTATTCAATTCTTCTTTATATTTCTTCCAAAACTCTCTCGCTTTCCTCGTAGTATTTAATACAAACCTCCTCCGTTTCCAGACAAAAGAAATCTCCTCCGTCCTTTTCCAAGTATATCTTATACCTTGTAATCTCAATTGTTGTGTCAAAAAATTGTATTCCCTCCTCCTTTTCAACAGGACCGGATGCACGTTCTTATACACTTCGACTTCATTTCTTTCTACAACCAATTTTTCGAGTAGCTACTTGAACAACTACATCCTTTACCCTTTCTCTAGAAAATATACCACGATGTCCCGTGGTATATTTTTTCTTCTCGCTACTATTGAATTAATACGAAAAATCCTATGAGTTTCCAAATCCAACTGTTCAGGTGACCATCCTATAAATTGTGCCAAAGGTCTAGTTAGTCTCTGATACAAATTTTCTTGCAGCACTTCTCCTAGCCTCCTAATCTTGATTGATTTATTTCTATTCTTCATGTCCATTAATAATGTCGTCTTCCAGTTGATCTGTTCTTTGTTCCTTGTCTTCGTTGTTTGAACCTCCATTTTATTTCGTCCTTTCTTCCACCTGTTCCACCTTTTGGTTCACCAGTTTTAATTCCTTGTACCAATATTATCCAGCTTTGTGCTAAAGGTCTCCAACTCTATCTTAAGATCTGTTTTTATTTCTGATCTAATTTGCTTCACTTCCGTTCTCATTTCTTTCATCTCATTCTTAAAAGTCATCGTTAGTTTCCTTAATTCTTCTGTAATGTCCATTCCTATATTTTGTGTCATATTCTGTTGTTCAGCTATTACTGTTTTTGCATCCATACTAGGTAGTCTGATCTACAGATTGAAGCTCTTACTCTGGAGCAAAGTCTGGATTTGCATTTTGTCCTCCAGCCACTGCCCTTCTTTTCCCTGCTGCCATCATTTTGATTAACTATTGTTTATTTATATATCTTACTTAATATGTATAATTTTCTTCCTATATGATCCTTACCAGTCTTTCCTACCCAATCTAATTTAACTTCCTCTTATAATCTTCCGTAACAGCTTATCCCTTCAAACCTCTATAGCTTCAAATTTCCTTCTATCTTAATAATTCAAATTTATCAACTAAAATTCCTTATGTTTCTGTCTCTATCCTCTACCCTCTTATCTATACTATTTTGTACTTTGTACTTTGTTCTCTTATCTAAGAGTTACCCCCTTAATGAAACATAACAATAAATTATATGACCACTTGTTAAATGAGTTATATAAATTATATAAAATAAATGAAATATACTATGATAACTAACAATTAATCAACAATTAATCAACAATTAATACAGACAGGCAATTTAGTAACCCAATACTTTCAATCTGTTCTTACCATTCTCCCCACTCTACTTCTTATACTCTATTCACTCCCCAGTTTACTCCCCCAAAATTCAATTCCCTCCTCTTCCAAAAATAACACTCGAGTAATATCAACAGTAATATCAACAACTGTTAGCTACTCCTATGATTTCCTTATCTTTCTTAATTACACCAACTGTCAATTAAGTCTATTGTATATATAATAAATATGTATATATCTAAGTCTTTACGCTTATAAAATACAAGAATTTCACAGCACACTTATCTTAATGTACATAACAAAATACTTGTAACAACCCAACAGTTAACTGTATCAACCTGACCGGCTCAACCTTCTAATCTTCTGTAAATTCCTTCATCTGTCCAAGGTTAAATGTACTCTCTCTTCTTTCTTCGATCTTCCCCCGCTTGTCACCTCTTATCATCCAGTACTTTTTTTTTTAATCTTCTCCCGACTCCCTTTTCCCACCTTCAACCTTCTTTACGTTTACTTTTCAGTTCTTATTCAAATCCAAATCAATGTCCAATTCGCATTCTTTCTTAATACCTTTAATGTTCTTTAAACTTCTTTCTGAATCTTTCATAAATTTTAAAAGTCTATCTATTTCTTCCATCCTTTTCTCTTGCCTCTGCGAAGACCAATTCGCCGCTTCTCGCTGTCGCTCACTGTCTCTCACTGTCTCTTCGTCTCTCCGTCCTTCCCTTTAGGTCTCAGCCGTCTCTAACAGTCTCTGGTCTCCCTCCATTACTCCCGTTGCTCCTCTTTAAATCGATCAATCCTCTATTTCCACATTTTTTATTATTAAATTCGTTCTCTATATTCTGATTCTGTCGCCTCCAACTCTGCAGTATTAAAATCTTACAATATTACCATATTAGCTACGATGAAGCAACTTTGCTTCGTCTTTTCCCTTCCACGTGAATGTCAGTATTGTCACAACTTTCACGCTGTTACTTTATTACTTTATTACTTTATTTCACAATGTTCCCCCAAGTATTTCAGTCAATATCTTATCTTTCTTCTCTCTATTTCATTCAAATATATCTGTCTCATAAATAACTTCCTCTCAATCCGAAATATTTAAGCCATGAACGCTTTCTCTGCCCGGAGATCCCCGTCCTCCAGGACTCACTGCTTTCACTGCTCAAGGCTTCCCCTCCGGTTCTGTTTCTCTATTTCCTTCAAACTGAGATCTTCTTAACTTTTAACCCAGCAGAAGTACAAGTCGGTTCCCACTTACCCAATGATGTTCGTCACTTTTCTTCTTCTAAAGATTTAATCAGTGGTGCCGCAGCTAGCCTGTCTCAGCTCCCAGCGAGGTTATGGTGGCTCTACGGTCCCCTCAGCTCTCCATGTCTCTCTTCTTTCTCTCTCCGATCTCTCTTCTCCGAGCTGGATCTGGACCCCCTTCAAGCCTCCTCCGTGAGCCCCTTCTCACAAAGGCTCGGTTTCCTCTAGTTTTTACTTTGTCGAGGAAGTTGAAACAGTCCCTCGCTCTGGCTGGAATCCACTCGCCTCGTGATTCCGTCCGAATGCTGCTCAGCCTCCACCGGAAGTCCATCTTCTATAATTTGGATTCAATAAAAAGAGGTTGTTTTATAATTGCTGATTTCCTTTATGTGGTTCAATTTAGAAGATTTTCAGTTGCTTGCATTTTTGTTCCAAAGTGTAAACCACACTTTATTAATTCTGTCAATGCATTAGAGAGGCACAATTAAAATGTGGCATCTTTTTCTATGGGGAAGAGATGATCATAGCCTTGAAAGTTTTAAGCTTGGAAATATTCCTAATGGTCCTTGAAAATGTACAAAAATGATTCCTTGGCACTGCAAATGCAGAATCCCCCACGTAAGCAAGGTGGAAACTTTGTCTTATTAGTTCTTGTGTAATCTCTGAAATGAGATGAAGAATTTTTACTGTCTCACATTATTCACCAGAGAATGGGAAATAGCTCTCTACCATATTTGCTAGTAAATGACAATCATCTATCTGGTGGAGAAAAATGACTTTGAAAAATCAACATGTTTAGATGTTTGGCTGGAATACAAATGGTCATGTAGGTAGTTCCATGCATCCACTGGGAGCTTTGAGATTGTTTTTGCTGCACAGAAGCAAACTCAGAGACTTTCAATAGCACTCTGCAACTTGTCTAGGCCTGGATCAGAGTAGGATGTAAAAACAGAAGTCCATTTCATGTGGCCAGACTCCTTGGATGAGGCCGATATTTGCATTTATCACAGGCATCAAATCAGAGAAGCAACTAAATGCTGTTTTTCTTAGAACACATTTATATGGCCAAGATGCTGCTTGAAATCACATAACAGGCCTGCAAACCATTAGTGTGTATCTGCTCTCCCCACAGTGGGCATCACAAACTCTACATTCAGGATGCTTTGTGCTGGCAATGGTGAAGACCAAAAGTTCTACCCAAGGAGTAGCAACTGTTCACAAAAACTGTATCGGCTGTTCTCCACACAGCCTGATTTTAATGGCTGGCTACATGGCTGGTGAATGTCACAAATAAAGCTACACTTCTGTATACTTTTACCTGGGAATTAGCCTTGTTAAACACAGTGAGATTAGTCTCCAAGTAAACATTCACAGAATTGCTAGAGATTACATTCGTGACAATCCATACCATACCGTCTGTGATTTAATGTCAACAGAAGGAAGTGCTAATGATATGACTCATTCTTTTTGTCCAAGTTGTGCTGAGTACCGAAAGGGCAGGTGAATGACTCATGATTTGTAGGAGGGAAGGAGAGACAGAGACATAAGACAGAGGGCCAGGAGCAATGAAGAAACAAAGAGTGGGTGTGTAATAGAGTAGACCTGATAGGAAAGCAATAAGCTAGTTGAAACCATTTATGTTGTGGCACCGTATAAGAGCTTTGGAGACTAGAGCAGCTTTTCCCAACTTGGTGTCTACCAGGTATTTTGAAATCAATTCCAGGATGGCCAGTGGTCAGGGACTGTGGGGAAGTTTAGCCCAAAATATACAGAGGGCTCCAAGTTGGGAATCCTGGACGGAAGTCACTAACAAAATTGCTGAATGTGTTCTCATAGTAGTCAAATAATCAAAACCCCTGTGCATTCATCCTTAGTAGCTTGCACAGAATGGTTTCTAAATACCCACAGGCATCTCCACAATTGTTGGAGAAATCACAGCCTGCTCACTGTAGAACTAGAAATAAAAATAAGGAAATAAAGATGTGATTTTAGTTTAGATCAGGCATTATGAAATTGGCTGAAGTGACTGCCCACGGTCTATAAAGTGACTTAAGTCCAGGCCTGTGGTAACCAGCATCTCAGTCATATTCTGCATAAGGATGGAAAGATCTATTAGCGTCACTTTCTCCTGCATTTGGATTTTAAACATATTTTTAAATGTATCAAGTTTGAACTAAGTCAGGATATAAACTAAACAAATAAATAAAGTTCTTAAGAAATACGCAAATTTTTGTAAACTCTTCAAAAACAAACTCTAGTGAGGTTCCCCCTCCTTCCCATCTGCACTGGTCAAATTCAATAAACAATAGCTACTCCCAACATGGAGATGACCATGTTATACCTCCTTGCTCTGTAAGGTTATTACATGAACCTCAGAGGAAAAAAAGGGTGGCAACTCTAATTCAGCACAAACATAGCTGAATATTGTAAACAAAAAAACTTTTTAAAGTATTTTAAGAACTGAACTAGATATTTCAGATCCAGTTCCTCTCATGTTTCCAATTTTCAAAATCTAAAGTTCCTTCCATCCAAAATATCAAGAATTTTGAGAATGTAATGAACTCTGATGAATAGAAACAAACGAAAACAAAGCCCCTATTTCTGTGCAAAAGCCCCACTGATTTCAGAAAAAAAATCATTTTTATTGGCCATGTGTGCTTACGATTGCAGTCTTTCTTAAATCAATGGGACTTGCTTGCAAGCTGGTGTATTTATGGCCATCATGGAAGCAACTGATCAAATGAATGACTGAGAGGAAGCAAATCATTTGTGAATGTCAGTTATGATGTTGCTTGACACTTTGGACTGTTGATTTTGTCACTGCCTTGCTTTGCTCCTATTTAATAGAATGGAATGGAGAGGAGAGGAAGTAGCAGGTGTGCTCCCTAAAATACAAAGACCAAACCTAGGCCAAACCACCATGGGATGAGGCACTCCTCTGTTCAGACCATGAACCACTGAGGTATGCATGTACTGGAACTTCTCCTACTCCTCTACTATCGCAGCTCTCTCCCATACCACTTGGCAAACTGTTTTTGAAATATGTGAAATTTTCAGAATAAGTCTGTAATCAAATTTCTCTATATGTGCATCTATATGCACAAGAATATGATTTCATTCAAAATGCACACAACTATCTAGCTATCTCTATGTGCTGCTTTTTCTTAAGATAACTGAGGACAATACACATCAGCATAACCTCAGAATAACTCCGCAAAGACATAAATTGACTACCTAAGTGCAATCTAGAGAGACAGCTATACCAAAATCATCCAGTGAACTTTATGGCTGAACAAGGATTTAGGCCCAAGTTTCTTCTTGATCCAAATGCAGCCCTCTCCAAAACACAGAAAAATTACCTTTTTGAACATTCAGAATTTGTCCACCAATGTAGCTTTGCTCAATTTTTCCAAGTTCTATTCTAGTTGCAAGGTCCAGTGTAGTGTAGTGCTCTGAGCGTTGGACTATAACTCTGGAGACCAGGGTTTGAATCCCTGCTCAGCTGTGGAAATTCACTGAGTGACCTTGAGCAAGTCATAATCTCTCAGCCACAGCAGAAGGCAAAGGCAACTACCCTCTAAACAAATCTTGCCAAGAAAACCCTATGATAGATTCACCTTAGCATCACCCCAAATCAGAAACAACTTGAAGGCACACAACAACAACAGGCTGTAGTTACAAAGGCGCACTGGTAAAAAAAAAAGAGTATACAAAAGTCTCATCACAACAAGTAGGTATTTTGTGTGCATAAACATAAAGAATTCTTTGCACACATAAAGAATCTTTTTGGATTGCAGCTAGAGTAATAATAATTTCATTATTGTGTCTGATGATAGCAGTTTTACAGTTGGGTTATTGAGTGATAACTGCAATTACTATATGATTATTATAATATGTGAATTCACCCCCAGAGGCCATTGCAAACTGGTACACCAGTGTTACTGCATGTCTTCAGAAGCAAATATCTAGCATAAGACTTCAACTAAGCAGCTTTATAGACAACAATTGCCAATGAAAGCACAGAGCTAGATAAGATCATAACCGAAATTAGCTATTTCAACTGTATGCCTAATTATCAAATTTTTAAAAATATTAAGAAAACTTCTGGGGAAAGCAAATTCATTTTAAAATATTAAGACATTTTGCAAAGATTATTTGGATGTTATCCCATAACTATATTCCCTATTACATTCTCAGCTATAAACTCTTTAAAAAAAAATTTTCTGTTTCATGAGCCAAACAATAAAATTCTTCCATCCCCATAAATTACACAGTCATTTTAATTTGCCAAGGGCTCCACAGTATTCATGCTTGCCCTCTCTGTTAGATCCAATTGCTTCTCCTTTCCCTCAGCAATGGTACCTTCATGCCAGAGTATTTCCTACCAGCACTACAGAGTTTATACAGTTTTCCAGTACTTGGATTCAGGGTGTTTTCAGATAGAGTGGTTCCCACCAAAGTGATTAGTAGACCCCATGGCGCTATTTCACCCTTTTCTCCTTAACATACTTTCTGCAGTACAGAAGAAGATGGAAGAAGCAATGGAAAGATTACAAGTGAAGGAAATTTTGTGTGAAGCCTCTGTAAATGTAAATGAGGCAAGGTCATGGCATGATAGAAACCTTATCTGAGACCAAACTGATGTCAATAATTATGTTTTCAGTGTATATGAATGTTCCTCACTTCTTAACGAAAACAAAAATCTTTGCGAGGATGTTTTCAAACACAGTGCTGAAATGAGAATTTATATTTATATATATTTTTCTGTGACTTTGACAATAAGGTGTACATATTTAATCTTCCACCTAGGATACTAACCTACAACATGAAACCTATTTCCAAAATCCCATGTAGTGACAGATGGCAGACATCAACAGTAAACTTACGATATTTGCCCTCTGGCAAATAATTCAGAATGTGTCAAGAACCTACAAATCCCAGGATTTATGCAGTAGAATCAAAGAGCTATAATTATGTACCTACTTTTTCTGTTGTTATTGTGTTCATATTGTTTCATTGATACAGCTACAGGTGAGGAACCTGTGGCCCTCAAGATTTTGATGAAACATTTGTCCCACCATTCCTCATATTGGCCAGTGTAGTTGGGACTGATGGAAATTAAGGCTAATTACATCAGAATTGTCCATTTTCCTGCCCTGGCGTACTCTTCAGAATTCTTCTTGACAGATCCAGGTATCAAATTTTAGTGTTGACATTGGTTGTTATTATTATTATTATTAAATCTTGCCTTTTTCCTAGTTTGGGACTCAGAGTGACTTACAGCAGTTGTTATGAGTGGTGTTTTAGTTGAACCCCACACTTAACACACCAATCAAGTCTGTCGTTAAACCTCCCCCAGCATGTACTCAGGAAGCAGAATCCAAATTTGTCTTTGCACTACAAGAAGAAACCTGACAACATATCTTGAAAAAGGCAATTTCATCCTACCAATGCAAGCCCCAGAAACACCTGGAAGAGGATGGTCTCTCTTTCTTTTTCTCCTCCATATTCTTCAAGTCTTCAAAACTTTTCTCTGGAAGGTTTCTAGCCTGTTAGTACAAATATTGAGGGTAGGTGGAGCTTCATAGGGCAGTGGAATCTGTCTCCTTTCAGATTTACTTTTGGGTTTCTTCCATCAGTGCAAAGAAACAATTGGATGCTGGCCATGATTTTTTTAAAAAGCTTGTCTCTTTTTCTTGCATGTTTGCTGCAAAAAGCACAAGCATGTGGCTGCAAACACAACTGCCAAGCACGGTCTCTGCAACTGCTCTGAGGTCTGTGAACAAGCAGTGACCTGTTGATTTTCTGTTACTCCAAATCAGTAGGCTATGTGGAGTATACTAGAGCACATTTTAATAAAACCAAAAGCCTGACGTGATCAAAGAAGAATGTAGAATCTCCATCTAACTGTGCTGAGCTGATGACCTCACACCTTCAATCAATGGTGATATGATGAGGTACTAATAAGCATTTTGCAAAGGTCTTTACCCAGAAAATCGAGAAGGCAAGCTACTAATTTTGAGAGGTCTTCCCCTTGGGCTAACAGAAATAAAAACATGGTAAGCTTCTGCACATATTGGAGAATATCCATAAGAAGCTTTCTCTTTATTTTCCAAATGTTTGAATGAAAGAAAGGTACTTCTCCCCTCTTCCTACCCACTCACTGCCACACATTTGGATGGAAACAGGTCCCTCTGCTGAGGTTATTTCAGATAAATAAGCACAGGACATCATCTTTTATTTCTATTTTAATGTCTTTTTTGTTAATTTTCACATTTGTCCTTGTTGTTCTTCTATGGTAGAAGAAAGGGAGGTATAGAAATAGTGATGAACCTCTTTCCCACTGCCATCTGCATGCTGTCCAAAACAAATTCCACCACCCCAATTCAAGTGAGGATGATATGATTTAACAAAAGGGGTGCTGACTTCAGAATTCTCAGGGCCAGGTCTATAATCCAGACATTGGCTTCAGCAGCTGGAAATCTATTTTAATTTTCATCCTTCTCTGATAAAAGGACAGTACCAGCTAGAAGTCAGAAGAAACCAGAAATTATCAACATTTCCCTATCAAGCAACATGGAGGCTCACTGTAGGCAAGCAGCTACTCAGAAGCCTGCAATGTGTCATTGTGGTGTGTTTGGTATCCATAGCAGTATTTTAAAGGGGGATTTGATCAGAATCAGCAAATGTGCTACAAGGAAAAATCAGTTTAACATCACTTAAAATAATTACAGCTCCATGTACTGCAATGAAAAATTTTTAAAAGTTTAGCTGCTGTACATGCAGACACAACAGTCATTAGACATGCCTGCATCTGGGAAATTTGACTGGGGCCATTTCCACACTAAACTGTTATAGTGCTATTATTCCACTTTCAACAATGACTGACTCATCCCCAAACACCCATACATATACAGAACCACTGCTAGAATTTCTAAACAGAAAAACAGACTCCAAGTGGAAGCAGGAGAGGATGAATGACCCTTCCTACTGCAACCCTCATGTACAATCCAAACCTGATCCAAAGTGTTAAAAAACCATCCAGAGCCATCTGTGGGGAAGTCCTTAGATGGGCAATGAAGAGACCAGAAGAGATTTCCACTGTGCTGGCACTGCATCACCAGCACCGCATTGGATTTATATCCATGATCTCTGGATCATACACATGGCCGAGTGTTCACACTGGTCATTACAATTTAACTGTTTACAGCCACAGCAAACACAATTCCTACATAAAAGGGTGAAGCAGGGTTTCTTGAATCAGACTTCTAACATCATTTATTTCTTTCCTGGCAAGTGTGCTTTAAAAGGCAATGGCTATCAGTCTATAGCCCAAATGAAGCAAAGCTAGTA
Organism: Iguana delicatissima; assembly: GCA_948472985.1. Lineage (NCBI taxonomy): Eukaryota > Metazoa > Chordata > Lepidosauria > Squamata > Iguanidae > Iguana > Iguana delicatissima. The sequence goes on from CAOKZL010002422.1 coordinate 169,879, forward strand.
GTGCCTTTGGTAGTTCTGGCAGATTTGGAATGAATGCACTGAAATGTAGATATGTAAAAGCATCATGTACTTTATTTATTTATAACAGTAGCATGACAATTAAAAATAAAACAGGTCTTGTTCTTGTCTTAAAGATAAAATACATTTCTGGGGGAAAAAGAAGACAAAAAAAATACGTCTGCCTGATGGCTTACATAAAGATTCATATTACTATTCACACCAGAAGGATTTTCTGTGTAAGAATGTTATCAGATTTGAAGTGGAATTGTTGAAATAGATTTTTCTACATTGATCGATCCCCCAAATGCACTGAAAGAGCCCTTCATACTCTCCTGAGTTCTAGGAGCCACCTAAAGAGAAAGCACATATTTATTCCAGTTTTGAGAGATACATGTGATGTATCTCAGAGCAATGAAAAATACCTTTGAGGCTACAAGGAAACTATTATCCTACTGTGCTCTACTAGTTCAATATTTCTAGAAGCTACTTAGGGCTAGAAATCTAATTGTAAAAGAATTATAAAGAAACCTTTTCGTGCATTTGGTCTGATTTTAAAACATATACATTTTCTGCCTGCTTCTTTGATAAGGTGTGAAAGCAGGAGAAAATGCCCACATCATACATAGGAGGATAAATTCTGCCATGATGTCTAATTTGCCACAAGTAACGAGGAAAAGTAAAGGTTTTAAGCTTATCGTATTTGATCCAGAGAACAGCAAGCTGTTTTCCAGTTTTAGCAAACTGCTTTCTACCTTCTTGTTCCCTGTTGCCATTTCCAGCCCTATTTGGAAAGCCAGTTCTGAGGCTTGGAAGACTCAGGAAAACAGTCAGCCCTCCACATTTGCAGGTTTCACTTTTTGCAGATTTGATTATTCACGGATTATTTGCTCTCATTTCTGCTGCCTCCCTATACCATTTTTAATAGGGATTGCAAGCCTCGTGAGACTTGAGAAACTGCAAATGAGGCTTGTAAGTCCCTATTAAAAATGGTGTAGGGCAGCAGTGGAGGTAGCAGTATGCCCCACCAGCTACCCACTTCTGCCTTGTGAAGAAACCCTGATTCTTCAAAGGAATCCACAGTGAGTTGAATATGGTGACCATACTTTTTGTGTATGTTAAATATGGTTGGGGGGGCTACAGTTATTCACAGTTCTTCCACTTTCACAGGGGTCCTATGCCCCTAACCCTAGCAAATGTGGAGAGCGAACTGCAATTTTGCATGTTAAAAGAGCCTATGTGAAGAGGAGCACTTTTTCTGTCTGTGGAGGCTCTTCATTACAATCTGAAATATTGATATTCCAGGATTCCAGATTGCACAGACAGTCTTCCAAGGTAAAGGGTGCTTTCTTAATTAACAAAGCCAACCAAGTCAGAAGAGAGATGGAACAGCATGAGAGAGAGCTAAAAACTTCCTTTGTTTTTGTTTACCTCCTTCTCCTAATATCTGAACAGAGCTACAAAGAAAACTTTCCCATTCCCCTCAAACATAGATCATCTTCCTTTTTGCTACTGTTTATTTTTCTTCAGTCAAAGTTTTGGTTAAAAAAAATAATAAAATCAAAATGATGTATATGGAAATGAATTGTGGTAATGAATAACAATAAAAATGGAGGAGGAACACTGAAGCAGTTAAGCAATGCCAATGTTTGTCAGTGGCAATGACAAAGAAACAAATCCATAGGAGAGAAATTTGGGGGGATGGCAGCATGACGATAGCAAAAGAATTTTATTACTGTTTTTATTAGGAATGAAGCAAGAAGGAAATGTAATTTGATTGTTTGGCACCCAAGTCAATTACTCATCCCTAGTTGACTGGCTAGTGATCAAGCATTGACTCAGCATCATTCATCATTCACTCCTACCAAAAGACAGAGGAGATAAAAAGAGACCCTTTCAAGGCCAACAGTAATGCAATAAGCAAACAGAAGACCCACAATAAATGTTCCCCTTGCAGGGCTGCAGTTCCCATCATCTCCCACCATTGGGTATGCTGCCCAGTACTGATGGGACTTGCAGTTGAACACCATCTAGAGAGACACAAGTTGCCCTCCCCTTCTGTAATGCATACTCATGGCCTCCTCTTACCAATACTAAATAAGATGTAAAGCCCCAAATCCATTTCAATAAGATGTACATAGACTGAATTTCAGCTAGTGGTGGTAATATATGCCAAAGCAATTACCTGCTCCAGAACTCCACAGGTCCTGAAGTATATTTTGAGAATTAATAGCTTTCTGCCTTTGTAATTTTAAGTAAATCAACTGTCATTATATTGTGTGCGACAGCCCTAAAATGGTACTGCCTTGACATGCACTCATCAGGCACATGATATTATATGACCAATATTGCATTTTCTGTGGATTTTGTGAATAAAAAGGAGAGGTGGGAAAGAAATGAAGAGAAGATTTTGGGCTGGAGATAGCTGTACATTATTTATCATATTGCTGATCCCTTAATTTAAAAATAAAACACCTGCAGCCATATTTCACTTTGATCTTATCTTCATAAGCAGATTTACTTTGATCTTCTTTGAATAAGTAGACCTTGTTATGTTCTAAACCTGTTTAGTGACAAGGAAATGAAGCCTACCATCTATGGCTTGCCAGTTTAAAAAGAGAAGTAGGACGGCATTCACTGTGTGCTTTCAAGAATTATTTTCTAGTGATTTTTCCAAAACAGCAGTTATGGCAGCAGGAAGGAAGTGGAAGGCTTGCTAATGGCCATTCCCATGATTACTAATGACAAGAATCACCAGATTTGCCAACTTTTTTTTTAACCCAGTCTCTATTCCTATATCTTAAAAGAGCAGGGTAATATGCAGATATTAGGAAATGACAATGCCCATATTTATATTACGAAAGGTTTAACTTGATTTCTGCAGATCAAGACACTGTTCAATGCACAAAAGATGATTGTGTGGGTTTTTTAAAAAAATCCAGACAACTAGGCAGGGGAGAGTATGTGAACTGGAAGATAACTGGTTTCCTCTTGTTCTGTCGTAGATTACCAGTGATAGCCAGAGTCTCCATGTTAGCAAAGTGGTGAATCCACTCTGCTAGCATGGAAGCTTTAGTCTGAATTTTTACTTTTAATTTTTTTAGTCTGAATTTTAAAGGAGCTATCCATTAGTCTGAATTTTAAATAAATTCTGTCTTCACCTTGGATAGATTTTTCACACTCTGCCAGAACAGATTCACTGTCACACCAATGGCCACCAACCACTATTGCAGATCATTAACACACTATTGTGTGGGCAAGCAGAAAAGACAAAGGTCATTTCCACATGGGGTTTTTAAAACGGTGCAGTCCGTCCTCCAAGGAGGAGGTCTACACCTGGAAGAAGACTGGGTTGGACCTACTTAACATAGATTCGTACCTCAGCCCGCTCCGGAACGACCCCAAGTGGTCGTCCAGCGTGCTTTTGAAGGACCGCTAAAAACAGGTCTTTCAAAAGCACGGAGCGTGCCACTGCAAGCCTGTTCCCTTATGCAGATTCGCAGACATGCCCCAATGCGAGCCTGCGATCTGCCAGGGGCGGGCTTTAGGCTGGCAAGCTTCAGCGTTTGGTTGAGACTCTCGACCAACTGGAAGCCGCCATTTGGGGTGCCAGAGCAGTGCGTATTGAAGAGCACGCACTGCTCCGGGGCGGCGTGGACCGGACTGGGAAGCCGAAAAGTCCAGTAAGTAGCGGCGCGGGGCAATTCCCTCACCCTGTATGGAAATGGCTAAAATGTTTGCAGGCTCAAAGTGCTTATTTTTCAGGCTAAGGAACACTCCCTAGTAAAAGTTTAGCTCACATTACTGGCATACAGTATATAGTGATACAATTGTAGGAACCTCAAGTGTCAGTTCATAATGTCTGAAACCTTCTATTCCAAACAGTTGCCCATAAAGAAAGTCAACCAAATGCTTGTGTTTGATCCTAAATCCCTACAGTGAACATATCTTTGCAATACCAGGCATGTTTTCCACTGATTTTTAGGGAGCACAGGAAATAAAAAAGCATCTGGGAAAGCCAGATGCCCTCAGCCATTCTAAATTTTATTTGTATGGAACAAGAAAAGCAAATCCATTTTTAAAAAATAAACAAAAGAAAACAGATAATCATGAGGCAAGTATTATTCAGCCTAGTAACCATTTTCTCATACTGGAAATATTAGTATTAGTACTTAAAGTAAATAAATTCATTAACAGTAAAATATTAAGAAATATATCTACAAAATTTAGTAAATGGTTGGTTCAAACTTTTACAGAAGTAAAAAAATCATTTGTTAAAAGTGGTCAGCAACAAGTCAAAGTAATGATAAACATTTTTTTAACTGAAAAAGACCATTATTGTTATTTCACAATTAAAAGAAAGAATTTTTAAAAGCTACAGAAAAAAATATTAATGAATTGGGAATAATAAAATCATTTGCAAATCACCGTTTTCAACCTCTGTGTTTTATTTAGTGCATAGATATTTTAAAATGAAAAAAAGACAAACCTGAAAGCTGACAAACCTGATACCTGCAGGCCCCACTTTAGTCCTGTGGCCTAAACCAGATCGAGACCTACAGCTTTGGCCACTGCAGTAGAAGAAAACCAAAAGCCCCCAAATTCTATCACCACTGATCTTGAAATCCCATTTCTCATCATTTCTGCACATAAAAAAAAGGACTTCAGTTCACAGCAGGTGCAGCCAAGTCAGCAGATGCTGATTACCGAGCTCATAAGGCAATGCCAGTGAAGTCTTGATTGCCAAAGTGGGGCTGGAATCTCTACTTTGCTACCACTGCATAGCAGAACATTGCAGAAGGCCATGAATGAATGCACTTGGCTTCTTGCCGTGAAAGTTGTATGTACCTATAAACCAAAAGGCAGATTTATCAAGGCGCAAGACTCAGTCAGCAACTACAGAAAACTGCTGGTCAGCAACAGGACAGAGGGAACAAGTTTGGCCTTCAGATGTGTTATATACCGTAAAGAGTTGCTGAAATAAATGTGCCATAAAGAATAAATCATCCTGGTGTGGGCGGATGACTGTGGTGTGGCTTTGATAGTTTCTGGGCATTTGTTAAATAAAGAGAGAGGACCAGAATGGAGAAATAAAGTTTGTTTCCTGAAATCTCACTCTCCCCTACTTCAGGACTGCTACCTCTTTCACAGCATGAACAATGAAGGAGCCATAAGTGAAAAATGATAAGTGTCTGCATGTCACTTTAAGTAGGAGAGAAGAAAGGGTCCATCACAGAGAATCCATTGAGGGTTACTGATATGATAAAGGCTAGATTTTAGGTCTCCTAAAAGACATATACCCCAGTCTGTCCTAGGAAAGTTGCTGTCCTGGGATTTGTTGTGTTATAAGAGATTGCTAATTCAAATTCTTTCATACTACATATTTATTTATTTAATTAGTTATAATCCCATCTTTCTCCCAGCATGGAATCAAGGCAGCATACAATGTTTTAAAGCACAATAAAACTAAACTCAAACTAAAAAAAAAAATCTTAATATAAAAGTCAAAACACAACTCAACTAAATTTCTATTTCATAGAATAATAGAATCATAGAGTTGGAAGAGACCCCAGGGGCCATCAAGTCCAACCTCCTGCTATGCAGGAACACCCATTAAAGCATTGCCAACAGATGGCCATCCAGCCTCTGCTTAAAAACCTCCAAAGAAGGAGACTCTACCACACTCCAAGGCAGCATATTCCACTGCTGGACAGCTCTGACCATCAGGAAGTTCTTCCTGAGGTTCAAGTGGAATCTCCTTTCCTGCAGCTTAAATCCATTGCTCCTTGTCCTAGTCTCTGGAGCAGCAGAAAACAAGCCCGCTCCCTCCTCAACATGACATCCCTTCAAATATTTAAACATGGTTCTCATGTCCCCTCTTAACCTTCTCTTCTGCAGACTAAACATACCTAGCTCCCTAAGCCATTCCTCATAGGGCATGGCTTTCAGACTCTTCACCATTTTGGTCACCCTCCCCTGGACACGTTCCAGCTTGTCGTCATCCTTCTTGAATTGAGGCACCCAGAACTGCACACAGAATATTCCAAATGAGGCCTAACCAATGCAGAATAGAGTGGTACCATTACCTCCCTCAATCTAGACACCATACTCCTACTGATGCAACCAAGAATCGTGTTGGCTTTCTTGGCTGCCTCATCACACTGATTAATACAACATACTAAAATCCAAGAGCTTCCTTAAATAAAAAGTCTTTACTTGCTGGCAGAAAGACAACAGAGGAAGGCCAACCAGACTTCCTGGGCAAGAGAACTGCATAGCCACAAAGCAGCTTCTCTCTCATGTCCTCACCAGACATGCCTGGGATGGTGGTGGGACCATCTAAGAGAAAGCTCTCCCCTGAAGATCTTAAAGTTCGGGCAGGCTCATATAGGGATACACAGTTTGTCAAATAGTCTGGCTCCAAGCTGTGTAGAGCTTTAAAGGCCATAGCCAGCATTTTCAATTACTCCTGGCCACTGCTGAAACATGGGCATCCAGGCTCAGATCTGTGTCCAAGTCTGAACCTTAGATTTCAGACTGAATCCCTCTTCCCTGATCTGCCTTTCACAGACCAGGAGCACCTCTGACTTATCTGGATTAAATTTCAGTTCGTTTGCCCTCATCCAATCCATTACATCAGTTTAGTACAGAGATAGCTTCCTTGGAATTAGATAGAAAGATATATAATTGGGTGTCATAAGCATACTGGTGACATCCAAAACTCCAGATAACCTCTCCCAGCAGTTTCATATAGATGTTAAAATACCATGGGGGACAAAACTGAGCCCTAAGGGATCCTGCAGGCTAACAACCATGGGGTCAAACAGGAATCCCCCCAGAACCATCTTCGGAGTTCATCCCTCCAAAAAGTATTGGAACCACTGCAGAACAGTGCCTCCAAGTTCTATCCCAGAGAGATGGTTCAGAAAGATACCATGGTCAATGGTCTCAAAAGCTATTGAAAGGTGCAGCATAACACACAGGGGCACACTCCCCTGTCCAGTTCCTTGCATAGGTCAATTATCATCAAGGTGAAAAAAGCTGTTTCTGTCTCATAGCCAAGTCTGATGATCTAGAGAAGCCTTTTCACTCATTTCATTCAGGACCCCCTGGAGCTGGAAGGCCACCACACACTGCAGTGCCTTGCTTGAAAAATAGAATACTGGAGACTGGCTGATAATTATCCAGTGTATTCAGGTTCAGCAAATGCTCCTGTAGTAGGGGCCTCACCACAGCCGCTTTGAAGCAGGGCAGAACTCTGCCTCGCTACAGTGAGAGATTCACTTTTCCCACTACCAACTCAGCTAGTCCTCCTCTGACTGCTTTTACAAGCCAAGAAGCTTAAGGGCCCAGGGCATATACGGTGGCTCTCACCTCTACAGAGTTCCTGTCGAGTCTCCGTCTTTGGAGTTCTTTAAACAGAGGTTGGATGGGCATCTTTCAGGGGTGCTTTAGTAGTGTGTACATGGCAGGGGATTGGACTAGATGGCCCCCGAGTCCCTTCCAACTCTAAGATTCTATGACTCCATCCTGGCATTTGCAGTTTGTTGAAGCACCAGACCTCTCTGGCAGAGAATTCTAAACGCTCCACAAAACTACAAATTCCAGGATTCCGTAAGATGGAGCCATGGAAATTAAAGTAAAATCAAAGTGCTATAAATGTGTAGTGTGAAAAAGATATTTAAAAATGATAGTCATACTTTGCCAAAGAAAAAACAGAGTGGTTGCTGTTCTTGCTTGCAAACTCAGACTATGCATGTCTCTTTCACAGTAAAAACAGTGAAAACCTCTCTTGCAGTAGCTATGGAACCTAAGTGAAGGACTTCCTAAGAAAAGAATCATTTCTGGGGCAACCTAAGATGAATTATATGGAGGAAATTTGAGAGACATTACTTATACATTTGTGTACCTGAATTCAACTATTAAGTATTCTATAAAAGCCATAGATGGGGTGGGGAACATGGAGTTGTTGGACTACAGTTCCCATCATTTCTCACCATGGGTTATGATGGCTCAGTCTGATGGGAGTTGCTTTCCAACAACATCTGGAGGACTACATGTTTCTATCCATCCTAGATTCTACAAGATCAGACTTAGGATCCCAAAGTTATACGGTATGTTAAGACCTGCAGTATTACATATTTATAGGCTATGTAATCAATCCTAAATTCACTCTCCTTGACTGGAAAATTTTACTCTACTTCACAAAGTATACCTCTTCCAGAAGGAAATATATGTCTATATAGGTCTGTGTTTTGTTTTGTTTTGTTTTGTTTTGTTTTGTTTTGTTTTGTTTTGTTTTGTTTTGTTTTTGAGAATAAAAAGCCAAAGCATCATGCCACTGTAACCATTTTGATCATCAGAAGAAATTCTGCAAGGAACATTTAGTTTCATTTTATTTGCTGTGTCAGTTTGTTTCAGTAAAAGCTTCACTTTCATGCAAAGCTTGGTTTTAGAGCCAAACTAGCTCCAATCGTGACCAATCTGACTGTGTTCAGGTAAGACAGTCAAGGGGCACTTGTTCCCATATGCAGGAACATGGCACAGTACCTTTCAGCTTTTCAACACTTGACCATCCTCCACCTCAGTCCATTGATTCAAGACTGAAGAGAGATGGTAGTATGTGCTTATGTTCATAAGTGGATTTAAGTGGAGTACAGCTGTTGTACATTTGGCCCAATCATGCCTGCTTTGGTGGCAACAGCATTCTGGAATATCAGAGCTTAGGATCTTCTGAGTCTCCTGTTGATCCTTTTAGCTGGAGATCAGGACCTGCCCTGTCACTAGGCAAAGTGAAACAGTCATCTAAGCAGGCTATGCTAGAGAGGCAGGAATGTGTATCAGACAGTTAGAGGGCTGAGCTGTGTGTGTTGTACAGCTGGACCCATGCCTTTTAAGCTAGCCTGCTACTTTGGGGCGTGGTTTCCCATATCTAGTGTTGATGTGAAAATCACTAGCCATGCCAGGTGGCTTCTGCATGTAGAAGAGAGATACCATCTTGTCTTTGAACCAGGCAGCAAAATATCTTGAGACATCTCTGATCTGCATCTCATCTGTTAAAATAAGAGCTACCCACACATTGGATTAATGAATTAAAAGTGCTGGTGGGCCAGTGAATTTGCTCTAAATTTTAGCCAAAACTGAGCTATCCAAAGTGTTGAACACTGTCCCAAAATAGATTTAGCACCATGGATAGCACCTTTGAGATTGAGTTAAAACACAAAGTTTTAAAACATTGACCCATTAGTATGGAAATAATAGGAAGCCCCCCACCTTGTGACGCCTCATTATATGACAATTTGCTCTTTTTACGTTTTCAAATTAAAGACAAGTTCCATTAATTCCATTAATTCACTCTTTTGTCAGTTCTTCTTGCCTATGGAGACCTCCTTGGGATCATTGGCACATGTGCACAGTCCCAAGTCTTGCCTACCAAAAGAGCAGATGCCTTGGTTGAATTAATAGAACTTGTCCGTATTGCAAGTATTGAAACAGTGGGCTTCCATCAGAGGCTTGCTTGAGACTGCACATGCACTGCTTGCAAAGCGAGCTCAAAAGGGGGGGGGAGGTACAAAGTCAGCTGATAGAGTTTACAAGAAGTGCACACAGGTGGTCAGTCCCAAGTGAATTTCTGTAAGTCCATCTTCCCTACGGTACACAGGTTCTAGTTTTTGACCATTTTCGATTTCTTTCAGTGTGCCAGTCCTCAGGCCATCAGGTAAGTAGGGGAAACCTGTATAGGCTATAATTATCTTGGGTGGGGCCATGAGACCCACTCTTAGAATATATCTGTGTTAATATGGTAGAAGAAAGCACAGGTTTTCCCGATACTGACTTCCATAAATATACTGAATCTATACAATTCTTGGCTAAATAATATGTCAGTTTATCCAATATATACTTTGATTTTTTCCCCCTCTTTTTTGCTATATTCTATTTCTACAAATTGGATTACATCGTTCAAAGTCATCACCTGAAAGAAATAAAGAGTCCTTGAATCAAACACATTTTGTGCATAATTCTGAGATAATGTATGCAACACCCCGCTCCTGATGTAAATGGTATGTGACATTATTTCAGAATAAGATTTTTCTTCCTCCTAAATGAGGGCATTTTCAAAATAAGCTTTAAAAAGAGAGAATGGAAGAGGAATAACTCTAACTTGATGCAGGTGCCTCCCCCCCCCATTATTCAAAGCTAGCTTTTCTCTGTATTAACTAGACTCTTAATGAAAGCTGTCATCACTGAATAAAATGCAATCATTAGAAGTACTGTAGCATTAGTAATTATGCCATATGTGAATGTGTCCTTGCTGTAGTACTTCACAATGTTTAAACCAATACCATCCTACCACAGGGTTACTAGCAAGGAATTGAGGACTCTCTTAAGTCAGAGAAGTGGGATCTGTAATTATGCTTTTTAATTAAGATTTGCTCAGCATCATCAGAGCAATGTCTCCTCCCCTCTAGTGGAGTCGACTGACCTGTACAGCTTTCTTCACGGAACATCTTTTTGGATTATTGCAGACAACGTTGCAGCTTCAAGTGGTTAAGACACAACAACATGACTTTTTAAAAATGAAAGGACAGAAACAAAAAAACAGAAATCCTTCCAATGTTACAAAAACAATAAACACATTTGAAGAGAACAACTACCAATAGCTCACTTAGGCATGTTTAGCTCAGAGGTCAGTCCCTTGGAGAATTAAGCTACACACTTCATTAAAAGCACACTGTGGCATTGAAAGTTATTTTCTTTGCTTTATTTGCAAATGAGAACACAGGCCCCCTGATCTGGATTGGGCCCATCATATGTGAGTGGGGGAGAGTTTTAAACCTACCCCTCACATGTACCCCTCCCAAATTCAGCCCCACATACAGAAGCTAAACAAAGACCCCCATTGGGTCTGATAAAGTTTCTCCCATATGGGGCTCGGTGGCAAATACAGGAGGCAAAACAGCTGGGGGAGGCTTAAATATGTACATGGTGAGCCCTACCAGGACTGGAGATTGGTGTGGTGATGATTTAAAAGGATACATGTTCCAAAGTATTTTATGCTTTTAATAGAACATATATTTTAGCTAGGGTTGTCCGATGGAAAAAAATGTACAGGGTTCCTGTTTCTTTAATGGTTGTGTAGAGAGAGAATTTCAGCCACTTCTGCTGAAATTTCCTCTTATATGAACCATTAAACTCTTATTTCACCTGATAATCCCCATTTTAACCCTTCAGTTAAGTGAGTTTGCTCTAATATATGAGTGTTTAAGATTATAAATAAAACTCCCAAAATTGAAGTTTTGGAGATCAAATTAGAATGTAATGCATTCAGTGTCTGAGTTACAAAGATAATTATGGCAGCTTAACAATCTCTCCACTATCTCATGGTTCCACACAAATTCTAAGTTCAGTGGCTTGTGCTGTTCCATCCACAAACACACTTTCAGGGTGTCCCTCTTCTTGACTAATTCACTGCTTTTATTAATGGAACTGGAATTCCACAGTTAGACTCTTGGAGATGCCTTTGATCAAATGAGTAATCCTCATTTTATTTCAGTTTCCCATTTGGAAAACAGGAGAATTGGTAAGAGATGATAGATCAAGGAATGACTACCATTGCTTTAGGAAATCCCTCCCCATTGTCATTTGAATCAATCTTTCAAGTTTAAGTGGAAAGCTGTGAGCTCAAAGAAAATCTTCTGCTAATGTCCTCATAATTTATGGACATGCATCATGGTAGCAGATAGCAAATGGGTTGATTCTCATGGATTTTAGTGCAGATCCAAATTCCAAACCAGACACTAACATCAGAATTACTCTGTGTCTTATGTTTGTTACCAACACACTTTCGAAATCTAATGAATGCTATTGTAGTTGATAGGACCAACTTTCCTTCATGTTAATGGGTGCTTAAAGAAAATAACGACTGCTGAAATATCAGTTAAATACTTGCACCACATTTTCATCATGCTAAGTATCAACTGAATTAGTGTGCTTTTTTGTTCTGAATTAACTTGTATTCTACATTTTCATTCTGAATTCAAATGCAAAACATCTGTCCACAAAATGAATTGGCTACTCTCCCTTGTATATCTAATTTGCTGTACTGCTATAAGATCTATCATAAAAACAGTCATGCATGAGATTAAGCACAATTTATGACACAAGAATGTCATTTGTTTAATACGCTTTAAAATAATTCACCTCTGGTGCATTTCATATCATAATTATATCAATACTGTTACTCTGCCATGTCAAAAAGTCATGTTTTTGTGCCTAGCACAAGGTCAATTTTCCCTGCATACCTCTCTTAGTTCCAAATAATGAGACAATTAAAAAGTAAAATAAAGTAATGCAAACTGCATATTTTATAAACGAATCATCTAATTGGATTGTATAAGGGAGTTCTTCCAACTAGAGCTCAATTTTCAGAGAAAGTTTTGTTCTTCACTGAAAACTGTAGCTACCACTGATAGAGAGCAGTTCTGAACAAGGGTGATCATTAAATGAGAGGTAGTTATAATGATATTCTTGAAAGCATGGACTGCTGTCAAAGGTATTTATATTGCTGTGGACACCCATTTCCTTCCCTTTGTAGTGTGTCTTTCAAACTGCTTAAATCATCCAAACTTATTTGCTTTAAATGACCATTTCTGTTGGTAGTACACTCTACTCTGAATTGCCTAAGTGGATGTATCCAGAGGGAAGGCCAGGACGATAATAAATGGAAAAGTCTTGGCCCTAGTTTGTTATGAACTGTCCTTTCTAGGGTTAAACAGTACTGGCTTACAACTTCCTTTCTTACTGCTAAATTTCTCATCATGAATTTCACCTTCAGACAGCAATTTCAGCAAGTGCTGCAGACTTTTTCTTCAAAAACTCTCCTCTTCATTTTCTACTTCATTAAACAGTCTGCCTTCCTTGTATATATGGCAACATGTCTAACTTCCTGCTTTCTACAGATTTAATGTCCAGGTATAACCCACAGATTCTCAGTATGCCTTTCCCAAGTTTTCAATATGCTCACTGGAACTCAGTTCTCTTTTAGTGCCAGGCACTCCTGTTTTGACTTTGAGGTTTCTAGCATCAGCTTATAAACACTATGTGTTACATTCATCTCAAAATATCCTTTGTGTGCCTGTTTCTCCTGTTATGATCCTTTGATCCCTTTAAAAAGCTGCCATTCCTTCTCATTGAAAAACTCTGCCCTGTGATCCCCACTTGGAAAACCTGAAATATTACACCATCATCCCTCAGGGAAGTCATCAATTTTATAGTGTCTGAACTATCCATATTTCTTCACCTCTTTCTTCTTTCTCTTACCTCCCAATAAAATAGATTGCCAGAAGTAACATTTTTTTATTTGAGGCAACTTCCAGAACACCCAGCTATGTTAAATCAGTGGATCTTAACCTTTTCTTTGCCACATAAATATATTTTGCAGCCATGGACCACCACGACTTAACTCAGGATTTAAAACTCTAAAGTTCATCAAATATTTATTTAAAGTTGCTAACCAAGGGTCTTCAAATTTGGAGAGAAGGAAGAAATAAGTAAATGCACACGCTCCTATGACCTTTTGTTTTGTTTTGTTTTGTTTTGTTTTACTCTAGTAGACTGCATTAGAGTTTCGTGCAACTATTGAGTCAGCTTCTGGCTATATGCCCAGTAGCACAAAATATCACATGCTTCCTCTCAGCCACTCAGCGTCATTCACCCGCTTGTTCTCACTTCATGCCAAAGAAGCAAACGCTGAATACCTTTTTTGCTATCCAACTGTTGTTTTCTTAACTTTTGAATGATTTGATATTATAATAAAACTTTATACAAATGATGTGTATCATCAGCAAAAGGCTCCTGCTCTTTGAGATCAGTGTACAACAGTGGTTCTCAACCTGTGGGTCCCCAGATGTTTGTGGACTTCAGCTCCCAGAAGCCCCAGCCACTATGGTCAATGCTCAGGGCTTCTGGGAGCTGAAGTCCACAAACATCTGGGACCCACAGGTTGAGAACCACTGGTGTACAACCATCTGTCTTCTTTCCTTCCTTTCTATTTTAACTGTAAATGCTCCTAATATTTCTTCAAACCTTTGCAGACCACCTATGAGGACATTGCAAACCCATAAGGGTCCATGGACCACAGGTTAACAACTGCTCTATTAAATAGCTTCTCGCACCAGCATTCTAGTTAGCCATTAATTTATATTTGAAAGAAAAAAAAGATAATGAAGATGACTTCCAAAACTGAAATATTATTTATTTGGTTTTTGCTTACTGGTGAAAAACTGAAAATTATGTTGAAATTCCAGTTTGTTGGGCACAGTATACCCAGTCAGCTCAGTATACCAAGGAGGCCTTGTAAAGAAAGTGTACTACTTTATAATGAGGTATTGTTACATGCCAGAAATGTGTGGGAAGAATGCCCATCAATCTCTAGGGATAGAATACCAGGGAGAAGAAATAAAAACAACTCGATTAGCTCCATTCCAACAAAAGAGACATACAGCACCTGAGTTCAGTATCCTAATGAATACACCAAGACAGGCACATAAAATCTGTAGTGTTGACCCCAGTGAAGCATGGATAATGTAATATCAGCAATGTAGTGTAAAGAGTGAAAAATAGCTGCTGTAATGTGATATGATGCATAACAAGCATTAACTGTATAGGCATTTGATTGACTGCTAAACTTTACCAGATAGAAAGTGAAAACTGGTGAATGAGTTTGCTTTGTGATGGTAAAAGCACTTAGAAGCACTGCAAAACATTTTGTAAAGGAACTAATATATTTCAGATCACAGAGCACAGTTACTAATAGACAGAATGTGAAAATCTCTCAGGTCTTATTTAGAATATAAAGGGTATTCATAAATTTTCTCATCCTCAGTGAGAAATGGCATCCTTCAACACACCAAGATACTCAATTGAAAAAAAAAATAAAGACTGACAACCACTTTGCAAAAAGACCAGCACTTTTCATCATCAACAACAATAGCCAGAGTGCACATATATTGAACACAAAAAGGTTTGTGCAAAACACTGTATTTGTACACAAAAACAATGTTTTTGGAGAAAAATGTTGTGAAAATTTAACAAAAAGTTCCCCAAATGAGGAACCAATGAAAAATGCAAAAAACCTCTTATAATCTTGCCCATCAAGGCGCAAAAAGACTTTTTTTCCTTCTTTTTTTCCTTTTTTTTTTTTTTGCAAGAGTGAAATGATAATTTACAGCTTTAATTTCAATCTCCATGAGTTTCTCTCAGTGCCATCTACATTTGCTTCTCATCTCTGTTTTGTATCAGGTTGTGAGGCTTTGTGTTTTCTTTGTATACAAACTTTATTCAGCTAATTTATGCAACCTTTCCCTATTAATTATAACAAGTTTTGGTTGTTGTTTTTTCAATTATGCACATTTTGGCCATTTGCTATTCAAATATATGCACTGCTTTGTACACACTTTGTTTTTCAATAATGCCTTATAATCTCCAGAAAAGTAAAAATGGTCTTTAGGCAAGATGTAATTGTTTAAAATTTAATTTAATTTAACTTAATTTAATTTATTGGTGGCAACAAATCTTGGCAGTAGAAATGGCATTTCCCCAACTTACCAGGGAAAGTGCTTTGTGGGTTGTAGCAGAAAGAGAGTTTCTGGGCAGCGCAATTTTGTGTAGGTTGGCCATCTTCTTGGGCCTTTGTAAGGTTTGTGCATTTGGAAGGAACTCAGAAAGAAGGAGCCAATCACAGACTGTCCACTGGTTGAGGGAGAGACTTGAGAGGGCTGGTGGAAGGCTTCACTCAGGTCTACTCCCAGGTTATTTAGCAAGCTGCACACTGCCCTAAAACCAGATTGGCAATGACTCTGTCCTGCCCTCTCACTCTTGGTTATCATGAGAGGAGAGGAAAAAAGAGGAGAGGAGAGGAGAGGAGAGGAGAGGAGAGGAGAGGAGAGGAGAGGAGAGGAGAGGAGAGAATATGTGTGGGGGGGTTTTAGCCTGTCGTCAGGTAGGTCCTGACTTGGGTAAGTTAGGTCTCTGTAAAAGACCATGGAGCATAGAAAGTGAAGTCTTGCTCTGCTTGGGGGCAAGAGGCCTTCACACTGCTTCACAGCTGATAGGAAAACAGCATGGTGACACTTGCCTGTGTGGCATCCCATTCCTGTCATCACAGTTGTACCTAGCATTGTCAGTTGGATTGTCAGATGCCTGCATCCAGATCAAGCCTATGCAGCTGTACTCAATAAAAGTTGTGGATATATTTCTTTCGATAATTGTTATAGTGTGAGTTATTGAAGGGAAGTCTCTTCCCACTCACCACTTATCTCACAATGTTCCTTTCATTGAATCTTTCAAACCCAGTGGGTTTTTGTTTTTTCCTATTCCTGCTCATAAAGCTTTGAAATTTGTCTTCTGGTAGAGGCAAAGGCCATTTCTGAGCTATAAGAATCACTGAATGTTGTACACAAAGCAAAATGTCCCAAGTCATTCAGTCACTACAAAACCTGCAAAGCACCTTAACAAATAGCAGCAAGCACCATCAGTTTTGAAAGTACAATGCAGAAGGTGAAGCCATAAAGTACACGGTGCACTAGTTTAATTCATTCTGATAGCCGTATTCCAAGCAGCTCTTATTTTCCTTTAAGTGCAAAACTCCCATATATACATCTTAGAAGAGTAAAGGATATAAATTACAAATATTCCACATGTATACAAGATTCAATAAAATATAAAACTTGATTCTGAAAGGGTTTTTATTTTGTTTTTATTTCTAACCTTTAATTGTAGTGTTATGAAGCAAGTGTGTACAAAATAATCCAAATTCGATTTTTTTTTTAATAGAAGAGCCTTTAAAACAAATCCATTAAAAGAACAGGTAAAAACCAATTCCACTGCACTGAAGGACCTAGCTGTTGATTCCCAAAAGCCTGTCAAAACAGAAACATTTAAAGTTGTTGTTGGAAGGACAAGAAGGTAGCCATTTTAGCCTCCCCAGGGAGGAAGGAGCTGAAATGTTGACCTCACTGTAGTAAAGTTTAAAAAGAAAGATAATTAATCCAAGCAACTGCCATCGACATTATTAAGGGTAACCCACACCAATTACAGTGGTAAATTTTAGTTCCCTCTGAAAAGCAGCAAAGCCAAACTCTGTTTGCAAGCCAGTTTCATTTCCTTTCCCATCAAAATGCTCAAAATCTTTGGTTTAAGTCGAGATCTTATACCCAAGTGGACTAGATCCATTAAATCAATGCGGGTGCATTAAATCAACAGATATAAGTTCTATTTATTCCATGGGCCTATTGTAGCTGGTATTAACAACTGGATTTAGGCAGTGATTTGACTCCTGTCAGGAATAACTGAGCCTTTTGCTTTTTGTAGGAGAACTTGAGGTTTTTGTGTCTGAACCAGAAATAAATGCCTGAATGTGGTAGATCAGCCTTATTATCTTCCAGTCCGTACAGATGTACACCAATATCCTATGTTCTTTCAAAACCTATATAGCTGCATATGTTTGCTTGTCTTTTCCCAATTATCACTGTCCTGTGTAGTCTAAAGCTGGCTTAATTCTTGTTGATTAGGAATAATATATGTGCTGGATATTGTAGAGGTTTTTTTTCTTGAATACGAGGAAACAGGTTCACTCCAGTCATCCAACAAATTTGTCTTCAAATGATCAAATTCAAACCTTGACAAGGATAACTTAAATCAAAGCAGTCCACAAGTTATTGATATTGGTGCACAGCTGCAGGAGGTGTTTAGCCTTATAAATAAACATATTCAACTTCCATTTATGCTTAAGAGAACAAGCGAAATGGAACATTTATATTGTAAAATACAAACACTGGGAAACAGACTATCTTTTGCTGAAAACATTATGAAACTTAATGGATTTAGTGTGTACAGAACAGCTTTCCATCTTCTAACTCTAAACGCAAAAGGTTTTAACTCTGGTAATCCCAGGTTTAAATGCTTGCTATACCCACAATAGTTGAATGACAAACAATGTTCGATTTGCTCCGTGGGATTTAAGGGAGAAAAAGTCACTGTAGAAAACATTAGCAGTGAGTGAACAGGGGTGGCAAATGCATCTACAAGCATTTGCACTGTTTGAGAATCCACAATTCTTGTGATTTTGGTCTGGAATACTATACTGTAGGTCAGGGGGAGCAGGTATTTTCAAAAAGGGCTTTTCCACACTTTGAGGGGGAAACGGGGCAGTCCGTTACTCACCGGACTGGCACGCTCCCCCCCGACAATCCACGACGATCCGGAGCAGCACGTGCCCACGCTACACACTCTCAGGAGATGAAAATGGAGGCTTCCAGTTGGCGGAGGCTCTCCACCAACTGGAGAAGCTCGCCAGCCGGAAGCCCGCCCCCAGAAGATCTGCAGACTTGCACTGGCACGAGCCTGGAAATCTACACTTAGGGCAGCGATGGACTGGGGCACGCCGGGCTACTGAAAGTCTTCTTTTAATTGGTCTTTCAATAGCACGGGGAACCACCAGTTCTGGGCATTCCGGAGCGGGCTGAAGTCTGGACAACATTAAGTAGTCCGGACCCAGTTCACCCCCAAGTGTAAACGTCCTCACTGGAGGACATGCCGCCCCATTTTAAATATAAAATGCAGAAAAGGCCAAAGTGTTAGTGCTAAAAGTTTCATCAACCCTGTCAAACAATATGCAACTATATTTTCCTCCTCAGTTCCAGAGGCCCTATCTGTTTCACCAGACTTCTGTTCATAGAAGGCCTTCTTATCAACTATGAACAAACAAACCATGAACAAAAGCAAAATATAGCCAGTAGTGGATGGTGGCTTCCATGACAGCAGGGCAGTGAATCTCCTCTGGGCTTTAGTCTGAAATCCTAAAGAACTCTCCAAGGTGCGGAAATTTACTCCCAATACATGGCCAGCACATTTAATAACTTCTTTAAAGTTCAGGCTGAAAGTGAAGTAGGTTCATCACGTTACTGACATGGGAGCCATCCACAACTGAATATGCAGTTCCAATATGAAAACCTAAAAACTTACAAAACAATTTTTAAAACTTTAGAACTCTATTCTTATACAGATCTGGGTCAGTTCATTAGATTCCCCAAAAATTTGTTTTTAAAAAAAATAGTTTTAATTTAGCATCAGAATGACGCACATATCTGTGCCAACCTGAAGGAAAGGCATTCCACAAAAGTTGTGTAACAGCCAAGAAGGCTTCCTACTGTCTCCCCACGGAGAATATTTTTCCCATTGGAACAACACAGAAGTGAGTCCTTTCAGCAGAATTCAGTGCTCCAGCAAGCATATATAGGGAGAGACACTCAGGGCTTTTAGGGCCATTTAAGGGTTTGAATGTTAACACCAGCATCTAGAATTCAGATCAGAACTGTATTGTCCATGTAGTTCCTCTAAATTTAGTGTTAGACGGTTTCTGTAGGGTGATCCCATTAGCAATCTAGCTGCAGCTTATAGCACCACCTATAACATCTTCTTTTTTAAAATAATTTTTATTAAAAGTTTTTCAGAATACAATAAAAATTACAGATATTTTGAAAAAGAGAAAAAGAAAAAAGAAGTAAGAAAAGCAGGATATAAAGAGAAATACAGGGGAAAAAAGTGTGGCTTCTGAGTTTCTTTTCAGTGCTTTTACATAAATATAATATAATCATAATTCTTCTCTAAAACTGCACCACCTATTTCTTCCATTAACCAAATCTTACTAATCATCAAAGCCAAAAGTTGCCAAACCATTTTCTTTTTTCTACAAAATGTCTATAAAGGGCTTCCAATCTTTTAGAAATGTCTCCAATGACTTTTCTCTAATCAAGCCAGATAATTTGTCCATTTCTGCCAGACTACTTAATTTCAACAACCATTCCTCCTTAGCAGGTAATATTGAGTTTTTCTGTCTTTGTACATGCAACAGTCTTATTGCCATCATCATATACTGCAACCTCCGAATCATCTTCAAGGGTATCCTCAGGTGAAGTGTACTACAATAATCTAACTGGGACTAATGTATACGCTACTAGCCCCAGGTTATCCCTGGTTAGGGAAGGCTGTAGCTGGTAGACCAGTTACCCAGGAGCTGTGAGCCATGGAGTCATCCTGGTCTCAAATGACAGAGATAAATGCAAGAGTATCCCTGAGCTACATACCTGCTTCTTTAGGGAAGGTGCAATCCCATCCAGGGCAGATGATTTACTCAGAATCAGAAACCATCAATCCTCAGCACCTTTATTTTATCAGAATTCAAATCCAGTTCAATGGCCTATTTCAGCATCCAGACACTGGTCTACCACATGCATGGTCTCAGTTAACTCTGACAATAAAGAGAAGTAAAGCTGAGCATCATCAACAAAACTTTCAAAATGCATTTTTCCTTTTAAAAGTTTCCCGCCTATTGGGGAAGAAAGTAAATATACAAGTTCCAGAACTGACATAATTTCTGGTAGCATATAAGGAGAATGTGGGGGCTTTAGATCAAAAACCATCACTGATCAATCCTTGACAAGCTATTTTAAACACACAATCAAAATCAAGTAATAACAGCAGGGAGGCAATGGCAGTGATGTATTTAAATCTTTTACTCCAAGTCTCAAGTCAAGTCTCAAGTCTGGAAGCCAACTTTATACTCCAACCAAAATTTCAGAATTAATAGATAAAGTGAAATAAATTCAGATCTAACAATTTAAGCAGGGTTGGCTCTCTACATTTTCAATTTTGCCATCTGCAGCTTCGGAAGTGGGGAATAGGATCCTATCTTACTCCCTATTACTGAAGATTCAAAAGATTTAGAAGGAAGGATCCTTCCTCCTCAAGCCTGTTGTCTAATACATTTGCTGTTTCCCTCTGAGAAATGCATCCTGCACTCTGGGGGTGAGTCTTGTCTTTTGCTCTTAGGAAACATTTTAGAAGGCTCCTCCAATATGCAGTGAGGTCAGGCTGCTGAGCAGACCTCAAGCCTGCCTCAAGCCCATTGCCTAACCTGTTTGCTGTTCCCCTCTGACAAATGTGCCCACACTTTGGGCTTGGAGAGATTGTCATGTGACTAGTAGGCAAAAAGAGATGGAGGCATTGTTCAAAGTCATAAGATTTCTGGTTGAATGTGTTATGTTAACTGAACCAAGGGCATCAAGTCAGTCATTAAAAATATACAAGTCTCAAGTCGAGTCAAGTCGAATCAGTGCATCATTTATGGCCGAGTTGAGTCACTGAAGTGACTTAAGTCTGATTTGTGTCCAAGTCTATCAACTCAAGTCTAATCACTCGGCAATGGTAGTGCAACTTGCCACCACAGTCCAAGAAAGACTTCTTGTAGACCTCCATGGGTAGAATGGAGGTCTGCTCCATCAAGAAAAAAAAAAATTTGATCTCAAGAGAATATAGGTCTGTTCACATAAAGCAGCCATCTTGTTACAAATAAAATGTATGCTAGCAGAAATAGTTGGTCTTCAGTTTACCAAAACTGGTAGAAAAGAACATATCTGAATTAATTACTCAATTTAAAAATTACTTGGACAAATGGATTAGATTGTACATTAGATTATACATTTGATGGCTGGGTCCTATTATCAGAGGTGAAATGAAATTTATATGAAGGATTTATTCATCTAGGATACTGAGTGCCCATGGAATATCTTCAGGTAATACCAAGACTATTAGTACAAATAGATTTGGGAGTTCCAAATGAGGGAAAATATTATTTATTACTCATACCAATTATATATGTTTAAAGGAGAGGCTGATTATATTAGTCTGACATTACCCATGGCAGGATGTCAGATTTAGTTCATGATGTGATTTAAAAGAGAGGAGTTTTTTTTACAGAAAAAATTGTTTGATCTTGCAAATATCCCTCGTGAAATAAATTATTGATGAAGTGCTGCTTTTAAAAATCATGGGTGAATAATATTATGCTTAAATCTATAAGGAAAATCTGGAAAAATTAATATTAAAGATCAGTGCTAGTGGTGATTGAAAACTGGTCAAAAGTAGATAGAGGACGATCTAGATGTAGCCATATTTAGAACAGACCCATTCAAACCAGTGAGATGTAACCAACAGAATTCCTTTTAATTCTGCATCCAGCCTATTAAGAAAGGGGAAGAAGCCTGTGATCCTACAGATATTGTTGGACAACAACACCTATAATTCCTGGCCATTGGTGATTGTTGGTGGAAATACCAGTTTTTCAAAACAACTGGACTTCTGGACACTTCAATTTTTTTTCTCCCTAATTATTTGCCACTGATAGTATGTGCAGACCTCAGAGGATGCCAGAAAAATAGCCTGTCTGCCACACCTTCTCTGCTGCTGTACAACCATATAAACCTTAAAGAAATCACATTTTCTGAAAGCAAACATTCATCAATTGATATCATCCTGATTTCAATACAGAACTTCAATATAGGAGCTCAGACTAAGCAGGTTGAAGCCCCGAATAGTGTTATGAAATTAGAAGTTTTTCAAGAAATAGGCAATTTATCTGGATAAATGAATAACATTAATGGCGGGGGGTGGAATCTGGCACTGTGGTATATTATGTTTGAGATACTTGTTGAAATAGAAACAGCGGCAAAAAAATTCTAAAATATACACATGGTAACTAGGCTATAATGGGCTTTTTTCAGCAACTGGAGAACTATAATTCACTTTGACTTTTTTCTCTATGTGTTGTTTCAATAATTTACATTAGATTGGTGTGGATAAAATACACTCATGGGCTTCATGCAGCTCTTGGGACATGTCAGTGCTTCCCCCTGGACCTACCAGAAGCCCTCTAAAGCGCCCCTCCCCATATTAAAAACAAACAAACAAACACACCCTGGGTGATTTTTCACCCCAAGACTGTCAAAAAGCTCCTCTGACAGATCCCTTTACCCAGGCTGGGCCTAAAACCCCAGCTCCTAGGAATCCTGCCACTCACCTCACCCTGCCCTTCTTTTCCCAATCATTGCCTTGCTGGATTTGCTAGGAATCAGGGTGACCCTTTAAGTGTCAATTTGTGACAATGTTGTTGTGTGGGTTTTTTTAGTTTTGGTATGTATAGCCTGACTCCAATTCGGCTTGAAAGAGTGGCAGAGATAGGCTTTTAAAAAAAGCAGTAAGAATATATTTATTAAACACAGTAGAATAACCTAGAGGTAGGGAACTTTACAGATGAAAGTTGAATTTGAATATAAGACATTATATAGAGAAATTGTTTAAGAGATCTGAAGGAATAAATAATGGATTTAATATATTTGACTGTATTTGAAACCAAACAAAGTTATCTATGTAAGATCTCGGCTGCATCAACAGGAGTATGGTGTCTAGATCGATGGAGGTACTGGTACCACTCTACTCTGCTTTGGTTAGACCTCATCTTGAATACTGTGTCCAGTTCTGGGCACCCCAATTCAAGAAGGACATGGTCAAGCTGGAGCAAGTCCAGAGAAGTGCGACCAAAATGGTGAGAGGCCTGGAAGACATGCCCTATGAGGATAGACTTAGAGAGCTGGTTATGTTTAGTCTGCAGAAGAGAAGGTTGAGAGGGGACATGATAGCTATGTTTAAATATTTGAAGGGATGCCATGTAGAGGAAGGAGAGGGCTTGTTTTCTGCTTCTCCAGAGACCAGGACAAGGAGCAATGGATTCAAGCTGCAGGAAAGGAGATTCCACCTGAACCTCAGGAAGAACTTCCTGACAGTCAGGGCTGTCCAGCAGTGGAATATGCTGCCTTGGAGTGTAGTGGAGTCTCCTTCCTTGGAGGTTTTTAAGCAGAGGCTAGATGGCCATCTGTCGGGAATGCTTTGAGGGTGTTCCTGCATAGCAGGGGGTTGGACTGGATGGCCCGTGTGGTCTCTTCCAACTCTACATTTCTATGATTCTATGATTCTATGATAAAGATCAAATTACTTTATATATAAGATAAATATGAAATGATAACCTGTTGAATTAAATGTTAATAGTGTATACTTAGGTATTTTGTTTTGTATTATATCAAATTTGGCATATCATATACTTTATGTCCTACTATTACATTGTTATTTTTATTAATAATAATAATTTAAAAAAACACAGTAGAAACAAATATGTCAGTCTCTAATGATAAATATATGATTAGCTCCCCCAAATTGCAGGTAGTTCTCCCTTCCTGTCCCAGTCCACAATCCTGTTTCTATGAATTTAAAAGCTTTTCTGTCAACTTCACCCTGTCAGTACCAGTTCAAAATCTTATCTGCTTCAGACCCTGTCTCTCACATCCTGTCTGAATCTCCCTGAGGCAAGCCTCTCCATTTTGATGCACGCTATTCTCATAAGCAGTCAGAAACCCTTCCAAATATTAGAACTTGGTCTGACCCTCCCCACACTTTCTGGGCTCAGTATTTTGCTGCTTCAGCAGCCACCTGCTCTCTTTCTTTTGGTTGCCCTTGTTCAGAGAAAATATTTAAGGAAAAACACCTGGAAAGTATTAACAGTAATGGTCCAAAAATAAAATTATGCACAAATGATGAGGGGATGATGCTTAAGCAGATAATTAGGCAGCTGTTTTCAAACTTAACAAACTATCTTGAAAAGGCAGTTACTCTGCTTGAAGCAAGAGAGTGTGTAGAAGCTGCCTTTTGACAGGCACCTCCCTACTTGGATGAGGAGTCACATGTTTAGATGTCATTCCCAAGCACAGTTCAGACAAAATGCGGCACATGATCTGTAGCTCTCTTTTTAAAAATGGGAATCCTGCCCATGGGATATTGAGGCTCCCCATTTCCAAGCAACCACATTTCACACAATTCTATATTTTTACACTGCACTATAAACAGGATGTCCAAATTCTCTTGGTGAGTCTTCTGTAGGATCAAGGCCAGGATATGTCAGGAGAAATGTATAGCAGAGATTCAGAGGTTGCAATTAGTTACAGTTACAGTTACAAATCCTCCTCCGCAAGTCATTTGTTACTGTCACTGCTGCAGTTCTTTAAAAATAACTCCTTTATTTCTCATTTGTCAAAAGTATCCAAATAATTGCTTTAATTACTTTTAAGCTGTTGACCTGTGGTACAAACCACACTCTCCTTCCGTCCACACTGTCATTTTCTCAATACCCATAAAATAAGATGATGCACAACTTGAATTAGCCCATGAAACAAAGATATTCCATATTCCAAAGATATTCTTCTTCCACCATACAAAGGCACCTCTCATTGCTATAAAAGTAACTAACATTACAGTGACATCATGGAAAAGTATCCCTTTACAGTCGTCATGTAACAGAGGCCATTTCCGCACTAGACTCTTATAGTGCTATCATTCCACTTTCAACACCCTATGGAATCCTGGGGTTTGCAGTTTAGGGAAGGGCCTAAGTATGTGATGATAAATGTTGGGAGTCTTCTTCTCGAGGTGCAGATTACAAGCACAAATTCTGACAGTACAGAAAAATATCCAATCTTATTGGCAGTTTATTCTGTTTATATTTAGCTGTTGATACGATCTCAGTCAATCCCTTTAGGATCTTTCATGAAAGATTCTGTGGAATGAGTGATTTGAAAGGGGTCACTGATCTATTGAAAGCTGCAAAAATATAAAATTTATCATTATGGAAAAAGAGAATTCCTCCTCTTCCTTCAGACTGGTTTTTCAAAACAACACATTTGCTGAAAATGTTCAGCCTTATTCTTTTTAATGGATCTGAATTTGTACTTCAATGAATGGAAGATGATGTCTAAGATACGTTGCCATATAATTACAGTACTTTTTAAAAATAAAATTGCTGGGGAGAGGAAAGCTCAGCAGTAACTAGTTAAAAATATAGGTTATCAATAACCAGTTACTTGTAATTAATTCTTTCCCAAATTAACAAGCATATTTAAATTATATTTATACGTTTACTGACTGTGGGGAGGCAGAGAGAGTGAGGAGGTTGCCATTTTCCTCCTTGGTGGTGCAGCATCTTCCCAGGGACTTTGGCCATTTCTACACTACACTGTTATAGTACTATTATTCCACTTTCAACATTTTACTGAGTTTACTGTTTAGTTTTTCAACAGTTGACTCAGGCCAAAGAGCCCTCTGGCCAAGAATTCTAAATGCCCTTCCCTAAACTGCAAACCCAGGATTCCATAGGATGTTGAAAGTGAAATGATAGCACTATAACAGTGTAGTGCAGAAATGGCCATAGTTATGAGTCCATGTTTATGAAAAGTAATTAATTACAACTATTGATATTTAATAACTCCTAACCTCTGATTTTAAGATTATATGTTTTAGCTAATGTAGAAGGAACTCAGAAAAAGTCAATTAAGTCATTAAGTAGAATCAGAGGGAAAAAACATGCATGTTGTTTCTTGTACACTTTTATCCTGATCATAAAAGCAGATGGGCTCTGCACCCTACATATGTAATGAAGGAGTGGATGATACAGCACACATAATGCCATAACTAGTTACCATGAGCTTTGGTTTAATGCAGGGTAGTATGAGCACTTGTGCCACTCAAAATGGACCAAGACAGTAGCCAAGGCAGTGGCAGGAAGAGGAGAAGTTGCTTAACCATTTGTCCCCTAGTCCTTTTGTCGCTCATATGAGTCACCCTTCTGAAGCCTCTTTATCAGCAAGAAGATGGAAAGAAACATCTATTTTCCCTACAGGTGAAAAAGCTGCTTGAGGAGAGTATGAAAAGACAAGAGGATAGGGACACATAAGGGACACCCACTCACACACAACCTGTCTTTCTTCAGCTTCAAGAAAAAGCTGCAGAAGAAAGTAATTTTTGCCTGAGTTGAATGGAAATATTTTCAAGCAAATGTCCTCAGGATATAATGGCACGCTGCCTCATACAGAAGGAGGGGGAAACTGAAAAAGAATTTACCTCAGGGGCTGCACAGATGTTGTGTAGGGAAGCTCATAATATCATCACAGCTCTTTGACCAAACCAAGCAACATTAGTCTGCTGCATCAATAGGCTGTAATGAGCTTTTGAAAAATGGTGCTGTTGCTAAAGAAATCTCATGATAAATGAAACGCATGTGACCTTCTAAAAACAGGACATGTTTTCCATTAGGAAAGTAACAAAAAGGCAGAGGCTCACATCAAACAAGTTACGGGGATGGTTTCAGGTCAGCCATGCTGGGAAAAGAAGAGCTCCTTCTGTCCACTGAGGCTTCCATGATCCAACAGAGGATGGGATGGGGAGGGGAGGGGAGGGGAGGGGAGGGGAGGGGATATTTTAAATTCTTGTTTTTTCCTACACACTTTTGTATCACTTCCTGCATCACTCCATCTGTCCAGAGCAGCTTTTTGGGAGTTACAGAGGGCTTGGAAGGGAATCACAAAGATTGTCTTCCTGCTCCTTTCTACCAGCATCAGGAGAACCTCATTCAGTGCTAGTCAGAATCTAACCTACAGTCATTGCAAGAGTTTGTTTAGGAGCAGCAACCTAACACAGAATGTTCCCGTCTATATCCCCCTTAAAGCATTTGGGGTTTTTTCCCACAAGTGAAAAAGATACATTTGAACCATTATCAAATGTTTCATGTGTGGTTCCATCAGCAGTAGTCCCACTGTAGCAGTTCCAGTAGGCTTCATTCAACTAAACTCTCTTTTCTTTGCCTTAACAAGCAACAAGATGATTTCTACACACAGGTCATTAGATTTCCTCACAGACCAAACTGGCTTTATTTCTAAGCTATGAGCATCAGGATCAATGTCATGCAGGCCCTTGGGCCCAATGAATAGTATCAGCAAACAAGGTAAAATAATGCAGCAGAAATCACAGGCTGGTCTTCTCTCCAGCATGAAAAGAACCGGATTGCTTCAGGGGAAATGAGGCAATAGACTAAAACAGTAGAGCATGTTACTGACATTGTGTGTGCATCTAGAGACAAGAATTCGCTGCAGGGCCTATTCATTAGCATCATGAAGTATGAGACTATCAGGGACGGACCAAGTACATCACACATCAAAAGGAGAAGTAGACTCAGCACACTTGTAGCAATTTGCAACAAAGCAGCAGGCATAATGGTTGTATGGCAGATAGGTTAAACCTGTTCATTTCTACATCTGAATTATTTAAAACTAACTACCTTAGTTGTGTTCCATTATGCTGTCTCTCTGTTCCCATTATCTGTATCAAAGCAGAGGGAACAGGGCCAGTCCTTTTATCTATGGGAAAACACATGAGTTCCTCATGGGAAAATGATGACGAAATTGGAAATGACAATATGGGTGGCATAATTTTCAAAAAAGTATGTGGGAAAAGTAATTTTTCTTTCTTTCTCTGTATCTCTCTGTCTCTCACACATGCGTGTACACACACGTGCATGCACACTCAGTAATTCCATTTGAATTAAGTCATTGTATTAGTTAGCCAAAACAATTCTATATTGTATTAGTAAATCTCTTGCAAGTACAATATTCATAAGTATTTATATTTAGCTGAGACATGTAAACATGTGTTACCTTTGACAGACATTTTGATTGTTCGGATAAATGGTGGGAATGGAGGGCACAAAAAGCATGAGGTTGTTTGGTTTTTTCCTCTGATTTTGTTTATTTGTTACATATACATCACACTTTTCTTCCATCATGGAACTCAAGGTAGAATCCACGGGTTATACAAGCAGTCCCATCCAGTCACTGAACATAGCCACATTTATTGGCTACATGAGTGTTACTGCACTCTGTGCCTTCAGATATGGATTTTTTTGGATAACTTCTCATATTATTTTTGTTTTCTTTTCCCTTTTTGAGTGCACACCATATAGCATTTAAAAAAATAATTTTACAAGATCAGGAACTTGGCCACATAAGACTACCTCAGCAAAAATCCTAAAAATACTTACTAGGGAGACAATAAGAATGCCTTCTGTGCCCCTCCCTTCCTAATTTTCACAGGTTCCCCATTTTGCTGCAGCCCTTTATGCCATATATCAACCTGTTCCAGAGGGTCCCAAACTTAAGGAATAATTTTAGAGGACACAGGGACTACAAAGGTACAGTGATAGCAAAGCCCTATTTCATAAACCAAATTCTGTTCATGTGCCTACAGGCCATTTCCGCACTCGGCTGTCATAGCACTATTATTCCACTTGCAACATCCTATGGAATCCTCTCTCTTCCGGCCAGCCCCTCCCGATACTGCAAACCCCAGGATTCCATAGGATGTTGCAAGTGGAATAATAGTGCCCTAACAGCCTAGTGCGGAAATGGCCTAAGAAGTTCTTTCCTCATAATGCTAAACAGTGGCTTTCAGAAGCCTGTTTGACCACCATAAATCTAGTTGTTATTTATAACTTTTCACATGATCCTACAAACAGGAGCACTGGCTAAACAGAGAAATCTATGTAATACATATTTTTTTCTGTAATGTATTTGAAATAAGGCAAACTGAACATAAATTTATATATGGCTTACACGCATACACAGTAACAACCCAAACTCACCACTCTACAGTTTTGGAAATCCACAGAATCTCTGGAATTCCTACGACAATAAATTAGATTTGAACCTGTTTGGGGGAGGATTCAAGAACATTATTTAGGGAAAGGAAAAATCCATTTGTCTGAAGTTTCCTTTTTATTGGCAGAACAGAATCTAGTTCAAAACTGAGTACTGATACTTCTAAGATAACCAAAATAAAAGACTCAATGCATGTATCATTGATAGTATTCCTGTTTTAGAGAGCCAGTGCAGTGGAATAGTCTGAGTGCTGGACTACGACACTGGAGATCAGGGTTCGAATCCCCATGGGACCATGAAAGCTCATTGGATGACACTGGGCAAGTCACACTCTTTCAGTCTCAGAGGGAGGCAAAGACAAACTACCTGTGAACAAATCTAACCAAGTAAACCCTACAATACGGTCACTTTAGTGTCACCAAATGTCAGAAATGACTTAAAGGCACACAATAACAATAAACTCCTATTTTATAAAATTTTCTGTTTGAGTCAACATGAAAGAAATTACGATTACAAGTAGGATCCAAAGCATTTTAAATATGTTAGATTTTTTTAATTCCATTACTAATGTCAATTAAGTGTGTACAATTTAATAAAACTACAGTCAGAACTCCAATTTTATTGTTCATGAGATTTGTCAGCTGTTACGCAGTGAGTACATATGAGAAATCATCCTTTTTAATAAGAAGCATCATTTGAACTTTGGCTTGGTAATCTTAAAAAAAAAATCTAAGAGGCTACATGTTGGCCTTGTCAGTTTATCTTGCCTTTTCATCAACCTATCATGTTCATATTTCACGGTGGATTAAGTAGATCAACCAAGCGACTAACCATGTTACTACTGAGGTCATCTATATTTGATCTATTTGGTAGCATTTTCAGTTTGCCTCTGAGACCTGAAAGTTAAAGAAGATGTCTTTAAACAGCTCTTCCAATAGTTTTAAAAACTGTGCATGTAACTTAGAGGGACACTGGAACTGTATCACTGCTAAGCATGGCACCATTTTGAACTTAGATGCAAAGAGATATACACAACCATTTTCGTGCATAACGGTGAAATTAAAGGTAGGGCAATAAGTTGTGTCTCTTTTTATAAAATCAAAGAGTTGGAAAGGGGCTTCTGGGCCGTTGAGTTCAGTCCAGGATTTCCAGCTAGAATATCCCCAGCAGGTAGCCTTCATTCTTTTTGAATGCAGACTAAAATCACATTCACTTTCTTTGCTGCAGCATCACACTGCTGGCTCATGTTCAATCTATCATCACCAATAATCCCAGAGTTCTTTCTGCATGTAGTACTACCAAGCCATGTATTCCCCATCCTATGTTTGTGCATTTGGTTTTTGTGTCCAAAAACTAGAAATTTGCATTTGTCTCTACTGAATTTCATTTTATTAATTTCTGTCCAGTCTTCCAGTTTATCTAGGTCCCTCTGAATTCTGTTCCTATCTTCCAGTGTGTAGCCACCCTTTCTAGTTTTGTGTCATCTACAACATTGATAAGGATTTCCTCCACTCCATCATCTAAGTCATTGATAAAAGCATTGAAAAGTAATGGTCCTAGCACAGAACCCTGAGGTATTTCACTCAAGACTTTCTTCACAATAACTTGCAGCGATACAAGGAGTTCATGGGACAATAAGGCCCTTTTCGCACGCCAGTCCTATTGCGAAATGGCCTCAGGAGCATCGTGCGATTGCAAGAACCATTCCACATGACATCCTCACAATTGTGCCATGCTCCCGAGGCCATTAGGGGACAATAGCGGATTATATCATTTTCAGCTCGTTGCCAAAAATGATGCACGGTCATGCATTGCTCCCGTGCCCCACATGCACTTACTTTGCATGCAGAAGCTCCAGATGCGCGGCCATCGTGCTTCCTCCCCCAGCACAGCCTGGGAAAGTACCCGGCTGGGCTGAGGAAGGAAGGGGCAGAGCGCTCACACTTCCTTCTGGTCAACACGGAAGTGGTGCGGAGGGGAAGTGGAGGGGATGCAAGTGCCTCCTGGACAAGGCTTTTTGCACAATCCCCACATGATGCCAGCGACACTAGGTAAGGTGCGAAAAGGGTTTAAGTCTCCACATCCATGGCCAGGTCTGCCATTGGACAAAGTGATGCAGTCACCTCAGGTGGTAGGATGCTGGGAGGCAAAAGGAAGGTGTTGGAGAAGGGAGTGTCACCCTTCGCACCCCCATGCAAACCTGTTACCTTCAGACATGATGGCATATGCCCTCTCATTGTCAGTACAAAAAAAAGATTCACCTGAGACGTCAAATGCCAACCATCCAGTTTCTGTCCATGGAAAGGAAGGATTTTTATCTAGTTCTTGGCCTAGATTCTAATATCTATGGACAACCATAACACTGAAAATGTAAGCAAATAGATTAATGAACTAATCCTTTTCCTTCATCCTGTTAATAAGTTGCTTTCTTACTTATAGTCACAATGGAGGGACAATTGTTTGTTTTTTTGCTCAAAATAATTTAAGTTCTTTACATATAATACACAAAGAGAGTTTCAGCCTGAAGAGGCACAGTTTTATTTTGACTTCTTTAAGCTGTACATTAAATTAAAGGTTGGCCATAGCAACAAATAGAAGTTGCTTTTCCACCGATCAGCAGACTCTTCTATCTCCTGAATGGTGAAAAAACGAGATTAGGCACTCGCTTTAAGTGTGATGAAAATGGCTTGTTTATATTCCAAATGCTTCGAGAATGCAGCAAACATTTGCTCAAAGCAATTTGCACCAAAAGTATGAAAGCCTGATCATCATCATCCAAGGCCACATTCCAGGTTTTTTTATCCAAAGAAAATCATTATGACCAATTCTTTTTATAAATCTAAGTTGATCGCAATGGAGATGACCTTGGCTGAATTTGGAAAAGTCCCTATAGAACACTTTCTTTGAAACAAAAGGACAGTATATAAGGAAGGCAGTTCTGATAATCAGATACACACAGTTTCCAGACAAACAGCTCTTCCAACACAAGATGAAGATATGGAGCTGCAGGACTGCAATATAGTCCAGATGTATTCCTTTATCTTGTCCAACATATACAATACCCCATTGATGTACCATATTTGCTGGCATATAAGATGCACTCCCCCCCAAAAAAATGCCTTCTGAAATTGGAATGCATCTTGTACATCAGAAAATATGGTAACCACCATTAGCAGTGTCCTAACCCTCCCCCACCTTGCCCTAGTTCCACCAAGCCTCGCCCATCCATTGCTGCCTGGCGTCTGTGAGGACCTCCTCACTTTTCTTCTTTTCCTGCTCCTTTTCCTCAGAAGCCCTCCTTTCATCATCCTTGCAAGCCATTCTCACTTCCCAGAAGGCAAGGAGAAGAGGGAGAAGAGCTTGCACTTCCCACTCCTCCCCTGAGCTGCATCTATCCTCCTCACTGCCACCAGTCAAGCTGAGGGGCACCTGGGTGGGAGCAGGTGGGAGGCTGCTGTAAAGATGCCAGGGGGAGAGAAAGGGAGGGAACTGGTTCCCAGTAAGAGCATGAGTGCACTTCTATTTACACATGCACCTCAGGTGGGGGACAGGTGAGCCAACAGACATGTGGCGCTCCTGCAGGGGAAGGGGGAACAAGTGGGCGTATTACACACAAACCCATTGGACAACAACATGCCCGCTTGTGTTGTGAATGTATCTGCAGCCCTCTCCACGTGCCCTTGGCTCACTAAGAAGGTACTCAGTGTCTCATATCTTCCCTCTCACTTACAGCGGCTGCAAAGTTAAAGCGCCAAACAGTTGAGGGAAGGGAAGAGAAGGATTTTTTTTCCTGCCATCCCATGCACATCCTCATGTAATACCGCCCAACCAGAGTCGCTTCTTGGCTGCACAAGCGGGTCTCTGTGTTGGTCAAGGGTAGAGAGAAACAGGAATTGGGGGCCACACATAAGGACTACCAGTAACTCCTGCCCAGCCTAAATGCAGAGGAAAGCGATGGGGGGGTGAAAGGAATGCTCACACAAGTGCTTGGCTGGGGAGAAGTCCCCACTGAGGCAAAAAGGGCTTTCCTTTCATTTTTTTGCCTGGGCGCAGACTTCTCCTCACCAAGGCAAAAGCAACAGGAACAGGAGAGAGCGGAGCTCCTTCTCCCACCCACCTTTCTTTTACTCTTTGCCTCAGTGGAGTACTAAATTTTTTTTTTCCTAAAGAATAAAGTTGGAAAATAGGGTGTGTCTTATATGCTGGTGCATCTAATACGATGGCATATATGGGATATTCCACAAAACAGAGTGTTACAATGTGTATACAATATATGGTATGAACGTAAAAAGAGTCATACTGGATCAGACCACAGACTTTTCTTGTCCGCCATCTGTTCCCACAGTGGGAAGCTAAATAACTATAGGAGACTCACAAGCACAGCATGAAGACTACAACATTCTTCTCCTTTTGTTACCTCTAGTAGCTCATATGGAAGCCAGCAGGATACTAATCCTGGAGGTAGTGTTAGTCATCACTGCTAGAGCCCTGGTGGCACAGTGGTTAAATGCCGGTACTGCAGCCACAAGGTTGTGAGTTCAATCCTGCCAGGCTCCAGGTTGACTCAGCCTTCCATCCCTCCGTAGGTCAGTAAAATTACCTAGTTTATTGGGGGCAATTAGCTAACACATGGAAACCACTTAGAGAGCACTTAGCTGATAAGCGATATAGAAATACACATGCTATTGCTATTGCTAGAGGTAAATAGTCTTAATCTGTGTCAGTTTATCTAAATATGAAGTAAAATACTTGAAGCATCTTAATTTAACAATATGCACACACACACACACACACACACACACAATTTCTTTGATCCTTACAGCGCAACCAGGGGGAAAAACTAAGCATTCCAGACTTTTTCAGTATATGCTAAGTCTTCTAACATTTTCTTCATGAAAGAGAATGTAGTTCAAAAATTCTCTCAGACTACCTCCAAATAGTTTAGCAAATGAGAATTAAATAAATGGTTAAATGAGATTGCTTATAGTACATTATATAAGATGATATTACAATTATTATTTCCTCTGCATCATACACAATAGCACAACAGCAGTACTTTCTTGGGTGGAATGGGCAAATAAACAGATCCCAAAAGCATTCTTGGACTTCACACCCACAATCATTCTCAAAACCAAGGACACAAACATACACAAATAAGTCTATTCATAAATTGACTATTGCTCTGTAAACATCCTATTCTACCTGAAACTGTCCTTTGTGTTCACAATTTTATCTCACCATTAGCAAGCTTGGATCACTGGCCATTTATGAAGGAAAACAAAAATACCCATAGAACTGTAGGCCTTGAAAGGATCCAAATAATGTCTTCAACGATTGTAAATAAAGTACATTCAGATATGTACATAATACACCTATGCTATTTCTTTCCCCCTGTCATGCCCTGCTTTCAAGACCTAGACATAGACTATGACTCAGAGACTGAAACAGTGGAATCTGAACAGGAGGAGACAGTGCCACCCATCCCAGAGACAGAACAGGGGGCAGTGCCAGCCCCAGCAGAGAGCCCTGCTGCTTCTGACACAAAAGATAACTTACCGATGCCCACCTTTGCTGAGCATAGACATCAAAGGGAAAACCTATGCAGATCTCAGTGAATTTATAACAGACAGCAGTTAAGGAAGCGCCAGCTGCGCTGACCTCTGAACCTATAAAAGCTGAGTCATTCCCCTCCAGAACTTGTTAGTGATTAACTGACCATTTCTCCTGCTGTGTCTCTGACTGTTCCTCTGCCGTGTCTCTGACTTAGGATTATATTGACTGCCTTTGATTTATGAATATCACTGGAAATGTTGTTATGCTTCATATTTGCTTTGAGTGTTTCCCTACTAGATTAAAATAAGGAATCACTTTGTTGAAAGAACTGTTTGCTGTGTGTTTCTAATCCTTATCAGCTGTCCTTTGGCCGATTGCTCAGACTGAGAATAGATACCCCCACCCATTCATTTAATTAATTCATTTTTGCATGAAAGAACAAATGTTTTCTTCTTGCTGGGCAAAATTATGAGCTTTGTGCATTTCTGATGGTTTTTCACACTCTGAGAAATTTTTGTGAAAAACTCAGCTTTCGTTAAAAATAATTCAGCAAAAACTTTGTGGTGTGTGTGTGAGAGAGAGAGAGAGAGAGAGAGAACTGTGTGTTTTGTACAAAATATATCCTTCAGAATTATTTCTATACAAAACCTAAGTTTTTTACACAAATTATTTTTTCACAAAAAAGTGTCAAAAATCTAATGGCGTTTGATCATTTTCTTGACAGGATGACACAAGGTGTTGAAACACCATTTTGTATTGAGTACAAGAACATTTGTTATTTTACTTTGCATCCAGAATTCATGCCAGTTCATGCAATGTCTGACTATAAAGGTCTACACCATCAGTTCTCAACCTGGGGTCCATCGACTCTTGGGAGGCCATGACGGCCTGATGACAAGTTCACAAAGGATTGAAGAAATATTATGAGCTTTAAGAGGAACGAAAGAAAGAAAGGAAAACAGATGGACAGAGAAACAGATAGATGGACTGTCATATATTGAACTCAAAGAGCAGAAGTCTTTTGCCAGTGACAGACATCATTTGTACAAATTTTCGTTACAATATCTCAAACCATTCAAAAGTTATGAAACTGTTTCATAGCAAAAAATGTACACAGGGAGACCATGCAAGTGAATGACACTGAGTGGTAGAGAGAAAGCACAGCCAGAAGCCATCTTGAGTTAAGTCTTGGTTGTCTGCAGCAACAAAAGATATTTAAGAGGGGTCATGATAAAGAAAGGCTAAAAACTACTGCTCTACAGATCAAAATATTATTTTCTGTGTGGAAAATGCTGTTTTCACCACAAAAAGCCATATGTGATTTTGTGAAGAATAATTCCCAAAGTGCAGATGGTCTTCAAAAACTGCAGACTTTCTTGCAGCAAAGAGAAAATTGCTAGAATTTCTCATTGCTTCTTTCAAGAACAAAAGTAGCAAAGAACTACATCCTTATTATATTTACTTTTCAGCTTTCCTACAGGATCCAAAGAAAAGTGTTTTGTCCACACAACAGCTTCCTGAGGGGAGGTTAGTCTGAAGAAGTAGCCAATGGCACAAAGTCATTTGGTAGGGGACTGGGACATTTGTTAGGTCAGTCTTTGGCAGCAAAATGTTTTGGGACCTCCAGGTCAATATTCCATTGAACTAAAAGCTGAGCAAAACACATCCAGAATATATCCAGTGTTAGGTAGCAATCATTTAATTTGGTACTTTTGAAAATGGTCTTATAGTAAAAACAACTCCTGCTTGAATTTTACATTTTGTTAGTACTGTATACATATTGTTAGGATCTCTTTGAAAGGCCTCTGAATTAAAAATCCAGCTGAGGTTTGATTTAAAGAAGTAAATAAAGAGGCAATTTATTTTTCCTGACTCCCTGACACTGACATGCCACCCCCCCACACACACACACACATTCCTGTATGTACACAGCAGAACAAGAATCAACGGGTAGGAAAGATGGCTTGGGGAAGATGGCAAGGACTACCTGGCAAATGACTTGACGCTCAGAAATTGTTGGGACCTGATAGGAAGAGGGCTGCAGAAGGACTCAAGGAAACGTTAGCTATGTCCTTTGTGGGTAGAAGGATACTCTAAAGGAGCACTAGGCACTGGCTTATAGTGATTAGGGTTAATAGGCGTTGCAATCCAGCTGTCACCTGGAAGGCTGAGCAATTTCAACATCTTCAAAAGACTGCCTTTTATTTTTCTGGTCCTCATAATAACCACAATTGGATCTACTTATCTGAAGTGGTAATGTCAAAAACATGTGTCTTCCACTTCATCCGCTCTTTGTGAGAACTAAGCCTTGGACGCCCAGTGAAGTGCTGAGTAAA
Organism: Iguana delicatissima; assembly: GCA_948472985.1. Taxonomy (NCBI): domain Eukaryota; kingdom Metazoa; phylum Chordata; class Lepidosauria; order Squamata; family Iguanidae; genus Iguana; species Iguana delicatissima. The sequence continues at coordinate 207,191 of CAOKZL010002422.1, forward strand.
AGCACGGACTATCCTAACAATAATGTGTCAAACAATCCTATCAGGAGATTATGTATTGCACATAATTGATTGCAGCATATATCCTACATGTGATACTTGCTAGCATAAACAATCCATTTATGCCTTGTCAGATGTGTAATCCAGAGTGAAATCTGTTTTTGCTGATGTTACTTCACAGATCTTTCCAACTACAAAACTGAACTTTTTAGGACACTAAGCGATAGAGACACAACTGTGCTGGGGCAGGGGACCAGCCCAGCTTTGCTGCTGCCGCCACAAGCTCCAAACCTGTTGCGAGGTAGAAATCACTCCAGTTGTTGTGCCACTCAGTAAGGTCTGATGCCTTTCCTACTAGAAATCCAGATACACACTCGTCGTTTGATGCTATTAAAAATGGGTGAGAATTTGGTTGGAGATCATTTTTGTTTGAATTTCTCAAGATTTGCAGGTTTCTTGATATTTGGGTTGACAAGAACATGAAAACCAAAAGTGACATACTTGTCCATCCAGCCCAAGACTCTGAGTGCTTCAGTCTTAAAAATCTGAGTTTGAATCCCTATGTGCTCAGCCATGTCAGTGTTGAATTGGAGTTACCACCTCTCTTTTCAGAGAGGCTCCTAATCTTTTAAACCCCTATGTCAGACAGGTATAACATAGACTTCTCTACGCTAGGAACAGATGTACCTATCAAATTTGTCTTGTGCTAATGGGGCAGAATTTTGCTTCAGTTTGCTTTTGAAGAAACTACCAAAAAAAGCAAATGTCTTCGCATTTAGGAAGGGAAAGAATTTGAGGGGTTTTTTTAAAAAAAAAAAACTAAATATGGGAGAGAGCAAAACTAACTGCTTGTCCTTCTTAGGTACTGTTTGTTTACCTTCTCTTCCCAGCTGTTTGGGTAAGAAGGAGGTTTTTAAAAGTCACGTGAGAGCTCAGGAAACTGCGGCCTGAGGCAAAATATATCTGTGATACTGTAACTTAGTTTACAGAGGATGATAAGGGGGTAGAATGTTAGCTAAGAGCTCCTGGATAAAGGGGGTGGGATGAATACCAGCGGCCAGCCAATCCCAGCACAGAGAACTCTGTGAGGAAAGGGAGGGGCTTCTATAAGGGAGGGAAATTCTTTTAAATTCCTTTTATCTCTGACGGTTAGAGACAGACAGTTAGTGTCAGTTGGGAAACAGACTGGTCAAAGAATCAGTTGTCTGAGGGGAGTTACTGAACATTGGGTGGTTGAGAGGATTTAGGAAAAGGGTCCAACATAATTTTACTGGAACAGTGTTAATTGTTTGAACCTAAGAACAGACACCGAAAAGCATTCATTTGGTCTGGTGTTAAATAAAGTGAAACTCTTGGTTAAACCTGACTCTGGGCAGTGTTATTTACCCTAAGGATGAGGCATACTTACAACAAAGAATCTCAAGCTAACACACACAAGTCCACAGTGAGGTCACCTGAAGGCCTATGACCCCCAAATCCAAGAAGGGATGTTATAAAGGGGACAGGAAGGCAGGGTGATTGTGACAGGTTTCCAGGAGCTAGGAACCGCAGAGGCCAGCCTGGAGGGAAATCTGTGTGTCACAATGACTTATCTGATACAGGGCAGAATACACTGTCTCTACTTTGGTCTGACTTCATCTGGAATACTGTGTCCACTTCTGGGCATTCATTTCAACAAGGACATTGACAAGCTGGAACGTGTCCAGAGGAGGGTGACCAAAATGGTGAAGGGTCGGGAAGCCATGCCCTTTGAGCAGCGTCTTAGGGAGCTGGGTATGTTTAGTCTGCAGAAGAGAAGGTTAAGAGGGGACATGGTAGCCATGTTTAAGAATCTGAAAGGATGTCATGTTAAAGAGAGAACGGGCTTGTTTTTCACTGGTCCAGAAACTTGGACAAGGAGCAATGGATTCAAGCTGCAGGAAAAGAGATTCCCCCGAACCTCAGGAAGAACTTCCTGACAGTTAGAGCTGTCCAGCAGTGGAATATGCTGCCTCAGAGTGTGGTGGAGCCTCTTCTTTGGAGGTTTTTAAACAAAGGCTGGATGGCCATCTTTTGGTAGTGCCTTGATGTGTGTTGGGTTGGACTGAATGGCTCCTGTGGTCTCTTCCTACTCTATGATTCTGTGATTCTACTTTCACTGCAGCAATCCCAAACACACACATACACACCACAAGCTTTGCTGCTGCAGTGTGGGCCAATGTTAACCAAAATATTCCAAGGTTATCATAGGACAGTGAGCAAAAGTCCTTGTTCTTCATGTCTTTTCATAGTCTCCAAGACATACCTGAGATTAGTTATTAAAGAGCTTTCCTTCTTCCTTCCTTCCTTCCTTCCTTCCTTCCTTCCTTCCTCTCTATCTTTCTTTCTTTCTCTCTCTCTTTTGCTCTCTTTCCACCAGCAGGCAAACACCTTTTTATTTAGGCAGGTCTTGGTTCTTAACATGTTGCCGCAGAAAAAGCTTTTAATGGAGTATGTTGTGCCTGAGCCTTTTAACTTTGTGTTTTTAAGCAAAATGTTTGCTTGTTGATTGTTGTACTAACAGTTTATTTAGCTGCACTTTGTTCTAACACGTACTGGTAGGAAGGCAGGATATCGATTGAGTAAATAAATAAATAAATTTTACATTGAACCTTGCTCTCAGTATGAGACCCAAGACAGTTTACATTAAAAGAGAATGCAGCTAAAAACCAACCGTGCTGGGGGGGAGCATTAAATTTTAAAAAAGCACTTAAAAAAATTAAATAAACTATCCTATTAAAAATAGTACTGATGTAAAACAATGTGAAATCATCTGAAACATAACAATAAGGATAGAATCATAGAATCATAGAGTTGGAAGAGACTAGAAGGGCTATCAAGTCCAACCCCCTGCCATGGAGGACAAACACCATCAAAGCATTCCTGACAGATGGCCATCTAACTTCACCACACTCTGAGGCAGCACTGCTGAACTGCTCAACAGAACAGCAGAGACACCTCATTAAGACAGACCTCCACTGCAACTAGGAAATAGCTTAAAGTGAGTCTAAACCTGTAAGTGAATGCAGAGCACTGAGAAGGCCAGCCCAGTCTCCAGTGGGAGGAAGTTCCACAACCTGGGAGCAATCACCAGTAAAGCCCTCTCACACAGAAAGTTTGAACCCAAGCCATACAGGGCTTTATAGGTTGCATTCAGTACTTTTGTGCCTGGAAATGACCCAGTTGCCAATAAAGGTGTGCTAACAGGGGAGTTACATATTCCCTGTAATGCCACCAATCAGCAGTCTGCCTAGAGCAATTTGGATCCACTGAAGTTTCCAAAAGTTTCCAAAGGCAGGCCCACAAGAGTGCTTTACAATAGTCCAAACCGAATATAAGCAAGACATGTGTTACTGTGGCAGATCAAATAGTTTTGGGACTGGCATATTTGGCACTCAGTAAACTAATTTGAGTTATGAATGTATGTTAGATCTTCTTTTTGCTTTTCTGGATTAGTTCTGAGACTGCATGTACCAGAAAACATCACTCAGTTTAAAACTGTTGTAGAAAATGTGAAAGGGGAATTCAATTATGGTGTTGTGCACCAAATTGCTTTTAGCCATCTGCTTCCTCATTTTGAATCATGGTTTGTACTTGACTGAATCACTACCAGGCTTTCATCTCAAAATGTTGCAACAAGTATTGGACAAACATCAAGTACACAACAATTTGCATGAAGGAACTTTTCCCATCTGCTACTAGAAATCTGGATGGAGTCTCACTATTGTCTTTTCTGATTATTCTTTTCCTTTATCAGTGGTTCTGAGAGTATGAAACATATCTTTTAGATTTTTAAATTTTAAGAATGTCAAGTCTTAGGAACTTAAATAGGATCTCTGGTGCTGGTATCCCTATCCTGTAGTTGCTGGCTAGAGATTATGAAAGTCATAGTTATGAGACGGGGGAAACATAAACTTTTACTTTTTTTGTGTGTGGTTTAAAATTTACGCTTTTTTCCACTCTGAAATTGAAGCTGGAGAATGTTGGTAATTTGTTCAAACAGAAATTGAAATTTCCTGCTCTATTTGCACCAACCAAATTCTGCGAACTGCTCGTATTCTCAGGTATGTTTTTCCTGCCTGTCATACAGAAGCCTATCAGATCAGACAGATGTCAATCACAATTGAGCACTGAAATGGTTTAGTATGACAATAGTTTAACATGACTATTAACAGCCTAAGGCTTGGCAGGGATGAACAAAACTATCAGCTTCATTTTCTCTCCCCTACTCCTCAACAGTTAAGAAATCTGCAAGTTTTGTAAAATGCTCATTTAAAAAAATGAACTGAAATTCCTCATTCATCTTTAATTGTAGCCCAATATAGAGAGAGGTCAATACATTCACGAAGGGTGGCTTGAGTCATGGGCAGAATTTGGAAAAAACTACTTTTTTTTGTCACAAGTCCCAGCAGTCTGTAGTCAGCATATAAATTGACTGTGCTAACTGGTGGATTCCGGGAATGGTCTTCAAAAAAAAAAAATGTTTCTAGCCTTTGCTTATAGGTAGTTAAAGAATAGCACAATTGCCTAGTCAGTATTTCTGAATTTCTAGACAAGAGCAGGAAAATTCAGAAGATTAGTGCTGCTGGTTTAAAGAATATGTAAGTCACGTAACATAATTCACTACTGGTTTCCACAGACTTGCACACAGAAAGGAAGAATGATCTACCCTACATTTTTAGCACTACAGATCACGGTAACATCAGAATTTTCCCATTATTCTATATTAAAAATGATCTTTGTAAAGTGAGCTAAATTTGTACGGCACTGCACCTAGTCTATTTGCAGTTTTTTTTAAAAAATCCATGCAGAAAAGAAGTCAAAGACAGCTAATTTCAACCTGGACACAACATATGTGATTTCAAATGCTTAGAAATCTGAAGCTTACTTCCTGTGCAACAAAGGTTTCCTTCTAGACTCTTTTGCTAGAAGTGTAATAGCTATCTTGCATGTAAAAGTAAATTCTTTAGCTTAGTTGATCTGATTATATTTTTTCTAATCCCATAAAGGTCACTGTTATCTCGCTAAAACCATATTTCCATAATTTGTTTTTCCCATAGTACAACATCAAGGGTCAGGGTTTTGTACACAAGTCATTAACATTTCAAAAGCTTTGAAAACTCTATTTCTGTAAGATGTGGAAGTACTTTTGATAACATGCTTAATTTCTTAATATTTGAATAATTAAGTTTTTTAAAAAAATATATGCAGCAGCAAGTTACCAAATGAAAAGCTAACATTTTAAATAAAAAAATATTCTTTTTCCATGAAGGGCATTGCCACATTTAATCTATTATCCCCTTACTAATATTGTCAGAGATGGGCACATGTATTTTCACACATATTAATAAATATCATACTATAAAAATCTTTTATACTTTCCCCTCAACTTCCCTTATTGAATGTATGACACTTGCAATGTACAATTTAATGATTCCATGTGTTAAATCAAAGCATTACATGTGGCTAACTTATTTTTATTAACGGCACTTCTTCTGTTGCTCAGAAAATGATGTTTATGTTACACTTACCACTAGGGATCATGAGACTGGACTGCAGTATCCATGATCCCAGACAGGAAATGATACTGCAATGACCATTTACCCCAAGATGGGTCTGATGGACCCAATGAAATTAAATGAGGGCATTTAAGGTGTTCAAGGTAATTATGGTTCCAAATTCCATGATGCCTGGTAGCCAATGACATAGTATTATTTTGGGGAGAACAGTCCCTCTGGGCATCTCCAGTGTTTGGAGCGCTCTTTCACCTGCCAGACTTGTGGGCATCGTGCATGATGATGCTTCCTCCTGGATGAATGCACTGACCTGGCCTGCATAACAGCAGCCTAGCTGGAATTGCCCAGAGCTCTCAAAATTTTTCATAGCTCTGCCTGCCTCTGTGTCACAGCAGGCAAGGCCTGAGGAACAAGGAAGCATTACTGCAGTAAAGATGTAAACATTTGACCAATTCATCACAAGAATGAATAATTTCCACATTTTTTTTCTCGAGCATGAGAGAAAATGAATAGACTGCACAGTTTGCACTCAGTATTCCCACATCCCAAAGTATTTCAGGAAATTATTCTGTGTAGACACACACATTGTGTGTGTGTGTGTGTGTGTGTGTGTGAAAATCAATCAAGGATTGTATTTTTAAAAAGCATATTTTGTAGAGAAAAACATTTTTGTGCAAAAAAAAAAAGGTAATCTTGATTGAAAAATTGCAATTTTGCACCCAAAACCCAAATGTATTTCCAGAAAGTTTTTGTTTTTGTTTTTTGCACAAAATGTGGAGGGGTGTGTGAAAAAACAACACATTTTGTGCAAAATGTGCAAAAACTATTCCCAGAGATACTCATGAGGTTGTGTGCCAAAATCATGGAGGGAAAAGATCATGTGCAAATAAATAAGTAAATAAATAAATATTTCACATGTTGTTTTTATAATTTCCCCAGGTGAAAACCAGGTGTAATTCTTCTTACCAAATTTCTTGAGTGTTTTTTTTTTTTTTGGTCAGGAACTGAGTAACAGTTTTTCTTTTCCCCCATCCCTATTTGCAATGGTATATAGTAATTCCACCTATGAACTGATCCACCCGTAGTTTGTCAAGTCCGTGCGTGTATGTGTTCGAAGGTGAGGGTCTGGAACAGAATAAGGATGCCTTTGGTGTATAACTCACTCTGGGGCACAACTGTCTCCCTTCCTAAACTAGCTGGGTTGGTCTTGGTGGTGGTGCTAGATCCCCTAGCTAGTTTTGCTGGGGGAGGGCAACTTTCATGCTAAGACTACCATGGCCATTTCTGCCCTACGCTGTCGTAGTGCTATTATTCCACTTTCACATCCTGTGGGATTCTGGGGTTTGTAGTTTACTGAGGCCAAAGAGCTCCCTGGCTGAAAATTCTAAAGGTCCCTCCCTAAACTGCAAACCCCAAGATTCCATAGGATGTTGAAAGTGGAACAATAGCACTATAACAATGTAGTGCAGAAATGGCTGATGTCAGAAGTGACTGAGACTTAATGTCCTCCATGGCAACTACATGTCTGTCCAAAGAGTTATATGACCCCATATACTTACCAGGTTACACTCTTGTCCTGTTTTTTTGTTTTGTTTTTCATTTTGTTTTGTTTTGTTTGTTCTGGGTGGAATACGTGTGACCTTTTTATGGAAAAAGTTTCTATAGTGATTACTACTGTCTGGTAAGGTGGAGTGTGAATTGTGTGGCCATCTAGATGTTACTGGACTACAAGTCCCAGAAGCTCTAGCTAAAGAAAGAAAATTTCTAGAAGTTTTGAAACCATGGGGACATAAAAATCCAGGTTTTCCCATTTATTTATTTATTTATTTCAAAAAATTGGGGGAACTGCAATATTAGTATTGATGACAACAGAGGTGAGCAGCTGTGGAAGGTCAAAGGCCACATTAGACCCTCAGGAGAACTTGGAGAGCTGCACGCTCCAACACACATCCCTGCTAAAAAAAAAAAAGTTTTGCCCTCAAATGGACTCTAGGAGTCATGAGAAGCATTTTTGCCATGTTTTAGCTCCCCTAGACCATTTTAGGCTCAGGAGAGGGCCTTTTTCTAACAATAGGAAGTAAGCAAGTGTCACTTTCTGTTCTTTCGTCTTTCACAGAAAGGCGTCTCCTGGGCCTAAATTGGTGCAAAAACTTTACCCTTGAGTGGCATATAAATGGCCCTAGGGTCACCTGCAGCTTTTAGGGCATGCTCTCCCCACCCATGCTTTACAGATTTAAGGACACTTTGTTGCTTTAGAAACATTAAATCTGCCATACATAATTTGGTTTGGCAGGAACGTGTCATGTTTAATATATTAAAAGTCGCCTTTTCAGGGAAAAAAATACTTTTTCAATCTTTGAATTTACTTTTTAAATTTTGTCTATTTCACTACAAATGGAACTACAAGGTCCTGAACTGTAAATAACCATGGAACTATAAAGACCCTCTTTACTTTTACCAGTTTATGAGGAGCTGGCAAAAAAAAAAAAAAAATAAAAACAGAAGAAATCCTCAACAATAGCAAACAAGGAAAACAATTTTATGTCCTCTAGTCTTCTATAGTGTCAAGCACAGATAAAACATTTCTTTCTATCATCTTGAAAGAGATGGGTTGCACCTCAAAACTGTTGCTACGAACGTATTTGCTAGGGGTTTTGCAAACCCCATAGGGAAGGCTTTAAACTGCTAAGCTAGCCAGATGCAAAATGGAGCTATTGCATGATCACATGTATGTAAAATAATTACACTGACTTTCATCATACTTGTCTCCTGGATTTTCCAGGCTAGCAAATCTTTCTTCTGCCAGTACTTTGGACTCATTTGTCATTCCTGAAACCATATTCTGACTCCTTTTTCACATCCTGAGAATTTATTGCAGTGTAATCTCAAATAGGAACTCCTTTGAAATTTAAAGTATTGCTATGGTCCCAATCAGATTCCAGCCCAATAAATCCATGTGGCAGAATGTGTATACCTATGAGTCACTACCACACGACCCTTTAGACTGAAAAAAAAAAATAACAGCTGGTTAGGCCACTTTTTTTGTATACAGTACTGTGCACAAGGAGCCATTTCTTGGACTTTATAGCTTGCATTCAGTAAAACTAATCACTGGAATTATTTGCAGTTCAAAGACTGTCTGTGATATCAGAGTGTTCAAAATACTTTCTTCCAAATGGGAGATAAATTTACTGTTAAAAAAATGTAGTTCCAAACATACATCTGTGCGATTTGCATTGATCTTTGTGAAGCATCAAGTAGTCCAGAGTGTACCTCAAGCACATTTCCTTTCGTTCATGACTACTGTTTTCCTGTTACATACCTATATAATAAACAGGCAGAAATACAACAGATCTTTTCCTTCTGGACTTTTAGTACCTGCTTGGCACTTTGAATATGAAGTGTTCAACAGCTCTGCTGCAAATATAAGTTACAGGTAACAACTCAAAGCTGAAGGTTGACAAGATGAAAAATAATCAAGGGAAGCTCAAAGTCTAGACATGAAGGCTACAAGCAGTTGTATTTTATTCAGCGTAAGACTGTCGACATGAAAATATCCTAGACAGTATCACACATTCTGCATTTGTTTGCCCTCAAAATTGCTGAACACTGCCATTTTGAAGAGATGCTACCAACATTAGGGGCTCTGAAATGCTTTTGTTCCCAAGGCTGTATAGTAGAAAGTCATCTTATACAAACTGGCTAACGCTTATAAATTTGATACTGTAGTTACCATAACAGTAATTGTGTTTGAAAAATTACAACAGTAAATTTGCAATCAAGATATATGAAGTTACTATGGTTTGATTTTTTAAAAAATAAATCCAATCAGGATTTTGGAACAAGAAGAGAATAATTAAAATGGCTTTTTATTTTTATTTTATTAGCTTGAAATTACTAGTGGGACCTTAATATCTCAGTTATTGTAAGAAATTATTTATTTTTCTAAAGAGGAATTCAAAGTGTGTTCTGATAACTAACATTTATAGAAGTCTAAAAGATTAGATGAATTCAAATAATACATCTATAATGCCACCTAAAATGCCACCCCATAACAAGTCAGGGATAACTGGCATTAATGCCGATATTTAGCATTCTCCATTTCCTGATACTGATCAGAGTCCTGTTGGGATATGACATTGGTGTAACACTGTATTATGCAGGCAGTTGTACTTTGTGAACTCATGTGCATGGAGATATCCAGTGCCCCCTTCTTCATTTGTCCACAGCTCAATGATCTGGCTTAAGAGTGAGTCCAGAATGCTAACACAGCTCTGCCTTCCCATGATCTAGAACAGTGACCAAGAAAATCACTAGAATGGTCATTAGAGTGTCATCCAGAACACTGCATAAGTTTGCCAGTGGAGTTTTATGCTCCACCAGTACTGACTATCACACGTTCAGTTTACCGGGCAACAAAGGACTTCTAAACATACACAGAGCAGCTTTTCCTCATAGACAGTCTACTCAGCAGTACACTGTAAAGGGATTTAGAACCACAGAATCACAGAGCTGGAAGAGACCACAGCAGCCATAGATTCCAACCACCGGCCACACACTCAAATCAACCCCAGCAAATGGCCATCCAGCCTCTGTTTAAAAACCTCCTCAAAGAAGGTGACTCCACCACACCCTAAGCCAGCATGTTCCACTGCTGAACAGCTCTTACCATCAGGAAGTTCTTCCTGATGTTTAGGTGAAATCTCTTTTCCTGGAGTTTGAATCCATTGCTCCATGTCCTAGGCCATTTCCTGGGAACACTATTATAGTGCTATTATTCCACCTTCAACATCCTGTGGAATTCTGGGATTTGTATTTTACCAAGGCCACCACCATATTTTACTTGGAAAGAGTGAGACATGTCCAGAAGTAGGCCCAATGCTGAGCAACTATACTGACATGCTATTGTGACACACAAGGTTCTGTCAGCTGAGTGTGTAAAAAGAATTTGCAGTTGCCCAGCGATGGAGACTTCAAGTCACCACTCTGTCATAATCAACTTACTGATGCTGTGCCACTATACCTTCAGTCTATATCTGTGGCATTTAGGGAACAGAAATGGATTTTTAAATAACAGTTTCAGCAACCAAGGATTCAGAAACATAATAATTGGTCAAGTGAGTGTTTAGGGAACAAGCCCAAACATTTTCAGCTATACAATGATCATAAGAGAAAGTTTAGTTATCTTGGAAAGAGAAAGAAGAGGGAGCATAGAGAGCTGTACATCTTTACAAAAAATCTTCTCACTGGGATTCTACATGACCTAGCAAAAGCGAAGGCAAAGGATCAAAGAGGTCAGTTGAATTTTGTAGAACACAAATTCTCTCCACTTTTTAATGGTTAGCGTTCAGTTAAAGGAACACTGGTGCATTTTTTCCATAATGTCTCATTATAGAGAGAGTACCTGGGTGGTAAGTGTTGCTGCTTCTCTCTTAAATTCACTCAAGGTAAATTTGCATTCTACATTACTTTAATCATCCATATATAAAAACTTTAAACAGCTGTATTAGGGTGTGTGTTGCAGGATGATCAAGATCTTAGTATCAGGACTGTTGCTGAGGGAAGGTTACCTCTTACCTTCATGCTGCAGATTAACATTTTTTCTCTCAGAACTGCTGAACAATAAAAGGCCAGCTCTTCCATTTGAGGCTGAGCCATACTCTTCAAAGACTGTAAAGTTCTTAGCCTCTAAACTTTGTTCATAAATAGTCTAATATTTAACATAACAACACAGGCTATTTGGAAGTTCCTGGTCTTTGGACGTTCCCTTTTTTACCCTCTCTGTAGTGAGATTGAAAGTGGGTATCTAGATATGTGTATGTTTGTACGTAGGTAGGTAAGTAGAGTCAGCATAGTGTAGTGATTTGACCATTGGACTACAATTCAGGAGACCAGGTTCGACTCCCTGCTCAGCCATGGAAACTCATTGGGTGAACTTTGGCATGTCACACACTCTCAGCTGCCAGAAAACCGTGTGATAGGTTCACCGTAGAGTTGACATAAGTTGGAAATGACTTAAAGGCAAACAACAACAGTTAGGTATTTGGTTTACATTTTGTCAAATATGGGACTCAACGGGACTTACAAATTGAAAAAATGTAACTGAAGCAGTGAAAAATTTAAATAGTGAGTAATTTTCTTAATGTGAGGAAGCGAGGATTGCTTGACAAAAAGAAGGTTAAGAGGTGACACATAGTCATGTTTAAATATTTGAAGGGATGTCATGCTGAAGATGGAGCAAGCATGTTTTCTGCTGCTCTAGAGACTAAGGCCATTTCCATACTACACTTTTATAGTGCTATTACTCCACTTTCATCATCCTATGGAATCCTGGGGTTTGCAGTTTAGGGAGGGACCTTTAGAATTTTCAGCCAGAGAGCTCTTTGGCCTCAGTAAACTACAAACCCCAGAATTCTACAGGATGTTGAAAGTGGGAAAATAGCATTATAACAGTGTAGTATGGAAATGGCCTTATAGAGTGTGGCCATTTCCGCACTAGACTGTTATAGCGCTATGATTCCACTTTCAACATCCTATGGAATCCTGGGGTTTGCAGTTTCAGGAGGGGCCATATGTCCCCTCCCTAAACTGCAAACCCCAGGATTCCATAGGATGTTGAAAGTGGAATCATAGCGCTATAACAGTCTAGTAAGGAAATGGCTTGTGACTCACCCAAGGTCACTCAGCTGGTTTCCATAGATGAGCAGGGATTTGAACTCCAGTCTCCAGTGTCACAGTCCAATGCTTAAACCACAACACTACACTGAATTGTCCCCTTGTTTTTCTTTTCCTTTTTCCTTTTTTTATTTTACTACACTGGCTTGTCTCCTGATGCTCTTTCATTTTTTCCTAGACATAAAAATATTTTTACTCCAAAACTTGTTATGGATGTGGGAGGGGGCCAAATAGGGAGGTGGGGAGCAGAAGAAGCATTACAAAATGAGAGCAAGGAAAAGGGATACACAACAGCCCAGATACTCAGACTGAAAGACGTGGGTGCACTGGAAACATGCACATTTATTCAGGTTTAGGGCACCATCTGCATGGCTACAAGCAAGCTGTTTGACAATGTACTCCAATCACTACTTGTTATTTCCAGCATGGAGGCACATATTTTAATTACACAAAACAACATCATCCCATAAAGTTCTCATCTGTCTTGAGAGTGTTAAATGCCTCCTCACTAACGACTGCAACTGAAAAATGGGCAATGCTGGGTCTAGTATGTGAAGCCAGATTGTATAATATTTTGTCTGGTTTCCAGAAGGAGGTGTAACTACGTGCAGGCTTTAAAAGATTTCAAGCCATATGTTTCTTTCTGCTTCTGCAAGATAAGGCCAGCCAAACCTGACTAAGAGGGCTCTCGGGGGGTAGAAAACAAGACAACTAGCACTGCAGTACAATCCTCCTTGTTTTCTTTGGGCCTTCAGAGCTTCTTAGTGGAGATTCCATGGGGAGTGAGTGTATGTTCTACTACTAAACAACCAGTACCTGGTAAACATCCTGGAGCTAAAAATTCTTTTCTTTATAATGTTGTCCTTTTGTTTTTGAACCTTGCATCTGTGTGTGTGCATATGTCTTCAAGTCACCTGTCAACTTATGGTGCCCTCATGAATTTCATAGGGTTTTCTTAGGCAAGGAGTACTCAGAGGTGGTTTTGTAAGTTCTTTCCTCTGTAATATAGCACTACACATTTTAACAGAACCTTCAGAAATTAAAGCATCAATTTCCGAGCCCCCCCCCCCCAAAATATATAAGGGTCACAAGCAGCAAGTGTGAAATTATTAGTGTGAGAAAGCCTGAACAGCAAGAGTGGGGCATTAATTTGTGATTTGTGTTTATAACTCTTGCCAAATGGCATACAGAAAACTTCACATAAAATTATACAATGAGCAAGAGGCCCATGTTAAATGTTACTGAAAATAAGCAGGTGGTGAAGAATTGAGAAAAAGACAGAAATGTGGAATGAGTAGAGGAAAAACATTCTTGCATAAGGAAATGAAGCCAGGCAGAAGCAAAAGGTTCCACTATCTCAACAGGTATTTATTCTCATCTTCCAGTAAAATTATATAATCAAGTGCTTGTATTGTTTTTATTTATGCTGAGATCCTGTCACATGTAGGGATCATAGGTCTTGATGGCCTAGCAGAGTGGAAAAAATCAAGGGAACACTTGTCTTGTAGCAACGGAAGAAGTAGCTCCAGTTGAACAAGGTGGTTTCTTAGTGGTTAATGTCATCCTAGTGGTTGCTAAAAAGTTCTATATACCGTTCATGACTGCAACAATTGGTTCTTGGGATACACTTGACTTGTTTGTAGACATTCTCAGCTATAGCATATTTGTGTTTCTGCTGCACCTTTATTTTTGAAGTAAGTACATTTGGCATAGTCTTATGTCACCTCTGCATTCAACAGTGCACCCAGGTGTCTGCTTCCTCTACAGACCAACACCACAAATCCCACCCTTTGGTGTCTAGGCCCAATTCAGGAGCTTTCCCATTCTGTTCCCCCACTCAGACAGATGTTCTTATGCTTTTCTCCTCTTTCCTGCTCCATCTTGTATTGAGTTAAACCCTTCCCCCTAATTTCTTGAATCCAAGAGACCCATTCCTCCATATGTCATTTCACCTCCATTAACTATTCCCCCTTCTATTCTATTCCTGAGTACCACACTTGCTCCCCGACCCCGTTTCTCTCCTTACTACCACTGTATTTTCCAGATACCAATTGAGATCCTGAGGCTCATAGATCCATAGCTTGTTAATATGGAGTCACTAACCAAGTCCAGACATTCTAAAAACTGGGTGCAACCAATGTGTAATCAATGTATGGTAAAGGCTGTTCTTTGAGCAGAACATCTATATATGTGCAAGATAGGATCAGTATGCATGTTCTCTATTTTAGCATATACAAAACTAAAAATCACCTATGTGTACAAGTTTGTGTGCGCATCAAGGCCTGTGCCCAAAGAATAGTCAATAGAAAATGATCAGAGGATGAGCTTGTTGCCACATTTTCATCCTATCAACCCCAAGCACACATACACACATACACTCACACAGAGTGCTTTTATTCACTGAATACTGGAAAGGGCAACAATATACTCCTTTTAAAAATGTTATGTTCTGGGCAGAAGGTGAAATTCCCAAAACCTACAGCTGAATAGTTGTGCTTTTCTTTACCTCAGTCTAGTACAGTTGGCATTAAATTCCTTTGTGTTTTCACAACTGCTGTCACTTTTGATGCAATGTACTGATCAGGTGTCTCTACTCCTACAATCATCTCTGTTTCATCTTTCTTAACTTTCCTTCACCCTTTCAACTGTCTCTCAAGCTGTATTTTTCAAGCAAATACCCACCTACCCCAAAACATTTTTCCAGTTTCTCCTGCTGTCTGATGTCAAAGTTCTATGCCGTTCTCTAAGAGCAGAAGGATTTAGACAAGTCTTTTTAAGAGAAAAAAAAGTGATATGGATTCTGAAAGGAGCAAATTCTTACTGAGGAATCTAGTCAAAGGTCAGGTCATTCACTGACTTAAGATAGATGTCGGAAATAGCAGATGTACCTGAAGATAGATAGATCGGCAGGCCAAGGTTTTGAGGATAAGTCTTAGTTATACTAGAAAAAAAGTAATTCTGCAAAATTTCAGTTTTGTTACATTAAAATGTGTGAACAAGCCCCTAAATCCAATTTTTAAAGTACATTTTTTAGAAGTGCATGCCATTCATCCAGAGCCAAAATATGAAGTTTGAAAGTATCTGAATTTGATTTTAAAATTACATCAATTTCTGAATATATGCAGAAGTGCTTTGGAAATATAGGTATAGATATATCCCCATAGCACTTCTGCATAAATTCAGAAATAAATGCTGAATAAATGAGTTGCAGCAATTTAAACTGACACATACATACAAACACACACACACACACACACACATTCATACATACACAGCTTGGCTCTTTATAAAAAGAAAGAGAGAGAAAGAGAGAGAGAGAGCACAACGCTATTCAAAAAACTGGTGCTCCTTGGTTTAAATCACTACATCACATTTTCTACAGAATAAAGGTTCCAGAAACACAAGTTTTAGAGAGTTAAAAAAAACAGGAGCACATCTCCCTGCAATCTCTCAGTCTGTTGGAAGAACAATGTATATTATCATTTCTTATGAACATACTCATTGCCTTCAGCACTGAAGTCTGAAGTTCTCTGCTTTCCTGATACTCATTTTTGCTGTCATGTTGTAAAACATTGCTCCTGACATCCAAACAAACAATTCTGATAATTTGCCCTAGTCAGTGCAGGCTAAAGTTAAGCCCAGACAGAGCCCCACATCAACATCAGGGTCATCTTTTTTAAAAGTATTGCCATCCAATTAAAACACCAGCTCCTACATTCAGAGAGCCATGTGACACACTTCTTCAAATTTTAATATTTCTTTTCCAAGGCCTTTTCCACAACTCACCTATTTTTGGCACTGGGGTGCGGTGCTCGCGTTTGCAGCCTCTGGAATGAGACTCTCGCTTCCCTGCTTCTTCGGCTCTGCACAAGCTTCCTACTCGCACAAGAGCCCCACCTTTTCCTTTCGCAGTGCAGCCTGGGACCTTCCCAGGCTGCACTGGCCAGGAAGCGCGACCAGCCCAGCTCCCGAGGCTCCACACGCAACGTAAGTGCGCGCAGGGCCCTGGTGTGATGCGAGACCACGCAGCATTTTTGGCTTCAAGCCGAAAATGAAAAAATGCATGCCAAGCCCTGGAGCATTGTGCAAATGTGAGTACATTGTGTGGACCACTCCTCACACGTGCACAATGCTCAAGGGGTCCTTTCGCATTGAAAATGCCATGCGAAAAGGGCCCAAGAGGAGCAGGCCTTCCTGTCTTTATTGGGCAGAAGACAAGGCCCCCACCCTAATGAACTATAATAAATTCTAAGGACCAAAATAAGGCATATTTTTAACCTCAGAAGTAACTGGAGAATCTAGTGAGTTGGAGAAAATCACTAGAAAAACTAGCCAATTAATAACTTAATGGGTTGATTGGTGAGTTAATCTAATCCTGATGAAATTTCATTGAAGTTTCTGGTGAGACTGATAGGATATAAATTAACCCGGAACTAAAACATCATTGATTTTATTGAAGACAAAGTCTAACTAACTTAGACTGAATCCAACACAATATTAATAAAATATTAAGACAAATAAAAAGGCTAACCATCCAATATGTGAACTAGCATCAGTCAACATGAAGGTTTATTTCAATCATAGCAAAAATCTCATCCTTCCTCATCCTTGTTTAGCTGGCCTTCTGCAGTTTTCCTTCATAGCTCCTTGAGTGTTCATTTCCCTGGAGGGCAAACTGGGATATACCCAGAATTTGGCAAGTTAGTTCATTGATAATACATTGTCTGAGGTTAATTGGACACCTACTTTAAGACTCATCCAGTCAGCATAGCCATGACCATGTTGGCTGGGCAATTGTGGGAGCTGTAGCCCAAAATGGGAACTCTCCCAAATTCAGGATATTCCACCTTGAACGTCCTCACTAGGATCTGGAGGGGATGGCAAGAGCAGATTGGTGATCTGCTTTCAATTTCATCTCTCTCTCTCTCTTCTTGAACGCATACACAAATAATTTTTCTGGAAAAAGAGAGGAGTTTGGGCTTCTCCTAGAAACTAGCTAGATCATCATAGCAAGACTCTGCCTTCTTCTTTACAAGCAAGGCTATAATAATGTCATATCAATTTCATAAGCTTCATTATTATTACCTTGCTCAGGATTATGAGGGGTTTTTTTAAAAAAAAGTCATAATGTTACATATTGTTCTACCCTACGATATAGGGAAATGAATTCCTAGTTTATTACAAACTGCAGCACAGTTAACAACCAGCTGCTTCTTTAGAGACCTCTCTGCATTATTCTGTTTGCTTCACCTCCTGATGTGGAATTATTCATCATAAATTCAATTTTACACCAGACAGTGCAGAACTAAATTCTCTCATTAAAAAAGAGAAGTTTTATTTTAGTTTGCTGCATAGTACATTTGAATCTATAACAGCCCTAGTTTTAAAATAGTTTCATGTTAAAATGAAAATTGCAGTTGCATTTAAAGCATAGGTATACAATAAAGACCTGTGTATAATTTAAACACCAGACTTCAAGATTAAAGAACGTGATGCTTTTAGCAGACTTTGAATCTGAATTGTTCACCGTGGTGTAAGTACTACAAAGCATCCTGGCTACAATACAATGAACTATTCAGATTCACTGGATCATGGAGGAAAAGGAACAATTTAGCATTTGCCTTTTTTTAAAAAAATAGTATGATAACAAAGGTGACTTGGGAGAAGAGCCTCCACACAAATTTTGTATCAGATTGTTTATTTCATCACTATTACAATATTGTCACTGGCTCTCTTATTCCAGGGAGGAAGGGATAATACAAGGGGATGAAATTCTACTAAGAAGAAGGTAAGCTGTGTTGAGCCATGTGTTGGAAAAGGAGATAAATCATAGTAACAAAACCAGAACAAAAAGCTGTTGATTTTCAAATAAATAATATACTGAAAGTGTAGTGTCATGACTAACTTGGTGGCTAGTTCTCATCTTGAGGAGCGTCTAATAAAATCCGCAACAGAAACAGGAGAAACACCTCAAGATACTGAAAGGATGCTCATACTGCTCATAGCTGATGCTATGAAATCAACTAATTCAATATAATCGTACAAGATACAAAGGCAAAGCTGTCAGATCTCCTTTGGCACACAATGTTTACATCTAATTTTACAAATATACCTTTATTGCAGGGGTGGGCAACTGTGGAAGACTAGGGAACTGCATTAGCCCCTCAAGAAACTTTGGAAGACCAGGCACACCCTGCTACAAAAATGAAATAAAATAAATATCCTCAAAAGCCTTCTAGAGAGCATGTGGACATTTCATAGAATCAAAGAAATGTAGAGTTGGAAGAGACCACAAGGGCCATCCAGTCCAACCCCCTGCCATGCGGGAAAACCCTCAAAGCACTGTCGACAAGTGGCCATCCAGCCTCCGCTTAAAAACCTCTAACGAAGGAGACTCCACCACAATCCGTGGCAGCACATTCCACTGCCGGACAGCCCTGACCGTCAGGAAATTCTTTCTGAGGTTCAGGTGGAATCTCCCCTCCTGCAGCTTGTATCCATTGCTCCTTGTCCTGGTCTCAAGAGCAGGAGAAAACAAGCCCACTCCCTCCTCGACATGACATCCCTTCAAATATTTAAACATGGCTATCATGTCCCCTCTCAACCTTCTCTTCTGCAGACTAAACATACCCAGCTCTCTAAGTCTGTCCTCATAGGGCATGGCTTCCAGGCCCCTCACCATTTTGGTTGCCCTCCTCTGGACCTGCTCCAGCTTATCCATATCCTTCTTGAATTGGGGTGCCCAGAACTGGACACAGTATTCAAGATGAGGTCTAACCAATGCAGAATAAAGTAGTACCAATACCTCCCTCGATCTAGACACCATACTCCTATTGATGCAACCAAGAATTGCGTTGGCCTTCTTGGCTGCCGCATCACACTGCTGACTCATGTTCAGCTTGTAGTCTATTAAGACTCCTAGATCCCTTTCACACGTACTGTTAGCCAGCCACGTGTCCCCCATCCTATATTTCTGCATACCATTTTTTCTGCCTAAGCGTAGGACCTTACATTTCTCTCTGTTGAAATTCATTTTGTTAGCCTTGGCCCAGCTCTCCAATCTGTCCAGGTCCTTTTGAATTTTGATCCTGTCATCAGGCGTATTAGCAACCCCTCCCAATTTGGTGTCATCTACAAATTTGATCAGCGTGCCCTCTATTCCTTCATCCAAGTCATTAATGAAGATATTGAACAGCACCGGGCCCAGGACAGAACCCTGTAGCACCCCGCTAGTCACTTCTCTCCAGGATGAGAATCTGCCATTGGTGACCACCCTTTGGGTACGGTCAGCCAACCAGTTACAAATCCACCCGACAGTAGCCCTGTCCAGCCCAAATCTTACTAGCTTCTTTGCAAGAATGTCATGGGGAACTTTACTGAAATCAAGATATACTATGTCCACGGCATTCCCTTCATCTATCAAGCAAGTAACTCTATCATAAAAAGAGATAAGATTAGTCTGGCATGACTTATTTTTGAGAAATCCATGTTGACTTTTCGTAATTACGGCATTGTTTTCTAAGTGATTAGAAACTGACTGTTTGATGATCTGCTCCGGGATCTTTCCAGGTACTGATGTCAGGCTGACTGGGCGATAATTATTTGGGTCCTCTTTTTTTCCCTTCTTGAAGATGGGGACAACATTTGCCCTCCTCCAGTCTGCCGGAACTTCTCCTGTCCGCCAAGAGTTTTCAAAGATTATAGCAAGAGGTTCCGCAATGACCTCTACTAGTTCTTTTAAAACCCTAGGATGCAATTCATCTGGCCCTGGAGACTTGAATTCATCCAGTGTGGCCAGGTATTCCTGTACTACCTCTCTACCTATTCTGTGCTGCATTTCCCCCACTTCCTCACCTGCTCCCCAACCGCCAGGTTGAGTGTTTTTATCCTTTTGGGAAAAAACTGAGGCGAAGAAGGTGTTGAGGAGTTCTGCCTTTTCTCTTCCTCCTGTTATTAATTCACCATCTTCCCTGCGCAGTGACCCTATTGTCTCCTTCTTTTTCCTTTTGCTGCGGACGTATTTAAAAAAGCCCTTTTTATTGTTTTTAATGTCTCTGGCCAGCCTAAGTTCGTTCTGTGCTTTAGCCTTTCTGACCTTCTCCCTACATCTCCTGGCTACTTGCTTATAATCTTCTTTGGTGATTTCCCCCTTCTTCCATTTCCTGTACATGTTTTTCTTAACACTTAGCTCAGCTGAGAACTCTTTAGTCAACCATTCCGGTTTGTTCAGATGCCTTCCATTTTTCCTCCTTAATGGCACAGTTTTAGCCTGTGCCTTCAGTATCTCCCTTTTAAAGAACTCCCACGCATCCTGAACTCTTTTCTCATTGACTTTTCTTGACCACGGGATTTCAGCCAGCAGCTCCTTCAGTTTACAGAAGTCTGCTTTTTAAAAATCTAAGACGAGTGCCTGGCTACACTTGTCTTCTCTTCCCCACTGAATGCCAAATTCTAATAGGGCGTGGTCACTCTCTCCTAAAGATCCAACCAGTTCTACGTCATTAACAAGGTCTTCCCTGTTGGTCAGGATCAGATCCAGAATATTTGATCCCCTTGTCGCCTCCTCCACCTTCTGGACCATGAAACTGTCTGCAAGACAAGCAAGAAACTTGTTGGACCTTGCCGCCTTTGCAGAGTTTGACTGCCAACATATATCCGGGTAGTTGAAATCTCCCATTATTACTGTATCTCTCCTTTTTGAATGGGCAATCATTTGGTCTATGAAAGCGCCATCGAGGTCCTCAGTCTGGCTTGGAGGTCTGTAGTAAACCCCCACTATAATATCCCTATTGTTTCTCGCTCCCTTAATTCTTACCCAGATGCTCTCGACCTGGCTTCCGGTGTTCAAGTCATGGATCTCTTCACAGGTGAAAACATCCTTGACATATAAGGCTACTCCTGCTTCTTTCTTATTTGGTCTATTTCTACAAAATAGGCTCTATCCCTCTATTCCTACATTCCAGTCGTGAGACTCATCCCACCAGGTCTCAGTGATGCCTATCAAATCATATTTATTTTGTTGTACTAGGAGTTCAAATTCATCTTGTTTGTTTCCCATACTCCGTGCATTAGTGTAGAGACACTTAAGTCCCCGTGCCCTTCCTGCAAGTCCCATAGCATTGATTCCACGCCTCCCACGATTGGATGCTATTCCTACTTTCTCCCTGTTTCTAACCACCCCCCAGGCCATTATACTCTAAGAATTAGCAACAGGGAGTGAGTGGAAGTCACTTCCTGTTGCAAAAAAGGGGCAAGTTATTTAGAAGCAAACAAAAAAAATGATCCTTGGGGACCCTGTGAGGCTACATGTAGTCTGCAGGCCACATTTTGCCCACCACTGCTTTATCACAACCCCATAAGGCAGGGATGCTGAATCTGCAGCTAAGGCTCGGCAAGAATGTGGTTTCACTTTCCTCTTCCTCTTCCTTTTTTTTTTTTTTTTAAGGAGTTTACCTGAATTTACAAAACTGAAATATGGGAGAAAGCAAAAAAATCTATCAGTCTCTACTTGTTCTTGGACTGCAACTTCCATTAGCCACAAACAGAATGACTAATGATTACAGGTTGTAAGAGCTTATAATGATGATGATGGCAATGAAAATCCTTATTTATAACTTCTTTTCCACCAAAGGGTAGAATACCAAACTTACACATTCAGAGACAAAGACAATAAAACATAACATTTTAAGTATACATAATGCTACAATATCTAGAGAGATACGTATCGCCCATCCTTTGCTTTCAGAACATCCTGTTTAGTAGGACAAAGGCCCGTAGAGAAGATGCAATAACGTAGTCAATGCATGTACCCAGCCTTTATGCATTTATTGGCATATCTAAAAAGACATTACTTGTATACACTTATAGGCACATAGATTCTCTTGAGAGGTCATACAAATGTACATGAGTTAGAAGTGCAGCCTCTGGTGTTAACCAGTCCATACATCCCCCCATTTGACATGGTTTAATTGGCAAAATATATTAATTGGCAGATATGTTTAATTGGCATAAAATATAAATTATACAGAAGGGATTCTGGTTGGATAGCTGGCCAAAAAGTAACTTCAACATGGCCAGGTCATACCTTCACTGAGAATTAGCCAGGAAAGCCTGACTTAATGGCTCTAAGCTAACCCTCTCAACAAAAACAATAAATACAGGTGCAGCCAGTAAGCACCCCTGCTGTGTGCATTTCCCATCAAAACCTTCCCAATTCCTCCTTCCTAGCACCTAAACCTGTTCCACATCACTCTTTTTCTGTCCTCAATGCAGAACTGGCATATAACCATCAAGGCCTTTGTCACCTCCATGCTAAAATCATCAACCTATTTCCCCCACACATTAAACCATCAACACATTCCGGCCACCTTTTGTCTACCTTGCAACCGCCATTGTTTACCTAGGCAGAGAGTCATCAACACCTCATGCCTTCAGGGCAGGTTTTTTGGTATAAGAGACCCCAACTTTGGTTACCTCCTTGTAGTACATGAGTTGTGGGCATCCATTCTGTCACGCTGATTCCTGATATTGTACTGTCCTTGGGCACAAGCCTGAGCCACACTGATTTTCTTCATCTCCCTCTCTCTCTCTCATTCCCTCCCTCTCTCTCTTTGGAATGGTAAATATTGCTCATTCTACTCTGAACTCTCCTCTATCCACCTCTCCTCCCTGTCTTTCAGTTAGTCTTGTGTGAATGTGTGCATGAGTGTCAATCTTTGTGTGCTTGTTTGACTTTCCCCCAATAAAACACATTCTAGACAATTTATAGATTTATAAGTCTTTGGCTGATTTAACTGAAGTTACTCCATAAACATTGGTGAAAAGGTCCTACCAGTTACCCCTCTTCTTGCAGCCTTCTTAATTTGAATTAATTAAATCCTCATTTTTACATTTAATTGCTGGTTCTGATAGAGAATCTCACAGGGCCCATGCATTTGGGGTAACACTGGCTATCACGTCACTTTCCTATGTCCCTTATATAATTCACTCCACACAGATAACACAACTGCAAAGTATTTTAGTTACGAAATATTCCAGGGAAGTGGTCAAATTAACTATTTTATGTTTACAAGACAAAAATGTTTAAGAAGACAATCTTTTCCAAATATATTTTCCTTTATGCTTTTTAGTCACTGTAACAATAGTCCCCTCAGTAAAGACACAGAGGTGCATTGGGGGTGAGGGTGAAATAGGTAGTATCAAAAAGACTGTAGAGAAAATAGAAATAGTTATTTATTTACTGGTGCAACAAGCTTCTTGCTTGAAAATATATATATATATATAATTTATATTTCATCAGATAATTCTAACTCACTGAATAGAAAAATGCTTGAAAAATGTGTGACAATAAATGTTTGAGAATAAATTAACCAAAGATGGATGGTAATTGTTACTTTTTTGAAATGATAAATTTCAAGACAGCATTCTCCCTTCTTCACAGCATCAATCTGAAAAAAATCTTATTTAACCTGCTGAATGATACTGAATAATATTGTTTGAAAACCTATAGTGTTATCTCTTGTATGAATAAGGAAATTATTACATGTTGTTAGCATGACTGTTAATGGGAAATAATTATTACATTTTTGTGTATATTTTGGTTTTTAGGATGTAACTATTTTTTTTTTGTACATATTAAAGTGCATTTGTCTTTTAAAAAAGGCACCTCTATTGTGGATGAAGAGTCAGGAATAATTTTAAACTAATAAAGAGTCAGGAATAATTTTAAAATAATAATGAAGAGACAGGAATAATTTTAAAATAATAGAGATAACATATCTATCACATCTATCCTTTAACACTCATTACTGCAGGGTAAATAAGATGTGCTGATGAACAGAAGTCTAGAAATTATAGTGCATTTGTTGAGAACAAACGATCTAGGAAGGTTTTTATTCCCCCCCCCAACGTATTTCAGGAATTTACATTTTGTAGGGGGGCTTTAAATCAATATTAATATTGGTAGCCAGCACTGCGCATACAACAGAGAAACAGAAAAACCCACTAGTCCCTCAGTGTTATTTTTTTATTCTTTCCTAAGGGAACTCCTTGCATTCTTATAAAAAAGGAAGAAAACCTAGCACACAGCAGTCTATGCAAAAGAACAAATAAAAGAAGTTGTTTCCAAAACCATAAATTTCATGAATTCTAGTTCATGAATGTTTATGAGCAAGCAGATATGGATCACCAGTCATATGCTTTACACTATGATGACTTCAAACTTAATAAGCATTTTGAATTCACAGGAGAAAAGATGATAAAATCCACAGGATTCTCTGTCTTATCTTATAAAAGAATATATATCTGTAATAGGATTTGGTATTAGATTTTGAAGCTTGCATTATTTATAACATACAGTCTGGCCTCATGGACTTCTCAATATGCCTCTTAGTAGTTATAAGACCTGGGCCAGAAATCTGCTGAAGCATTACACTAGTGGACACAGTTTTTCTAGGGTTACATAATAGTGGTGAGGAAAAGCAGACCAAATCTGGTGGACCTTGAACACTATGGTCTCCACACCTTCCTTCCTTGATGGCCACAAACTCATGGCCCTTCTCCCACCAACAGTGCCTATACTGGTATAATAACCAACAGGATGCCAGCAGGAATCTTGTGGGTAGTGGACCAACAGGATCTCACCATTATAAGTAGATTGTGCTTATTCTAGATATTTTTATACATTCATACATCTCCAGAAACCACAGTTGTGTGGACATCTTGTCAGATCATCTGATAAGAATATAAAGACATCACATATTTAGATAGATAGATAGATAGATAGATAGATAGATAGATAGAGATAGAGCCATACAGTTATCATCATCAAAGTATTCCATCCTGCTTTCCCCTGAATACCTGCTCCAAGAGTGACAGTTATTTTTTGTGCATTTTTAAAATGTGCACATATTTTGAATGTACACATCTTTTGTACACATGAACTTATTGACTTGAATACGTGTGGGCTCATGCTAGAACTGTGCTCCATCTTCTTCATGCATTGTTCAAATTTCTGCATGCTGACAAACACATTTTTCATTCTTCTGAGAAATGCATTGCCAGCTCAGAAATCCTGAGATTTATAACAGCAAATTGCATCCAGGTTTGCATCAGGGCCTGAGGCTGAAAAGTTTGTAAACCTGTAGAAAAAGCTTGCAAATTTTTCATACATCTCTAACTGAGGAACATTTCAGACATGGTTACGTGGCAATGAGTAGGATTAACAGAAAACAGAATTTCACACCCTTCTGTTCTCCTGTGCTGTTCATCTTGTCTAAAATAATTCTTAATACATTTCCCTAAGTGAGAGGTGCAGTCACTCTGCTTTTCATACAGTTCTCACTCTCAGAATGCTGAAATCTCCTGTTGCTGATAACACTAGCATTGTTCCTTTGTCATATGCTTAGGCTGCAATTGCCATTGTGCTGAAGTGAGCTATTACCTCCCATTGGGAAACACATACCAAAATGTACTATATGGATAATACATGCTGCTTTCAGAATATGGAAGGCACACCAGGTGCATCAAGTCATATTCTTTGACAAGGATGAGGCTAGTTCTAAAGCTTTATAGGGAACTAGAAAGGCTGCAGTGCTACAGTATCACTGTTCCTAAATAAAAGACTACTCAGTGATTATGAAATCAAAAGCAATTACTTTCAGATTCTTTAGACCTTCATTAAACTTGCCTTATCTACAGCAGGCATTCAAATTATTTGATTCACCTTTCCTCTTAAATAGGAACCCCTTCTTGTTTGCAGCAGTATGTAGACCTTAGAGGACAGGGTAGAAAGGAGAGAAGACAACCCGCTATAGCACAGTAACTTCTCCATATGATTTAGTTTCTCTATCTGACTTTCCTATCCTGCCTCATCTGTATCTTTTCCAAACTTAGAACTAAAGTAGAGATATTCTACCAACATGGATGAGCTTCTGTAGAATACTAGATCCTGAGGGTGATGTTTTGATAAAGAAAAGAGAAGCCTGAGCTATATACAAGTAACTACCACTACCCCCCAACTGACACCCCTATCATAAGAAAGGTTGGAGGACATTGGGAGAAAATAGCTTATTGTCAGTTATCAGTTGAAAATACTCAAAGCAGAAACTTGACATTGGATCACAAATATTACAAGGAAAAGCTTAAATCACTATGGATCTAAAGCAAAATGTCTTTCAATCAGACTTATAAAATAAAGATTATTTATGAATTATGTGACGATAAATATTGGGACTCTTCTTCTCAAGGTGCAGATTACAAGCACAAATTCTGACAGTATAGAAAAAAACCAAATCTTATTGCCATTTTGTTCTGTTTTATATTTAGCTGTTGATACAATCTCAGCTTTCAATCAATCCCTTTAGGATCTTTCATGAAAGATTCTGTGGAATGAGTGATTTGAAAGGGGTCACCGATCTATTGAAAGCTGCAAAAATATAAAATTTATCATTATGGAAAAAGAGAAATCCTCCTCGTTCAGACTGGTTTTTCAAACCAACACATTTGCTGAAAATGTTCAGCCTTATTCTTTTTAATGGATCTGAATTTGTACTTCAGTGAATGGAAGATGATGTCTAAGATACGTTGCCATATAATTACAGTACTTTTTTAAAAATAAAATTGCTGGGGAGAGGAAAGCTCAGAGGTAACTAGTTAGAAATATAGGTTATCAATAACCAGTTACCTGTAATTAATTCTTTCCCAAATTAACAAGCATAATTAAATTATATTGCATGGGTTCCAAACTGACCTGGAACCCCATTTACTGACTGTGGGGAGGCAGAGAGAGTGAGGAGGTTGTCATTTTCTTCCTTGGTGGTGCAGCATCTTCCCAGGGACTTTGGCCATTTCCACACTACACTGTTACAGTGCTATTATTCCACTTTCAACATTCTGTGGAATTCTGAGATTTATAGCTTATTGAGGCCAAAGAGCCCTCTGGCTGAGAATTCTAAACGCCCCTTCCTAAGATGCAAACCCCAGGATTCCACGGGATGTTGAAAGAGGAATAATAGCACTATAACAATGTAGTGCGGAAATGGTCCTTATGTTCAGCACAGGATTACTGCATGGTTTTGAACCAGTCAGCCACCGAGGAGCTGGGTTGGCTGACTAATGTTTGGAACTCCCCAAGGAGATCTGGAGTTGGAAGTCTGCTTTCCAACCAGTCAATGAGATTTTGTGTATGGTTCTGATAAAAGTTTTTGCTCTCTCTTTATCTCTCTCTTTGTCACAACTTCATTGTCTGGTCAATTTGGCATTTGGCTGGATCCATTTTGAGTGAAATAGGATCTCAGCACCCACTGAAGGAGATTTTCTCCCTAACTGTAGGAAAAATTAGAAGACCAGACCTGGTAAATCAAGGATCCAATTTTATTTAGGGAAAGAAAAGCATTTCTGTCTCCCACCCTGACAGAACAGAATCTGAAAATAATAGCAGCCCTGAGCCATAAGCTTGTACATTCTAATATAGTTTGTAATAGTGACACAATTTGTCATCTTGGGTTCCTTGGTTCACCAGGCCTGGTCACCATCATCATCATCATCATTTCTTCTAGAGTCCTGGGGAAAAAAGTCCCCATTACCATCTTCCCTACTTTGAGGGTCCCTTTGGAGGTATTCATGGAGGTATTCATGGAGATACCCAGCTCAGAGGGCTATCATTCCTGCCTTATTCTCAAATGACAAGGGAAATATTCAGTGGCTAATACCTATACAGATTCCCATTTTCATAGGTTCTGCCCCCAGGCAAGCTGGACTGAGTGGTTTATTTGTTGGATTCATTGTGTTGTGCTGCTTGAAAACAACTGTAACTATAGAGTCCAACAAGGTGTCTCTGTACTATGTTTTATGCTCTCTCACACCTTCTATCCTCCCTTTCACTGCTAGTCCATCAAACTATTGTAACTGAATGAGCTATAAGTTCACTTAATGTGCAGGGTTGGTGTAACTTTTAGTTACCTGCAGTTATGAAGACATGGCCTCACCAAACGATGGAGGAATATCACACAGTTCAAGTGCTTCACATTTGGTGTTGTGAGTTTTGAGGTGGCTACAAGGTGAGCAGAAAGGTGTGCTTGCACAACAGGCCAGTTGTCTGAAGGATTTAGTTCCTCTTAAAAATAGGTATTTTAAGAGTTACGAGATTTATGTAATTATTTCTTTACTTTGGGAAATAGAAAATTACTTTTGCAAATTGTAGCATAATAGTCACTGACTACTTTCAAGCCTTGGAACTATAATTATTTCTTAAAGTAACTTTTTAAGCTCAAATAAATAAATAAATAAATAAATAAATAAGAATATAGCTCTCAGTTACCATACAAAATCCTCCACTTTGGCTGTAAAAGGAAAGCTGAAGCCTGAGACCTCCAGCTACTAATTAGCTGAGAAATGCTTTTCTCACTATCCACCCACACAGTACAAAATACTTCTGTTTGACACATGATATATGCAAGCCTTTGTGGCAGGCAGCTAATGACCTTTTAGAGACCAAGCTGTGTTACTGAAATGGCAAGCAGAAGAAGTGACATATTTTTAAATAATAAAATATAAATTATAAGAGAATGTTCCTCCACCCATCCAAAACCCTGCCATGATACTTCGTTATGTAGGAGCAAAAAAACCTCACTGGTTTCAAGAACAGCTGGATTAATGTATGAAATAGCATTTAGCTTCCAGTGCCAGAGCTGTGGCCTGTCAGAGTTCGGAAGAGGTTCCTAGCCTTTTCACCTACAATCTGGGACTCATTTCATAGAAGTGGAACAGATCAAAAGCCAATGCTCCAGTGTCACACTGTGATACAAAGTTATCCCCAACGACAATCACACAAACTGGGTCTACAAAGTAAATGGCTTTAGCCGATTCATGTTAGTGAGCCTGAGCCATTTCGTACTCCAGGAATCTTGCTGTAGTGCATTTGATTTCTTTTCCCTTCTGTGGTGCATAAGGAAGTACCACAATATAGATAACAGGATGTTGTTTGGCTGGATGGGCGGACTGACATCTCAGCTAAAAAATGACATGGAAAAGATTTGGTGCATGGGTTTTGTTGGTTGCTCAAGATCTGATCAGACTGGCATATGACTGGACATTTTGATACAGTCTGGTTTTGCTGTTTCGTGCTACTTGGTCTACTTAGAATCATTTGGGACAGTGAACCTATTTTCCTTTCATTCTTAGCTTACAGATGCTTATCTGAATTCAAAAGAAGGGGAAGATGTGATATTGGGATATAACCCTCCTTTGTGGAAGTACTTTGGAAGTACAGTTCTCCCTCCACATTTGTGGGTTTCACTTTTGCGGATTTGACTATTTGCGAAATGCCCGTTGCCCTCCCCATTCTCCCCCTCACACTCCCTGGCCTTTTGGCCAGGTGCAGGGAGGGGGAAAGATAATCCCTTCCCTGAACTCCCTCCCAGCAGCCCTCACAGGCCCTCCGCAGGGTGGCAGGTGCATGCAGGGCAGGATCATGCAAGGTGGATGATCACTGCCTTCCTGGATGCCCCGGACCTCCACAGGCACTCTAGAGTAGAACTGCAGGGTTGTGCAAGGCCAGCAATCACCGTGTCCCTGCACACTCCAGGGCCTCCACTCACATGGGCGCTCTGGAGGAAGCCCACAGGGTCATGCAGGGCCAGCTATCACCCATTTCCTGCATGCCCCCGAGGCCTCTGCTCACACAGGGGCCCCGGAGCAGGCCCGCAGGATTGTGCATGGCTGGTGATCACCTGTTTCCTGCACACCCCTGGCGCCTCTGCTCACACAGGGGCTCCAGACGAGGGCCACAGGGTCATGCAGGGCTGGCAATCGCAGCCTCTCTGCATGCCATGGGGCCTCTGCTCACACAGGCTCTCTGAAGGAGGCCCGTCCATCTTCTGCACACCCTGGGCACAGCAGGCAGGAGTCTGGAGGGAGGGCACCTGCCTATTTGTGATTTTTTTTTTTTACTTTTGCGAGGGTTCTCTGTCCCTTGCCCTCGTGAATGTAAAGGGTCTACTGTACTTATCATTTATATAGCTTTTCTGAGTGTTCTAAATGCTTCACATATTTTTTTCTGCAATCCTCACACACAGAGAAACCATTTGTGAGGCAAGTCAACAATTGTCATTCTCACAGTGCAGATGTGTGTATGCTGGAGGGGTGAAGTGGAGAAAAAAGTAGCTTACAGCTATGTGGGAGACAGGATTTGAGTCAAAGGTTTTCTAGCTCACAGCATAACCCAAATCATCTTTACTTAGAAGACAGCCCCACTGTGTTCAGTGGGATTTACATTTTAATAACTGTACAAAAAAAAGGTCACCTCAAACCACTGTAGTATACCAGCATTGGTGGAACAATTGCAAAGTTATCATTCATTTAAAAAAAAAACTATCAAAGTCTTCACAATATAAGATAGCTTGAGAAATTAAAATACTCACCGTCTCATAAAAATGTTCCTTACCTGAGATTTTTAAACACAGTAACTATAACATAGGGGTGGGAAAATCTTGACCTTCCAGATATTTTAGACTTTAAGAATCTGCAGCCCCAGCTAGCAAGGCCAAAAGTAAGTGATTATGGAAGTTAAAATTGAAAACATATGGAAGGACAAAAGTTCCCCATCTCTGTTATAAATCTCAAACATTATTGTTGTTCTTATGTGCCTTCAAGTCAACCCTGACCTATGAAGACCCTATCATAGGGTTTTATTGGCAAGATTTATTCAGAGGAGGTTTGCCATTGCCTTCCTATTAGGTAAGAGAGTGTGACTTGACAAAGATCACTCAGTGAGCTTCCATGGATGAGTGGGGATTCAAACCACAGTCTCCCATAGTCCTAGACCAACACTCAAACTATACCATATTGGCTTTCATGAAAGGCATTAGGTTTTTATATTTTATTTATTGTTTGCTTCCTACTAATAGCCATCCTCACACTGACCATTATACCTGGCAGCGAAGGAACAGAATGTGCCTATACTACAAATACTCGTCATCACTTTCATTTTCCCTGTCTCAGAAATGCAGATGTTAAGAGTGAAAACAAAGGAGATCAGCAGGAGATCAGCAATCAGGCACCTGCTCTTTTTAAAAAATGAATACCAATTACAAGTGGGATGAGATTGAACAGGAACATAGGGGTAGGGGTTAACTTTATCCTTGTCTAATTTGCTTGTGTAAAGTGCTTTGTCCTATAGAAAGAATAGCAGCTGGACCTGTTAGCATGCAAACAGCCCAAGGCTTTCACTCACATTTCACTTAGAATCAAAATCCAGTCATATTCATTGATCCATTTATCTAGCTGCTATTTTTTAAAATAAAATAGTGAAAGATCCATTCATACGTCACCCAACCAGGGACTACCTAAGACCTTTTACTGCTCGAGGCAAAACAGAAAATGACACCCACTATTCATTAGGGATGCAAAGAATTTTCACAAATTTTCTCATCTTTAGTAAGAAAAGATGTCATATCGAACAATTTATCAAGGGCCTTGAGATATTTATTTGTTTTTATCTCTGTGTTAAAACCAAAACAGCAACTTTTTTAAAAAGCAGCAGCAAAGCAATAAATAAACAAATAAATAAAATCCCAGGATGCTGGAGGGTCACCAAAAATTTTAAAAAAAACTCTGATAATTTCTCTCAGCAAGGAGAAAAGTTTTCAAATATTTCATTCTTGTATGCAAAAAAGAAATAAGTGAAGGTTTCTACCCCCACTACTCACCCAAGCCAAGGTGCACACTACCTAAAGCCTGCCAAGTTATTTTGGCACTTGATGAAGAAAATCCCACATGAAAATCCCCATCTCAATAAAAAAATACAATAACACAATAAAGAAATAAAAACTGGCTACATAACACCCCAAATCTGCTTCCTGAGACATTTACCTTGTTCTGTCTGTTGAGAAGATCCAGTCCTGATCCTAGTGTTATGTCTAGACTGGCCCCATGTTTCCTCCGTCTAACTATTCTTCATATTTATTTCATCCTCCAGATACCCTTATCGATGAATGTGTCAACATTTCTGGCATATGATCAACCCACGATAAGTTACTGTGGTGTACATCATGAACTGCTTGCTCATAAGCCCTATGAATCAAACGCACAGGAAGAAACTATGGAGACACACTTAGAAACTGATCTGGATTTGAGCACAATCACAACAGCTGCGCGAAATCAGTGATCACACTCTACTGGCTCATGTGGTCTGAAATACAGCCCAGAGTTGCCGCCAAATTTTTATTTCTCATGAAGGATGAAATGAAGATTTTCTTCTGTGATGGATTCCAAAATACCTGGTCAATTCAAAAACAAAAACAAGGAAACAAAAGAGTTCCACATTCAGCTACAGATTGTTTCAAGTCTACAATTTGTAATTAGCTAAGTTGTGCAGTATTTTTTGACTTTAAAAACAGAATATGATCCTTAAAATAAATCTTTTTTCAAAACTCATCCTACCTACCTGTAAAAAGAAGACTGTACAGATCTAATGTATTTTTTCATATTGTAAAGTTTCAATATACTGAGATGTACTGGTATGTACAGGACCATGATTTAATTACATCTTACTTTAAAAATTTCAGTTTTTAAAAATTTAAATTAACAAAAGTTCTATCTTGTGTTATATTTTGAGTTTCTCAGTTTTGTAGGAACTGTTTTGTTACTGCTTTTGTGCCCAGAAAAATATATATATAACCTCTCACTCTGAAATTCTGCACTGTGCAAAATATGCACGACTCCTATCACACTGACTGCACAGAAAATTCTGTCTACTGGTTCCAGAAATAATCCGTTAACTGAATGGGCAATTGGGTTGTTCAAGCTTACATAGGCAAGGTTGTGTGTCTTTTTTTTCCTATCAAAAGAAATCAAAGATTTTTTAACAGTTCTTGAAATTAACTGTTGCCTTGAATTACAGCCTGATTTCTAAAACAATGAAATGTAATGATAAAAAGGGATATTTTAACAACATTATCTCTGAATGAATGACTCATTGTTTTATTCTTTCATGTAGTACTGTATCGGGGGGAAAACAAACAAAAAAATGCACCTCGGGCAAAAAGAACATCAAAGGCAGTAACCCCAGCAATGTAGTTTCATTCCTTTGAGAAAAGCAGGCCTTTAGCGGGAGACTAGGATGCAGTTTTTATTATGCAGTCTCATAGTAATGAAAGATAATGTAATCCAATTGGGTAGCCATGATGATTAGTTGTGCTCTAATTCTCCAAACATCCAGTCAATGCAAAGCTGCTTTAGGACTGCTTCAGCATTGTCCTGAAAATAATCATAAGTCAATATGCAAATTTCCAGAGTTCTACAGTAAAAGAAAAACATTGGACACGCAATGTCCGATGCGTGTGAAAATGTGTCTTGAAAAACGAACTTTAAAGGAGAGTAACCATTGACAAGAGGGTTAAAATGTAGAGCCACAGAAAGGTTTATTTTTCCCTCCACTTTAATACTGTTTTGGTTGTGTTCTCTTAGACTGGATGAGGAAGCTCTAAAGTAGTCCTCCAATAACACCACCACAGGTACAAATCCTGATTTGGCAACGCACTGTAAAAGCTTCAAAAAGATCAGCCTAAATCCAATTGCTACTTTAAACTAAAGCAGATTCATTGAATCAGTTGGGTTTATGTCAACGCTGACTTTCTGTTAAGCTTCTGATTCAATGGCTTTAGTTCAGAATAACAATTGGATTTAGGCCATAACTCACAATGGCATTTCTAAATGCTATTCCACATACTTAACTAGCCAGGGACCCTTCAAGATAATAGAGGGACAAATACATTTCATTCATTTACAGACTTGCAATGTGTGATTTGGACACGCAATACATAGGCCCACTTGTTATTTTTTATCTCAAAGAAGGAAGGATTCCATTGACTGGAGTTACCAGTGTATGGGATCATAGGTGCAGTACTTGAATTATCACATTCCCATGGAAACATGGTAGGAAGCACTTTTTAGCACCCACTCCACTACTAAGCGGTCTGGGTCATCCACACACTAACATAACAACTAATGTAGGATTTGTGGGTGACAAAAGACTCAAAGTAAAATGTTAAATTTCTAACATCTCAATAAATTGGTCATGCTTCTCAAAGCTACCTCCCTGTAACAGCCACTAAAGACAGGAAAGGTGGGGAAGGGACAACTGAGATAACCTCCTCCCATATGCATCTGTGTCTATATTTTGACATGTGGGAGGGTGGTATCAGATCTCAAATAATAAATTCAAAATCATATGTGGGATTAATCTATTCCTGTTTCATTCTTTAATGACCAAGTATTTATAATTTTTCTTTTTAAAAACTAAATCATTATGGCTAGTTTAAAACAATGTGGACCAAAAGGTAAAAGTAACGTATTTTATTGTAAAGTGGGCTAATGCACCGGGGAAGCGACCCCTAAATAAAATTTAAAAACGCTAAAATCTAAACAAATTGGTAATTCGCTCCAGCTATTCATGTAGTGCACTCAGCTACTTGGCAGGCATGGGATCTTATATTTTTTACTATCAATGGTACTGTATTAGTACAACTGATGTTACAGTACAACTGCTTTAAAATAATGGAAGGTTGACATCAGTTTGTCCACAATCCTGTATCCACTAACATGAGCATAAGCCTCACTAAGCTCAATGGGAGTTACACTTCTGAGTAAACAAGTACAGGATGGCACTGCTAAAAATATATCTTACCACGTTTTGACTTGGAGATAAGGAATCAGGAATTCCTAAGGTATCCAAAATGTTAGGACAAA
The DNA here is from genome assembly GCA_948472985.1 of Iguana delicatissima. Classification (NCBI taxonomy): domain Eukaryota; kingdom Metazoa; phylum Chordata; class Lepidosauria; order Squamata; family Iguanidae; genus Iguana; species Iguana delicatissima. Next base: position 242,143 of record CAOKZL010002422.1, read on the forward strand.
AAAAAAATTCATATAGTAGTAACAATTTTTTTATATAAAGAGAAACAATTTAACCACAAATCTATTTTTCTCAATACTTCACCCAAGTATTTTACAGTGACTTCATCAATGAAATTGAAAAATCTGGATTCCGCCATTTGTATAAAGCAACTCTTATGGGGAATAGTGAAAATTGCCTTCAGAATATTGTTAAAAAGAAACATGGGAATACAAAAATGTCAAAAGAGAGTACATTGTATTATTTATTTAGCATCCTAGATTTTGTAACATATTTTGCATAAATTATTTGCTATTCAAAATATTTTATTTGTCATTTTTAAGACTCATCCTAACTTTCACAATCTTTTTCACTTTCTGATTCCTTTACTTATTGGTATTCTGATTCTTGGATTTCTGCTTTTCATTTAATGATCTGAGCCACTGCCAGGAAGTTTGAAGCTCGTTTAAGGTAATTATAATGGGTTGTCTTAAAATAAAAAAAAAGAAGGAAGGAAGGAAGGAAGGAAGGACGGAAGGAAGGAAGGAAGGAAGGAAGGAAGGAAGGAAGGAAGGAAGGAAAAGCAAAGCAAAGCAAAGCATATCCACATGCACTGCCAGCAGTGGAGGGGGGGAATGCTATGACTACTCTATATATGTCCTTGAAGCATGAAATTACCTTTTTTTCTAATTTCTCTAAAGAACAAGCCAAGTTACAAATTTTTATATAATTATATTTCTTCCTTTTAAAAATATGATGAAGTGCATATCATGTGTTATCATTGCAGCACAGTGGAAATGTATGAATCCCCCTTGATGAGAGGATTAACTCCATTTATGTGGAGATTCCAGGAACAGCTAGTGAATCTGTCACCAGAGGGCAGTAAATCCAGTCAGCTGCTTCTCCCTCACCTGCTTCAATTTGAACATGAATTCTGTCAGTATCAAATCTTTGCACAGATGGAGTCTAGCAAGGACAGAGCTCCCCTTCAATTTGAAAGCAGCTATAAAATCCAAAGGGGATTCACTAGCACTGCAGCAGGACAACTACTTTCCCCAACTCATTCACACAAATTGCTTTCCACCCAGAAGGGCATCTATGTTGTTCAAACGTGTGGCAGCTACCAGGTTGCAACTCAGATAAAATATAAGGAGTCTGCTTTCCTATAACATCCTACTTTTCATTTTTTTTCCTACATCAAGGCTAAATGAATGCATAGAGAAGGAATTGGATCACAAGCCTAAGGCCCTTTCTGCACCTTACCTGCATCCCATGATGTCCTGGCATCATGGGAACATGTCCTGAACATGTCCTTTTACACCCAGCGAACTGCCAGAGGTTGTTGAGACACGCTCATTCCTTTCTTCCATAGTGTAGCTGGCTTCTTCCTATGCTGCACTGAGGAAGGAAGCACCCGCCCTTTCCGCGTGGCCCCAGCCAATGTGATTGTCATGCAAAACAGGCCTATTATCAGATTTTTTTTTTCAGTAATAGTATAATGCACGATCATGACAGTTGGAGACACGACAGGAGTGGGATTGCAATGACCTTGTGTGGTAGCACGTGTCACAGCCCAGCTTCAATGCATCCCCATGCCAGGATGGGACCATGGTGTGGAAATGATCTAAATTCTTCTCTGATCAGTACTGTGTTCAGTACTTCAAAAAAAATCTGCCTCTGCCTTACTGCCCTCTCCCTCTCCTTCCAAATGCATTCATTTGGCACTAACAGGACAGCCGAAAAGAGCCTTGGTTGCTATTGCAATGCCTCATATTGACATGCACCTAACTATATGAAAAAACAAAAGAGACTGAAGTTTAACATGGCTACGTGGTGCTCTGCAGCTATGCATGGGGATCTCCACTTATATCATTCTCCCATTCAAGAATATCAGAGGTTTCTCCTCACTGAGCAAGCATGATTTCTTCACATTTCACCTGCTTGATAAAATTTAATGAAGCACTTTCGTGGGAGGAAAAGGTGGCTCTTTTTTCTGGTGGAAAAAAAATACAAAATTTTCACACAGGGAACTGAAATGTGTAAAAATCTTGCAGTGGTTGACCCTTTCTCAAGATTAAGTCCAGACTGATTTAAAAGATCAAAAAGTTCACTATTTTGCTCTCATTCTTTCCAAATTTATTTTGGAGATTCATGCATGTTTTTTTTTTATCCCAGAATATTTTCCATCAGCTCCTAGTACAATCAGAGACTTTTTATACCAGCTTCCGAAGTCCATTTATTTTAACCCAGTATAAAATCAGAAAGAACAGGAACAAAAATCCAGGACTTTTCAGTCACTAAGAGTAAATGTGCGATTACTGTTACATCCCTATCTGCAGCTCTTTCTCTGGCAGAAACTGGAGTGTCCCCCCCACACACGCCAAAAACAAGGAAGTCTCTTCTTTCTGACTAACTTGGAAGTCTCTTCTTTCTGACTAACTTAAATGAATATGTCATTTTGTTCTTATTCTCAGGAACAGAATTACAAACTGAAAGAAACACAGCTGCAGAATAATCCCTTACTAATTTTAGAAGATTTGCTGCCCGCCAAGCAGTACAAAAAACAAGGGGCACTTCACCACCACAGAAACCAACAGGGTAGGTTGGGGTTGCTTCTGCAACTGGACAAGCGTGGGCCTGAGCAGGATACCCCAGCTACCTCCTGTGAAGCTGGACAGCCTACCAGAGACAACCATTAACCCAGGAGATGCTGTGATTAATCACTTTTGTTATAACTTGTGTTGGTACAGTTTTCACCTCCTTACATAACTATCAAGCTGTTGAAAACTGGAGTTATTGATAAAAACGCCCACCAACTCAAAAAATAATAAAAAGGAGGGAATGACAGTCTATACTCTTGAGCATGGAAGACTAACATAGATACTACATCCCTCTGAAATACTGCTCCTACTAATAAGTATACTTTTTAAAATTCATGACAAAACAATATTAGCTATAACCTGGGACAAAAAAAAACAGCATTAGAGAAAGCAAAAGAATCCCCACTGCACATGCAAAAAAGTCCCTAGTTCCCAGCATTCATGCTTGCTCTTGTACAGTAATTCAAGAATTAATAGAAAGAAAGGAAAAATTGTCTATGTGATAGAAGTACATATTATCTGTAGCAGATAATCTAATGTCTTCAAAAAAATTACAGATACTCAGTGTATAGGCCTACTTATAGCGGAGGCTGGATGGCCACTTGTCGGGAGTGCTTTGAGGGTTTTCCTGCATGGCAGGGGGCTGGACTGGATGGCCCTTGTGGTCTCTTCCAACTCTACATTTCTATGATTCTATGATTCTATGATTATCATTTTTTATCTCAAAGCAGGAAGGATTCCATTGACTGGAGCCACCTGTATATGGGATCATGGATGCAGTACTTGCATGATCACATAAAAGGAAATGTGGTAGGAGGCACTTTAGCACCCACTCTGCTACTAGGCAGTCTGGGTTCATCCAGGCACTAATGTAACAATCCTAGTGAAGGATCTATGCTTGTGGGTGATAGAAGAGTGTAGCTACTCCACCTCAAAGTAAAATCTTAAATTTCTAACATCTCAACAAATTATCATACACCTCAAAGCTACCTCTCTGCAATCGTTACTTGAGACAGAAAAAATGGGAAGGGGAACAACAAAGACAACCTCCTCCCACATGCATCTGTTTCTGTCTTTTGATGTATGCCTTATAATAAATCAGTACACTGGTCTACTTAGCTCATTACAGTCTACACACAGAAGTAGAGTGGCAATGTATACTGTAGCACAAGATGACTATATAAAAGGCACAAAAAACCTCAGCCTTGTTCCAAATATATGCAGGTTGGCTATCAGCATAGATGCTTCCTAAGGAATTCCATTTTTACAGATTCTGATAGAAATTGACCAACGTATAAATCCTCTAGTTAGTGATAGACTCATTGAACCAATGAAATTTATGTAAGTGTTAACTTACCAAGTTATCCTTGATTCAATTAATCTAGTCTACTTGGAACTAACAGTGGTATTTAGGTCCTGCTCTATACCACCAAAATCTTGAACTGATGTGCAGATTAGAATTAAGCTATTCATTGGGTTTTGGGTTTCTTCTAATGACGCAACATAGTTCTTAGAGAAGAGGTTCACTGAAATGTATTTTAAAATGCATATTTTTATATAAAATGTTTTAGAAATCCATATTTTGATAAAAAATGCATCCAAAAATGTACATTCTATTGGAAAATAGGTTTAAAACTTCATATTTGAATACATATTTAAATGAATTTTTCAAGCAGGTTTTTAAAATTCTACAGATTGATGCAATAAGAGACAAAGATACATTCCCTAGTAATTCTTCTGAAAATATTGGAAACTGATTTGACTAGAAACACACTCATCCAATTCTCCATTCATAATTGATTGATAGGGTAAGGAAAATGTTATCTGAACACAGCACAATTTCTTCTACCATCATGGTCTTAATACAAGGTGTCTGAAAATTATCTATTCCATTTTGATTCTATATAGAATTGAAGTTGTAAAATAACTTTTGGACACCCTGTATTTCCCAGGTAACATATTTTAGTCCAGGTTGCAAGCCATCTTTAGCTGGTATTTATTTGAAATTAAGCACTAAAACCAATTTTAGCAGAACAGTAGCCAGGACAGTGATCAGGACATATAAACCATTTAAATCTCATATAAACTGTATGGTTGTATAAAATGCATTCATGTTGGCTTGCAATGAAGAAAATGAAACAATACTTAATTTTAAAAAAAATCTATCATAAAAATGAAACAATAAAAACAAACATTCCATAAATATTTTCATTATCAAATGTTTTTGACGTTTTGGTTCGTACGTTCCAGGGCTGCGGGAAGCCCTGAATACAGAGTTGGGAGCTGAACACTGGATCAAAAGCAAGCTTGACTACAAAGTAACTAAGTTGAGTCTTACTCTGAAAATAACGATGCCTCCTTATATGAACTGTTTCTTCCAGTTAATCTGATTTTCTCTTTCTCTTCTGTCTTGCTTGAGAGGAAAAAGTGGAACCATTTGTTTCCTTTTGCTGTTAATATTAACCCAGTTTGAGAGAATTGGGTCATGACTGTGTACTCACAACCTAATTAGGAATGAAAGTCCTTGCAAGTTATATGTGTGCTATGAATGCTTTTTTTTTCCATGTTCTTAGTAGAGATACATATTCAGTAGGATGAAAATTAGAAAGGCATGCAGCTATGAGGCCTTGGAGTGCTGTGAATCTCTAAGGATGAAGGCGTGAAGATCTCAGAATTATCTTGACCATGACAAAGACTCTTAGGTGATGCTACATCCAGCTGTTTTGTACATTCAGGAATAGTACCAATGTTAGGAGAGACTGCAATACTTCAAAAAAAAAATGCTGTATGGCAAGCAAATATGTCATAATCTTGCTGAGCGAAAACCTCTATTGAACTTCTGTTTGGTCAGATAACAGTGGTTTTACATTACAAAGGCATGAGTGACTTTTCCTTATTGTTTTTCATGTTTCCCTTTTTTACTTTTTTACCAAAACATGCAAAGAAGGATCATGAGGATGTATCCTGTGATTAGTTCCACTTGCCACAACAAAGGATATGTCAGTTTTGCTTTATCGTACATTCCTTTTTTGCCTCCAAACCTCAGATTCTTTCCATCCAGCATGTCTGTTAAATTTCAGTTCTATTGAATTCTTCAAAAACAAATTGAGGTCATATCCACACTGATAGAAAACTCCCGGATTTTGTACATGTTCTTTCCAGTTTTATACTGCATTAAAATAAACCAGCCTGGGAAGCTAGTATAAAAAGTCCCTAATTGTACCAGGCACTGACAGAAAATATTCTGAGATAAACAAAATGTATATGGGTCTTCAAAATAAAATCAGAAAGAACAGGAACAAAAATCTGGGACTTTATTTTCTTTTTAATCATACTGGATACTCTGCAAAATTAAAATCTGCTCCATTTTTACACAGGCTAAATTAACATGGACACAGTTATTCCCAGCACAGAAAGGTCTACTTTGTACCTTGTTAATTGTACTAGGTGTCAAAGATAAGAAGATCTTCAGGAACAATAAGCGGCACTCTAATTTAGCATCGCAAATACAGTTGAATACACAGGGATTCATATCCAGACTTTTAAGAATTAAGCATTCATATCTCTGGGGTTGGCACACCATGCACAGTACATAAATTGTAGAAACTTGTGAACAGATTTTGCCAGGGCACGGAAAGGAAAGACTTGAAAATAAGATTCTGTCATAACAGTAGTTCCACAGTATAAATTGTGGCATTTTTCACCTATCCCTTCCCCATGAATCTCAGTCCTGGGTTTATAGGTCTTGATAAACTCCTTTTCAACGAGTATCTGGCCCCTGCAGTCTGAATGGCAAAACACCAGAAAGAAATAATAAGCATTCTCAGATTATCATGAAATGCCTGGCTTGCATGGGACTTGCATTTTTAAAGGTTCAGAAACTAACTAACTACAGGAATTAAAGATAGTACCTGGAATAAGACTCACATTGGAACAGAAAGTACCCTGTCCTAGATGTTCTTGCCTCAATTATGGCAACTTTTGTTTCATTTTCACAGACCAAGGGTGACACATACCTGACAGAAATACATTGCAATATTTTGTTTAGAGTTATGGTTGTACATTTCCCATGGGCCCAAGAACCGGGAATACTGAGAAATATCCAGCACCTGGAATTCAGACTGGGGTAACAGTGGATTCCAGAAAAATCACCAGGGAGTGATCCTTCATTACCATTTCAGCTAACACTCACCCCCACAACCATGAAAGGCAGAGAGGCTAACATTCAAACTACTATACCATGCTGACTCTTTTTGGAAAGCAATACTACATCTTCTTAGAGGAGTTCTGAAAACAAATTTTCAAGCTGATCCAGAAGTTGACAAATTTATTTAACTTTTTCTACTATAGTTAGAACAATAGTCTTCATTTGGTGCAAACGTTATATATATCCACTGAAACCCTCAGATATAGAGAGCAGTATGGAAGGAAAGGCTTAACCTATTCCTTGGAGACTTCTCTCTAGTGGTGTCTGGTGGCCTTCATGAGAGTAGGACAGTAACTTTACACTGGGTTTTAGTCCAGATATTAAAGGAATTATCCAAGATGCTGAGCCCTATCTCCAAAAAAGATTCAACACCTTTGATAGCACCTTTAAAGTTCAGCATAAAAGCAGATTCCTCATCCATCAATCACGACTGCCTCTCACTTTCTCAAGGTTAATGCAAGTACTAATTGCTTTCTTCTTTGAACATCTCCTGCCTATGTGCCTGTCTACTCACTGGCTGAAGTGGTGGCTGCTATCAATCAAAATCAGAAGAAACAGTATAAAGCTTGGCAAGATGGCCTTCTTTTGAGTTGCTGCTCTCCACATCTCTCTTGACCAACACAGGACATTAAATGGAATGCTAATGAGGACCCTGACCATATGCTGCTCTCCTAGCTTACTCAAAGTAGGGGCTTAGAGAGACCAGTACAGTTGGTTGGAGGATTTTGTTTCTTATGTTATTGTGGATCCATCTTAGTTTTTTTCCTCTACTCTGTTCTTTCTATCTTAAAAATCTAGCTGAAAATAGCTCAAGGGGAAGTCTTATGATGGCTGGAAACCCTGAATATCATAAGACTCAGTGCCTGAACCAGAATGAATAAGAGCTTAGCAGGGGCAGCAATCACAAACATCTATTTCTGCACAGTGCAGTTTGGAAAAAACTTCCTTGATTGAACTACAGGGCTCAGTATGATTTTTTATTATCTCACTCCCCCACTTACCAATTAATTTGCAGACAGAAGGACAAACTGAAGATAGGCAAAGCTATCTACCTTTCCTCCTACAAAAAATGTGATCAATGGTAAGAATTCTGTTTATCTGTTGTTTTCTAGCATCCCCCTCCAAACAAACAAAAATATGTGCAAATTTTGCATCACGTAAGTGAACAGTCATCAAAAACTGGACAGTTTTTAAATATTTTCTCAAAGTGAGGAGAAAATTGCTAAAATTACTCATTGTTTCCTTTGAGAAGAAAATTAGCAAAGAATTACACATCCTTTCTGAGAGGTGTGTGACTGATATCCAAAGACCTACTCTGGAGGGTTAGTGTTGGGGCATGAGCCACTATTGAACAAGACTAGTGCAATAGCAGAATCCAGAACAATCAGAAGAGCAGAAATCTCCCCTTCCTACTGTAGCTTTTTGTGCCCTCCCCTCAAATAAAAACATCTCTACAAGGTTTTAATACCAGTGGGAGCTGATTTTCAAGAGTCTCCAAAGAAGGCAGGAGAAAGGATAGCATTAGGAAATTCCATTACACTAGTCCTACAGTGTTAGGTTTAGGACATGTCACCATGATTATCAAAGAAATTATTCAGAAATAACAAAAATGGGGATGCACACCCCCTTCCCTATATATTATAGATCAAATTGCTTGAACCTTCCTTAAAGATTTTTTTTTGTTATTTAAATCCCATTCACATAATATTTAAATGCACCCTATACAATCTTTCTCATAGAGGCATATAACAACAACAACAAAAACAACAACATTGAGTAACAGAGTCAGTGCCTATCCCTTTGCCAACCACATTAATTATAGCATCTGATTTATCTGATTTATCTTAATTAGGAGGTGTAAAGTAAATCAACATTAACACCAGCAGAGTTCATCAAGATTAATGTTATTTTAATGAATATCAAAGGAATTAGTGTACTTCAATGTTTGTTGCTAGAACATCATTCTGAAATAACGGAGGGTGCAGTGAATATAATTGTGAGCATTCCTCACAGCAAGCATCAAATAAGCTACCAACCTTAATTTTGTACATCAATAAATCACATTTTAAGCTGTCTCTTTAGATGCTAACTACAACATAGAATCTATCCTGTGATGGTAAATGACCTGCAACATTGATTTCATTATAAGCAGTCCTATTATTTCAAAGGGGCTAATGCATTCATAATGATGGACATTTCCAAGTGTCACCAAATTTTACATTACATTTGTAAGGCTAATAACCTACGAGTGAACATTAATTAATAAGCACTAATTAATACTATATTACCTTGAAGAAACATGACATCTTTATTAATGCCAAATGGTCTCTGAATGAAAGATAGTTTCAGTAGGATATGAAGGGAGAGAAGCAGTTCTTGGGTACTTTCTAGCACATGGAGTATAAGCTAACTAAATGTTCTTGAGACAAAAATCCAGGCAGACCAGATCGATACAGTCAGAAACTTCCTTCCCATCCAAATCAAGAGTTTTTTATCTTATTGATTTATCAGTAGCGGGGCAGCAGGAGAGAACAACAAGACGTTGCTTCAGATATTCTTAAAGGAATAAAGGCTAATCTACAAATTGGGCAAAACGTGTGATCATCTTTCATGCATGATTTTTAGGAAGCACCAGGAATCTGGGTCAAGATAAGTACCACAAAATGTATGGCATGCAGTTAATGCCTAGTCTACTTGACACAAACTGATGAAAATCACCTCTGTGAAGTTGCTACTTGATCCAGGAGAGAAGTTGCAGTTGGCACCAAAAGCATATCCCTCAATTGTAAAGCACAGCTTTATAGGCCCTTTTCACATGGCATTTCTCATGAGAAAGGGCCTCTGGAGCATCCTGCCATTGCAAGGAGCATTTCAGATGATGTCCTCGCAATCGTGCAACACTGCCAGGACTGGAAGGCGCCGACAGCACACTATATCATTTTCGGCTTTTAGCTGAAAATGGTGCGTGATCGCGCATCACTCCGGGGCCCCACGCACACTAACTTGCGTGCGGAGCTCCAGAGCCACAGCCCTCGTGCTTCCTCCCCCAGCGCAGCCTGGGAAAATATCTGGCTGCACTGCAGAAGGAAGAGGCAGAGCACTCATGCTGCCTGTCAGCCAGCAGGCAACTTCTGTAAAACTGAAGCAGCGGGGACCCAGAAGCCTCACGGAAGAGGCTGCTCGCGTGATCCCTGCACGACTGCGCCGGGCAGAGGTAAAGTGTGAAAAGGGCCATAGCCAGGATCATTCTTATTCAAACCTTGCTCTGCACTGGGGGGGAGGAATTTTTAAAAACCCTTCCTGCACACTATATTATAACTCCATGCATGAGCACACACGCTGCTGAAGCTTCTGTTTTTAAAATAACCAGACCTATTCAAAGTGCTTACACATTTAAAGTAATACGCATTTGGGCCTCTAGTCTCTCAGCAATCCACGCTTCCAACACGTCAACAAAAGCTAGATAACCACAGTAGCACAACCACGATAAATAAGCTTAATGATGTTTAACTGCACCATTTATGTGATTTTCATTGTATTCAGTGTCTATGTAACAAAGACTAAAGTCACTGCACCAACAGACTAACACAGTTAGCTTTGTTGCTAACTGCCATCAACATCAACTTTTGGTGATCTTGTGCAGAAGAGACCTGCAAGTCACCAACAGCCCTACTCAGGTCTTGTCAGGGCCATGGCCCCCTTGATCAAGTCTAAACATCTTTAATGTGCTCTTCCTCTTTGCCTACTACCTATAGGTGCTATAACTTGAACTGAGGGACTATAAAACAGTGACTCTTCCAACTCATTCCTGTAGCAAGGGAAACATGGCCAATGGCCTCTAATGTTTTCTTCCCCACTCCTACCAGCCCAGCCTTACCCTTAGGCAAAATTTGGCAGCCACCTCAGACAGCAGATTTTGGATAAAATGAAAAAGCAGCCTATTCTCTAAAATCAATTAATTACAATTAAATCATTTTAGTGCCAGAAAGACAAAGGTGCTTGTGAGATTTTCTGCCTCATGTGCCAAAATAATTTAACTAGCCTACAACATTACATAACCTGACTTTGGCAGAGGGACACTATTTTCTGCTATGTTTCAGGCAGCAAAATGTCTTGCACAAGCCATGACCTCCAGCTACAGCAGCTTTGAGAGAACTCTCTTTTATAGTGTACCTCAGCCACTCACTCCAAGGGTTTAGCCAAATATTGTAATGACTGTATGCTCAGGACTGGGAATGACTGAATGAATCCCAAATAATTAGTCCCTTACCTGTGCTATAAAGTGAAGATTGTATTGCTCAAATGTTATTTCAGAGTCAAAGAGTGTAAGAGTTTTAGAGTCTAGTAAACCTATGCTCTTTTGAAGGAGAAAATTATTTCATTTAAAACAAGATATTCATTAATAAGAAATCAAGCGTCACCTCAGCAGTGTATATGTCAGTCTTTCAGGGTTTTAACACTAAAATATGCTGCAAATGAGGCATGAAAAGCTATTGTATGGAATATTCACAAGAAACAAGTTTTGCTTTCTTAATAGCAATAGAATCAATGAATGGATTTATTCCACTAGCAATGAATAGTTGTAAATCTACATTTGTCTCTTATGAGTATTTTGTTCTGCATCAAGAATGTAAACAAATAAACAAAAAATGTCCTACTGTTCTCAACATATGAAACTCAGAAATCAAATCACTTCAGCAAAATATTGAAAAGACTTTGAAGAATGAAGTTTGGGCACAAAAAATCAAATATGACTTCTCATTCTGTTACCTCGTTTAATGAAACATCTTCACAATCTTAAAAGTAATCTACTAAGAAAAGATCTCTCGCACACAGCTTCACCACTCAGCCGCTGCCACATCATTTGTACACTGTTCTGAGAAAAAAATATGACTATACATCAGTTAAATACATGAGTGATATATGAAATTACCATATCACGCACAACTACTTCAAACATAACACTGCTCAACAGAGGTAGTTCACACACTGTCTGAAGTCTCATTGGACTAAATGAAAGGGTCAAAAGCCATGAAGTAATTACATAGTGTAAGTGCACATGAGCAGCAGTATTCACTTAGTTTTTAGTTCCCCAACTATGTTCTTGGGGACATGTCCATAATTCAGCTGTCTGTACTTCGGATTGACAACCCTTAACACCATCAATGCTGCATTTTTTAAAAAAATGTGTATTCATCTATCACATCCTCAGAGCAACAGCATGTAGCTAGCAGTGGAGAAAACACTTTGCCTGTTTCTAGAGGGGATGAACATATAAACAAACAAAATCCTTTCTGGCAGCACTTGGAAGAGGTACTTTTCTGGATTAAAATCCCCAGAGTTCCCCAGTCCCATGGCCACTGGCCACTGTGGCTGAGAGGCTCTTGATTACGGCAGGTTTCTTTTTTTAAAAAAAAAAAAATTGAGCTGTAATTATTGACAGTTTTGAATGGTGATAGCCCAGTGCCAGCTGAACATATATGAAGCTCAGAACTTGGGAAGCTACTGTTTCCGATAAATTTTCTCCTGTTATTTGTTATAATGTTTAAAAAGTTATTCATTGTCATTGCTCATTACAATGTTAAAAAGTAACCTGCAGTGCTCATTGTTTCTCTTGTGAAATTTTTAGTTTTCATCACTTTTTAAAAAACAACCTTATAAGATAATGGCATAAAATGCACTTATTACAGATTATTATGTTATTTGTAAAACATTATGTCCAAGATCTGAGAAGACCTCAAGTAAGCACTAGACTTTTGTATGATTAGTCAAAATCAGCTTTGTACTACATTTAAAGATTATATCAGATAGAATGGGAAATATCATCATGGCATATAGAAACTTGTATAATCATTTTTCAAGGATAGATGTGTCCAGTCTGAAAATCAGTTGACCTTATTTTGTGCAGCAGGTTTGTCTCTAGAGGCAGAAGTAATCATATTCTAATGTGAACAACAATCGATTTTCAAAATTAGGAAAGTGTTCAGCATTGAGAAATGAAAATGCAGAAATTGGATTCCAAATTCATGTTGTACTATGTCAATGACAGAACACTATTATTTTAAATTGTCACTTATTCTATGCATTGTGTGTTTTCTATTGAGTGAAGGCCTGCATTAAAAGGATGAATTTTTTTAAAGGAAAAATGTTTCTCACAAAATATAATTTTGCAGATGAATGCACTGATTTTAATTTAAGGACTGTGTGTTCCTTATCTTGAACCTGAAATTTGAACTAACTCTCTATAGCCACTTCAGATTCTACAGGCACCCAGAAGACAATTCACATCTTTGCCTGACACTGAGTCCTGCCAAAATTCAATGGTGTTTCATTAAAGTGGTAAAAGCAGGAAGTGAAATTGTTCTGCTTTCCCTTCCTGTCCATATGTTCTCCAAGGAAACACAGACACACAAACAAAACTATCCAAAGACATTTTGCTGCCTGAGACAAAGGATAAGATGGCTCTCCCTTCCGCAATTTCACACAGAGAAGTCAACAACCTAGCAATTTAGTATTGCAACAGGAGAGCATCCGCCCCCTCATCAGAGGCCATCCAGAGGGCTTAGGAGGTATGGGCATGCCAAGTGGCACGTGGAACTCTGCTTTCTAGGAAAAGGGAATAGTGGAAGGGCAGTTCAGTGTAATACCTGAAGGAATTGCCACTGCAGTTGCTGCACACACTAGCATCTGCTGCCTGAAGCAGCTGCCTCACTTAACCTAGTGGTAGGGAAAGCCGTGGCCCCAACATTGGCAGATCGAAATAGAACCTATGATGTGGAATGGTACACATGTTGGCCTCTCTGCACATAATCAGAAACTGAGGGTATGGGGATCTGGTTGATCTAAGCAAGATTACAGAGAAAGCTCAGGGATTCATGCAAATCCTCTGAAATGCATTGGTGTGGCTCCTGCCACTGTGTAGCATTTTCTTTACATTTTCAAAGCCAACCTTTCCTTTATTTCTTTCTCTTAATCCCTCCAGCTTCCTTTCCACTTCGTTATCAGCACTTACCATGGGCTTGTTTTATACTTCTTGGCAATGGGAAGCAGTTTACTATCTCCTAGTTTCAAGAAAATGCTTACCTTAGTGGAACACATTCCAAGTCTTCTCAGAGTAATTAACTTTAAAACCATATTGGAAACCAAGTTCGCATAATAAGGGAACATGAGAAAAAAGCCTTTAATTGACAATATGGTCAGGAGAGTAAATATTAACCAATATGCCATACACATATGTATACAATGATTATTTGTTACAGCACTATGGCTTACAATCTCAAAAGAAATCTATGTAGAAGTATTCATTAGAGCACAGGGATTGCTCTCTCTTGAAGACCATATATCACAAACAGTTCACCAATCTGACTCTGCAAATATACACTGTTAAAACATATATATTAATATAATTCCCAAGCTCTTTCAACATCTATATATATCTTGACTTTTTATAAACTATTTTTATCAGCTAATTTGTCAGTAGCAACTATATTCATTAATCAGCATTCATAAAACTGTATGAAGTTAGGCTAATTTCTGTTCCCTAGTCTTAAAAAGGAGAACTCAGCACCTATATCAAGTCAAGGTAAAAAGGTTGATTTATGAGCCATCCAATATGGATTGATTTAAAAGACAAATTCCTACTTTGTATTTGCAGATCTGTACCTTAGTCAACTCTTTTACCACTCCTTAGACAGGCAATGTCTCATAGAAAACATGCCTATAGAAATTACAGAAGTGTGCTTTGAATAAGCAATAGGCCACCGAGTGCCTGCTTACGGTGCTGCACTCTTTCCACTTCTACTACCCAAGTCCAATTTCAATTAACAGCTGTTATGAAAACAAAAGAATTATTCCAGGAAATTAACAACATAGTACTGAGTATCCCAGCCTGGAAAAGTTACCTTTTGGATTACAGCTTCCATAATCTCCCAGTCAGCATGGTCATCATGCGCTGTAGTCCAAAAAAGTAATTTTCCCACTTTGATTAAATTCATAGTATATAAGTAGCTTTCAATATGCACACCAGGATATGCAACAATACAGCTCACAGAGAACTTCTATTTTTTATTTGCGGTATACTTTAATATACACCATGGACATTTTTTGTTAATTCAATCACTTGTATTCAAACTGAAGAAACAGAGATGCTGGACAAATTCACTTGGTAAACATTTTTAAATGAAACATACACTTCTTAGACTAATATATGAATTAGAATGCAGTTATCTTCCAAACAGTCCACTTCTCAATATTTTGTACTCTAGTTCTTATTCATAAATACATCAAAAACACTATTTTTGAAGAAGATACTCTTTAAATTGAACATTTCATGGGAAAATGCACATAGTAGTGCATGGGGGAATGCATGCAAAATGGAGCTGAAAGAATGTTTACACAACATGCATTTTATGGAAACTGAATTTTAAAAGCATATTTTAGGAGCAAATGTGACTTATCAAGTTTTAAAATTAAATTAAATTCACTAATCGAACACAAGTTCTGACATATAGCTGAACACGTACTAAATGGACATGGGCCAGAAATAGACAGATCCATCTATTTGGGCTTTGGACTAAGGATAAAGTACAAAGAAAGAATGATTATAAAATACTACATTCTATTTCCAAGAAAAAAATGTCGAAGACTTAGCTATTCCAGTTACCCCCTCATGGCATCTTAAAGCTACAGCAGTTTTGGAACATTCAAACCATCTGAAAAAAGCATAGTTCCCAAGTCCCTGGTGGCAGATATGTTCATTCATCCCTTCAAAACAAACATGAAGCTATTTGAATGGGCAATCAGAATAATCTAATGAACAAATACACCCAGCAGACTTGCAAAGGGATTATAAGCTTATGTCTAATAATTGCAGTCAACATTCACAACAACAACTTAGATCAGCCATTCTCAACTTTTTACCCTGGAGGAACCCTTAAAATAATTTTCAGGTATCAGGGAGCCCTGCATAAAAATTATTTTATCAACAGCTCAAAAAAAAAAAAAAGAGGTTATTTTTTCTCAATCACAATCTTTCATGGAACCTTTAGAGGCCTCTTACAGAATCCTAAAATTCCAGGAAACCCTGGCTGAGAAACACTGACTCAGAGGCCCTTTCCGCACGTGGGAAAGGAACCGCGAAAAAACGCTACTCACCGGACTTCTTCAGCGTCTGGGTGAGTCCGTCGGGACGAGGAGCAGTGCGAGCTCATCGCACTGCTCCGGCGTCCAAAATGGTGGAGGCTCTCCACCAACCGGAGAAGCTTGCCAGCCTAAAGCCCGCCCCCAGCAGATCTGCAGGCACACACTTGTGCACGCCTGCAAATCTGCACTGGAGCGCAGCGACGGAGTGACACGGAGTTGCGCGCTCCGTACTTTTAAAAACCTCTAAAAAGAGGTTTTTAAAAGCATGCTGCGCGACCAATTCCAGTTGCTCTGAACTGGACTGAGGTGTGGAACTACAAAAAATAGTCCACCCCAGTCCACTCTACAGTGAAGAAGACCTCCGTTGGAGGTCGCTCTGCACCGTTCTAATAGCCCGGTGCGGAAAGGGCCAGACTTAAATGGTGTCCACCTTTCCTACTATGTTATGAGAAGGAATTCACATATCTCACTTGGATTATATAATGAAAGTAGTGATGGACCACTGCCAGGGACTGGAAAGCAACATCATCCCCATGCAGGCCCTGGGGGTTGTACTCATTGTCCCATATAAACAGCCCACACCAACCCGAAGATATTTTGGAGAGCTAAAATGCTCCTAAATGGTTCATAGCACTCCAAAGCCTCATGAGGGATGCTACCAACTATTTCACTATACTTGCAGGCATGTTCAGGCCACCCTCCCAGTTTGGGGCCTTATAGGTCTTTCGTTCAACCCACAAAGTGATCAGAACTCCTTCTCCATTCACCTCCTTAAAAAAAAAAGTCCTGTGAAGATCATTAAAAAGTAACAGGATCCAAAAATGCCCCTAACATAACAAAATTACTAACTACATAGGCTTTTAGATAACCTTATACATTTTGGAACAAAAAAAAAATTATCACTCAAAAAAATAAGGGTGCGAGCATTAAGGACCATGGGGGACCACAATTTTTCCATTCCTGAATTAACTGAAAAGGGGTACAATTTTATCCAATTATTATATTTTGTGTATGCCAACATATAGATAAATATAACTGCTTTCATTAATCATAATGATTTTAACATTACTTTTCTCTTGCTCTATAAATTAAATTAAAAAATGTATCTGCTCTTTATTAGGTAAATTAAATTTTAACTACTGTGCTAAAGTGTTGCATTTGACAGTTCCATCTAAAGTATATCCATTTAACCAATGGGAGTTACATAGGTGTTGATTTATCATTCAGTAATTAACTCACTGGATCTGTTCTAGTTAGACTAGAATTGTGACTTAAGCCTAGGGAGATGGTTATGTACTGTAATACAATGAAACTCCAAATTGTTGATTTATTACATTTGCTTTAGAATTGATTTAAAAAAAGAATTTATTACTAGGAAAAGCACACATTTTTTTACAAGGAAAAATTCACATTCTGCAACTATACCACTAATTAATGGAAGGTATTACAATCATGGGCAATTAAAAACAAAACTGTTTAAAAACATTTTTAAAAACCCAATATAACAATCAAAGCCTATAGTTCTTCAAATAAATATAAGACAATGTCAAAAATATGAGAAAAGGAAAAGTTAAAAATAAGGACATAGTTATAACTCTGCAAAATGTCCAAGAGGAACTTAAGCATCAAATTCTGAAACTATTTCCCATTGTTTGCTCAGCTTTTGCGTTTCTCCCTAATTTCAGATTGCAGTCCAGGTACAGTAGATTGTTTGTTTGCACGTATGACAAGTTATACCAAACTTTAACAACATTTCAAAAATCCTTTTGTCAGCCTCAATTGCGGTTTAACCACTTAAAGGACAGTTTTCCATATTTCATTTCTGTGTACATATGTTGCCTGTCAACTTGTGGTGACCCCATGAATTTCACAGTGTTTTCTTAGGCAAGGAATACTCAGAGATGGTTTTGCCAGTTCTTTCCATTGAATAAAATCCACAGTACTTGGTATTCATTGACTGTATCCCATCAAACAGGATTTGGTACCTTTAAGGTATTTAGCCATCAACAAAAGGAAAGTCTATTGCACTGGTGCTTCTTAGATAATCTGATCTGTGGAACTGGCAATTTTTCCCAAAGTGTCAGGAACTGGCACTATATTTGTGTCCACTGGCTACAACTGTTTCTTCCTTTCCTGGATTCCTGGAAACTAGGAATTAGCAGCCAGTGACTCAGGAAACACCACTTTGAGTAGCACTGTATTAGATGAAATCCAGTTTTGATTTGTCACATATACATTCAAATATTGACAAATGCTTTAAAAAGACTTGACCGTAGAATATGATGCATTCTTTGAGTGAAGACAGGCATCTCCTCTGTCTGGAACAGTTACCAGAGACCTTATAAGCCACGTGTTTCAAGCTGGATATATGATGTTAAAGGCCCACTACTACCACGGAATATCTTTGAGACCAAAAATAGTCAGGAATAATTCAGACATCACCTGGGAGGCCCACTTCCCTCAATGTCAAAGGTTTGAAAGAGCTACCACCTGAAAATTGTGTTTTGTATTAGCTTTAAGGAAAACTCCATGTGTTTGTATATGTATTTGTCTTCAAGTCAGATGCAAACATACTGCTTTATAAATGTGTGTTCAGCTCTCTGTATCACATTGCTTGATGACACACAGTAAAAAGTGTTGAACTGCTGCTACAACTGTCTGAGAGGCTGTCAGAGGCAATTAATGTTTTCCTCTGTGCTACTTGATACACAATAGCCATTTTGCACATGGATCCCATTGCTTTGCATTGCAATCACTCACTGATGAAACTCAGGAACTCACCTCAAGAGAGGATCTGAACTTTGGAATCAACTTCCTTGATTCAGCAACTTAGCAAAGGAGAAGAAAATGAGGGGCAAACGAAGCATGCAGCCCCGCGACACAAGACAGTGAAGGATCCCTGAAGGATGTAGCCAAAACAGTGTAAGTGAGATACATGAAGGCAGGAAAGACTGAACATAAAAAAGAGGGAAGTAATGAATACAGGAAAAAGACAATTTAAGCCACTTTATTGTGCCAGTGGATTTCAAATTAGCTGTAATCATTACGGAAAAGGTCTAGGGGCCATGGAAGACAGTTTAATGAGGAGTTTGACTCATATGAAATAAGTATTACAAAGGCAGTGAAGACATTAAAACTATAATAAGGAAGGAGAGAAAATTTGATGTCAGTATCTAACTGAAGAACATCTCCTTGTTTTGATGTGGCATTCAGTTTTAGCCATATTAAGAAGCAAGCAAGGAAAAAGGATTTGCCCTATTTGATTGTGGGGACAGGGAAAAAGCTAGTGTTTCAGCTTAATGTAAAATGTATTTTTTATCATTAAATAGTTTTCATAACCCTTATGGCACATTATCTCTTCTACAAGCACTATGCCGTTCTCTGACATCAACTAATGACACAAATGTGGTCAACATGCAGAAAACAAGTCCTGAGAGGAAAACTGCAGGCAGTACATTTCACTCAGGAAAGAGAAGACTGGGAGGAAAGAGGACATGACAGTACTCTTCAGATGTCTAGAGGACCATTGCATAGAAGATAGCAAAGACTTTGGCCAAAATCCTGTTTGTGATTACACAGGCAATTCCTGGTCTGCCTCCATATGTTCTTTTAAGATTATTGCAGAAGGAAGTATTTAATACCTCCTTTGTGAGATAACTTCTGCCTGCATGCATCTACTTTGCCAGAAAACACTCCCACAGGTATTTAGTGGCAAGAATAGGGAGACCTGCCCAGGTAGCATCTGGCTTTGTTTCTTTTAGTGGCTGGAGAAAGAGGCAGAACAATGCTTGGCAAAAATTTGTCCTTCCTCAGACTAATGCTGGAACTTTACTAACGCCTCCGCTTCCCAAAGGGATGGACTAATTTTCATAGGCTTAAGTGTATAAATTGGTGTTGAACCTTAGGAGAAACTTCCCAAAGGGAAGAGCAGCTTGTCAATGGAACTATTTGGTTGGCCAGTTGGAAGATTCTTTCTTACTGGCATCCAAGCAAAGGCTGCTCAGCCATCTCCTGAGTATCCTGATTTTAAGAAGGAGGTCAGACTAGATGGCTTCCACAGGTATGGACAACTGCACTGACTCTGAGATCAACTATCTGCCTCTACGACCTTCCAAACCTCATATATGCCCAAAATACCTCCCAACTAAAAAAAAAAAATGAAACTGGCTGGAAATCAACTTCTGGTTTTGAAAAATTGGTCGTTGTTGTCTTATTAAACAATGCAAAGAGGACATGAGATTCATTTAAAGGTGAATTGCCTCACCTGGAAACTTATAAGGTCATTTCCACCCTACATTGTTATGGTGCTATTATTCCACTTTCAACATCCTGTGGAATTCTGGTTTTTATAGTTTACTGAGGCCCAAGAGCTCTCTGGCTGAGAATTCTAAAGGCCCCTCCCTAAACTGCAAACCCTAAGCTTTCACACGATGTTGAAAGTGGAATAATAGCATTATAACAGTGTAGTGGCCTAAGACATTGAGAAGCATTTTCTATTTTCTTCAGTAGAATATAGATTAAAAACTGAAAAACACCTACAGAAGACACTGAAAATTACTTCAGAGTATAGATTTGCAAGATTGTTTTCTTACAATACAAAACAATCTTCTACAAACTGGTGCTCTTTGAACATGTTGGACTACAGCTCTAATCATACCATTATCTTTCACCAGCATGGCAATTATGGTCTGACATATATGGAGGGCATCAGATGGGAGAGAGTGTTCTAGAAAGAGAAAGGAGAGGTTTTGCAAAGAATCAATATTTTTCCTTGGTATCTAGGAGTGAAAGAGAGGTGTGGGCCAAGAGTACTCAGTGCCTCAATCCTATTTGTTTTTGCAAAAACTGGGTTTCTACAAACACTGCTTCCCTCTTCATCACAAAGATATGAGAAGCTAAAAATTAAATGCAGGCAACCCACAAGTCCTCCCCTCAATTGAGATCTAGCCCCGCCTTTGAGAAGATGATTTCTTCTTGCCTTCTCGGCATTGCTTTCCCTTCCTTCCTGGCTCAATATGCACAGATGTAGTTATGCCCCCTATAGAATGTCTGCCCACCAATGAAATTTCCCTCTAGTCTCTGAATTTTTAGAGTAGCAGAAAGTGAGACATTGGCCCCTTCCGCACGTGGGAAAGGAACCGCGAAAAAACGCTACTCACCAGACTTCTTCAGCGTCAGGATGAGGAGTAGTGCGAGCTCGTCGCTCCACACTGCTCCGGCATCCAAAATGGCGGCTTCTGGTTGGTGGAGGTTCTCCACCAACCGGAGAAGCTTGCCAGCCTAAAGCCCGCCCCCCAGCAGCTCTGCAGGCACGCACTTGTGCTCGCCTGCAAATTACCCCAGAGCGCGGGGACAGAGCAACACGGAGTTGTGCACTCTGTGCTTTTTAAAAACCTCTAAAAAGAGGTTTTTAAAAAGCACACTGCACGACCAGTTCTGGTCGCTCTCAACCAGACTGAGGCGTGGAACTACAAAAAGTAGTCCGCCCCAGTCCACTCTACAGTGCAGAAAACCTCCATTGGAGGTCACTCTGCACCATTTTAACAGCCCGGTGCGGAAAGGGCCATTGAAAATAGTTGACACTTAGAACTATGCTTGATTTGTTTGGACTCCCATAGTAACTTAGCCTACGCCTTTCTTTTGGATACCTTAACTGTATCTCTAAACTTGGGGACTGAAGGAAAATTTCATTTGAAGGAATGGGCTCTTATTTGGGGGCAGTGCCACCCCCATAACTACACCTTGTCACAGGGCTCTTCCTGTGGCATCCTTGCCTCCTCCTTTTTGATGGCGACAAAAAAAGAGTTCATATTCCTTCTCTTCAGACATAATTCCAATATGGGAATGAACCCACTTCCCTTAATTCAGCATCTGTTGCCTGGCAGCTGTTGTGTGCCCACATATCTCCTCATTTTGTTTCTTTCTGGGCGTGGGCAACATCTTGTCTCAGTACAGCCATTGTTGCTGCTTGGCTGTCTCAGATGTACCTGGAGAGTCTTTGGCAAAGCAGCTCAGCTCAGCCCTTTGACTACTTGTCCTCTCAAGCAATCCCATGTAATTATATGCTTGATGATGTAATCCCACCAGTTGATAACTTTTTTTTTATCTTAAAAAATGGGCACTTTACTGAAAGAAAAAAAATGATTTCTACCAATAAATTTAAATGCAAGGAAAAAAGGAGGCATTTGGGTGTGCGTGTGTGTGTTTTTTTTGTTGTTGTTGTTTTAAGAAAAAGCACTGAGGGTGTTATTTCTGCAGGACAGATGATGCTGCTGCTTTGAAAAATGGATGGAGTATGAAATAAAGGGTGTAAAAAATTGTAGTAGTCTTTTGGAAAATGTATGAAGCAATGGGGGAGGGGTATCAACAACCATACTGACTAGGCTTTTCTTGATCCATTCAGTGGTCCTGCCCAGTTCATATAAGACCTGCTAACACTGCAGATGTGTTCAGACTAAGAAAGATCACTGCAAGTCAACTCTTTACAAACACAAAGGCAGTGATTCCAAGACTTGTGTCCTCACATTTTTCTGGATTACAACCCCAGAAATCAGCAGGCAACAGGGTCTGAAGTGGGAGACAGGGAAACTTGACCTTCCTGCCCAGATTAAGTTAGGGGGAATGAAGCCCCACCCCAAAATGAACAGGCAAAATGGGATCACCCAGACTATGTAATCAAGCATCATTGAAGACTATAATTTAGAACTGTACTAAATGATCAAGCACAAAAAAACAAGGCAGCAATTGTTGTTGAAACCTCTGAGAAATAACAAAGGCTGCATAGAATCTGGTCTGTGCACACTTACTTGAGAGTACGCTACACTGAAGACACAGTGGAAACTTCTAAGCACATATCAAGGTTTTTTAGGGTCCTCATACTCAAGGCTGTTTGAATGATAACAGATGGCAAGAGATGGTCATCTCCCTGACAAGAACTGTTGTGATGATCAGACTGGAGATCCCAAATCACAGCAGAACATCCTGCTCTCAGTGATATTGTCCTGTTCTCAGTGACCCTTGGGATCATCTATGCTCCTAGTTGTTTCATTGAGCCATGGGAGCGTTTACTTCCTAAAGTAGGAAAGTAGAAAGTGGGAGCTTGCAGCAGCTATTGCATCAGCCATTTTTATTTTATGTAATAGAGAAAAAAAACATAAAGAAAAAATGTCTACTTCAACACTGTAGGGAGAGCCAGAATGATGTAGTGGTTGGAGCATTGGTTATGACCCTGGAGACTAAGGTTAGATCCCTGCTCGGCCATGGAAACCCACTAGGTAATCATAGGTGGATCACACACTCTCAGGCCCAGAAAACCCTGTGATAGGTTTGCCTTAGTCAGAAACAACTTGAAGACACACAACAACAACAATATTGTAACTTGTATGACTAGCATCTGCAATGTATTACTTCTTGTAATTATTGTTTGTACTTTGCATATGCTGTAGAGCTAATTTCTCTCAATACTTTAGGACTTTGGGAATTTGACAATTCAGATCTGAGTCACAGAATCATAGAGTCAAAAAGAATTGTGAGAGTCATCTAGTCCAACTTCCTACCAGTGCAGGAATCCACAGTAAAACATTTCTGAGTGTATGCATCCAACCATGCTTAGAAATCTCCAATGAAGACAACTCCATGACAAAGAGAGTCCACTGCTCCAAGGCAGTTCCCTGAGCATCCTTAGTGTGCATAATGTAGGCAGGGAAAACACTACTCAACATTAATATGTTATTCATAAACTCTTACTCTCTCTAATATGTCAAAAAATTTCATTCTTTAATCATAGTGATAGCCTGATCAATCAAAACTGGAATCTGTTCCTAGCAGCACCAGTAGGCGGTAGCCAAAGGGGTTGCTGGAAAGATCTGAATGGTATTTGCTGTTATGTACCTTCAAGTTGACTCTGATTATGGAAACCCTATTGTAGTGTTTTCTTGGCAAGATTTATTCAGAGGAGATTTGCCATTGCCGCCTTCTAAGGCTGAGAGAGTGAATGGGAGAGAGATGCCTACTTAAAGATTTTCTTTGGTTTTTAGTTAGAACGTGTGGGATTTTCCCCAGAAGAGTCCATTTTTGTTACACATTGCTTCAGTCCTAAAGAGACCCTCATTCTTCCCAAAGCTTTGTTTCTGCATACCCTATATTTTTCTGTTTTTGCTTTTTCTATTTATTTTTAAAATTTCTTTTACAACCTCAGAGAAATTTTCTTGATTCTTTAATCTTTGGGCTGATATAAGAACAAATCAAAAGCTATTCTGCATTAGACTGAGAAACTATCTTGTCCAGTATTCAGTTCACCTGGTGGCCAACCATTTATCTATGAAAACCCACTAACAGAACATGAGCAAAACGTACAGTCTCTACCCTGCACTGTCCAGCAACTGTTACATGGAGGCATATTCCCTCTGACAGTGGAACTGACATATAACCATCCTGAACAGTAGCCATTTATGGCACATCCTCCATGAATTTATCCAGTCCAATTTTGAAACCATCCAGGTTGGGAACAACCACTACATCCTGTGGCAGTAAATTCTATATTTCAACTATGTTCTGTGTGCCTACTTTTAGTAGTCCTGAATTTCAGATCATTCCATTTCAATGAATGACCTTGGATTCTAGGATTAGGAGAGATGCACCTTTATCATTTTGTACACCTTTATTATGTTTCCCTTTACTTGACTTTTTCCTGAGCTACAAAAATGGCAACCTGTTGTCCAGTAATGCCAATGCATGGTCATTTTGATTACTCCCTTCTCTACTTTTTCATTCTCTACAACATTCTTTCTAAGAGGAATGACCAGAACTCTACACAGTATTCCAGATGTGGTTACACTGTGGATTTCTGTAAGGGCACTATGAGTAATTTCTGATTCCTTTTCTAATTATGCCCAATTTGGAATTTGCCTCCCCCGACCCCACAGCAGCCACACACTGGTGCCAGCTCATGTCCAATCAATATATATGTAAACTTGAGATTTTCTGCCCCAATATATATCACTTTACACTTGTTTTCAATGAATTGTCATGTATCATTTTATAGCCCGTTCTCCCAGTTTAGGAGATATCTTTTTGGAACTCTTTGCAATTTCTTCTTGTTCTTACCTTAAATAATTTATTGTCATCAGCAAATGTGATCACTTCACAATATATATTTATTTCTAGGTTTTACATAAGAAAATTCTCTGCACCTGAAGCTTGGTAAATATATGTTTTGCCATTTCTTTTGGAAATATTTTGCAATCTCATATCTTCCAATGTATCTCCACAGATTTTGTTTTCAAAAATAGAGGGCACAGATTTGTTAGGAGACCTTCTAGAAACCTTTGTATTCTTTTACTAGGGACTTACATATTTTTCCTTTGCTTGCTATAATCATGATATTTTTATTTACTCAATTCTGTAACATTCCACATACTATTTTGCCATTGATACCATGATAATCAGATCATTTCTTGCTGGAGTCAGTGATTGGTTTTATTTGAATGCAATGCATTCACGCTTTCCGTTGTTTTGTAAAAATGTATCTGCAGGTAAACAAAGTTAATGATGAAATGTCTGGCAATGTTGAACCTACATATACATACCCCTTAAAAACAGTTCCCTGGTCCCTGATGCCCAGAGATTCCTGGGATTTGTAATCCCACGTGTGAGGACCCAAGTTCAGAAACCATTGTACAAGGGTAAAACACAGAAATACTTTTGACTGCAAAGTCTGAGCAAAGATGCCATCTGGATTATCCATTGAAACAAAATAAACAAAGGGTGACACTTTCAGAGAAAATGTTTGAGCCACAGTTGTGAAATATCTGATATTAATAGTTTGCATTTCTGTTTGCTTGCCTTTGTGTGTGGTGTACACACACACCGTATCCATCAGATGCTTAAAAAAGGAGCACACAAACAACTCGAGAGGGAAGAACTGAGGATTTGGACTGAAGAACATTAATTTCAATAACACATTCATTTATGGTTTAAACATGGAAACAGATTGGTGTGCCAGTAGCGTGGCATTTTGTGGATAGCTGGCCTATCTAAATAGACTTCCTGTTTAACTAATGCAGGCAGCAAGGGCATAATCTGTAACAAACTGCATAAGGCCTGTGTGGTTAACGATAAGGAGCAGTGACCATTTTGTAAATGTATAAGCAACATCCACTCTCCTTTAGACAGATAGGTTATCAAGAATCATTTGTCATGCTAAGCCAGGTGACGCTGCAATCAATGGCTGTAGCTCCATCAGAGTCAGGCTGCCTTAGAAGCAGCAAATCTAAGCAGTGAATTACGATGTACAGAGCCAGGCATCGATTGTGCTTCCTGCTTATTTATTTCCCAGAGCTATACAGTGACAAAGTGCCTCTAATTTTATCCCATAAATCTTTAATATTTCTATTTACAGTGTGTTGCAGAAAATATAATTTTAGAGCTTAATGATGATTTCTAGCTACACATCAGCTAAGCAATGCTTTTTCAGATACTGCATTTTGTGTTTTGTTTGGGGTAAATAATGGTCAAGGCTGGAGTTTTAATAAAGAGCACAGGTCTATACAAAAATAAAATTGGAATTCTGTCTGTGGAAGATTTTTCTTTTTATATTCTGCTGTACAGTCAGCAAGCATTTTTAATGTAATTAGTGCCTGACCTCAAGCAGCACATGTTCTGCATATGATTTTCTTTTCATATCAATGCCTCTCCTCCCTCGGGAACCATGTAGTTACATAGCCTGATCATTACCAGTGTGTTTGGGGTTATTAAACATGCCTCCTTACCACCTAAGGCAGCAGTCTCAAGCAGACACATCAGAAGTAAAACCAATTAAAATCAATGGAATTTATTATCAAGCCAACATGGCTAGAGCCTGACTGTATGTCTCTGACACAATCACTTTGTGCATGATGGCTTGTTAGAGTACATAACAAACAGGTGTTACTTTTAAACTAGGCACCATAGCCATTTCCATGGCTAGCACAATATACATTGCTACCCAAGACAGACCCCATTTCTGCACTAGAACGTTATAGTGCTGTTATTCCACTTTCAACACCCTATGGAACCCTGGGGTTTGCAGTTTAGAGAGGGGCCTCAAAGGCCCTTCCCTAAAATGCAAACCCCAGGGTTCCATAGGATGTTGAAAGTGGAATAATAGCACTATAACGTTCTAGTGTGGAAATGGCCAGAGCAAGAAATGATGCAAGCACACACATACACTACAAAGTGTTTGGTATCCTTCCTGATTAAATTAGTCTCACACTCATGGTAGAAAATGACATAAATTCCTCCTCCGCCTTCACCACAACCACCACCATTCTCTGGCATTAAAATAGATTAATAAAAGAAAAAAAATGCATTATTAATTAAAATGCACTCCTCTTTTAATGCCACACAGACACTCACACACACCCTGCTGCCTGGGATGTCCACCTTATTCTACCTAATGCTAAGGTAGTCACCTCCTGAGGGATTCACAGCAGTGCCCCATTCCTCTTTCTTTTGCTTCAAAATATTTTTGCACAAATAATTGCATTGGAACAAGTTATAAAGGTATAAACATACCCCAAAGATAAAGCAATTTATATAATCAGCTAAAGGAGATCTTATATGTGCTCCACATTATCAAGCAAGCTCACAATTAAAGTTTCCTTGGACCCTATGATTTCAGTCTGCAGATGAGGAACTAACTAAATGAATGAATGAATGAATGAATGAATGAATGAATGAATAAATAAATAAATAAATAAATAAATAAATAAATAAATACTCCCGCCAATAAAATCTCATTGTACATAGTAAATCCAGAGTCTAGAAGTGTTCTAGATATGCTAGTTCTATTCATTAATTTGTAGGGAGTAGAATTACCATAGGTATAAATGCACTTGCAGGAAACAAAGTTGGCAACCTAAACTGGGTCACATTATCTCTAGCTGAATAATTTGCATGGGTGATTATGTGTGATGGTGATGGCTCGTACTTGATGAACATTTGATCTTTCCCAATACAATTATACTGTTCCACATAAGAAGAATGGGACTTCTCAGTTCTCACATTTTACAAACCACAACTACAGAAAAGCCCAAATGTGAACTGCAAGCTTGCATGCATATATCAAGCTCATGACTATGTATTTATTGGTTCAGATTATATTTTTTGTCTTCAAGAGATTTTGAAATGGATATAATTTATCAGAACTGATGCACCCTTACACATCATGCTTCTGAGAGGTATTAACATTCATATTAGCTGGATTTCACCACTTGAAGTTAAAAATAGCTTTTTCACAACCTGCTAATGCATAAAGTCATCTATTCATGGCTCTTGACATCATGAAGCTCTGTCAGAAAACTAGTTTCTTTTTATTATTTTACATTTCTTTACCTATTCTGTTAATGAAAAATTCAAATGAATTTGAAGCAAATGGAGGCATATAGTTTATTGCGTGCCTCAAAACAACAAAAAACCTGGGGTGTGGAAAGTTGCCTCCTTACCTCACTCTGTCTGGAAAGCAAAAAGGAATGAGAGAGGAAAATAGGGGTAGAGAAAGAGTGGGAGAGAAACAAGAACTGGAGTGTGTGTTTTAAAAAGACCACATATAGCTACTAAGAAGCAGGAATCAGCGATCTGTATAGTAGTACAATATATTACATCAGAAGAAATAATCACAAAATTAAATGCTGATCTACCCTAGACGTGATATTACTGCAATCAATTACACAGCATGAGCTTTTTTTCTCTGAAGAGAAACTGGAAAACTGTGCATTTTATGCAAAGAAAGATACAGAGGAGTTTCCTTTCATTCAGTTCATTTGAACATCAGAGCTAGAACCCTGCACTGCTATTCTCTTTGGCAGTTGGAAACCTTTCTTAGCCTACATCCTTTTGTTGTCTATTTTATTTCTCTAATTAGATTGCTCCCAAGTGTTGCAGTCCTTACTCACATGGATGGAAAGTACTCTAGCCTCATTGCTTGTTTTGTTTTAAGTAAGGTTATCAACTTCTCCTTTCTTTTGCTGTGACACTTTTTTCATATCCTGACTTAATTCACAATCTGTTTTATGGGCAATGCAAACATTGCATTTTAATTCTGTGTATTGTTGCATTACAGTTTCACACTATTGTACATCACTTTGAAGCATTCAGTTCTAAGTAACTGTAAATATTTGTAAAATAAATAAGTGTGTGGAGGAACGACCAACCAGCAGTGGCCAAAGGATCTAACAGAATTATAAACTTAAGATTGAATGCCATGTAACATGCTTTTCCATGTCCCATGTTTCCAATATGTTTTTTGTCTGGTTGTAACTTAATTCACATTAATCAAGCATTGCCCTGACATCTGAAGTGCCTTTGGTAAAAAGGTAATTTTAGCTAAATATTGTGGTGGAGGGGAATAGAATGTGCTTCAGTTCAATTTTTACAATATGCTAAACTTAACAAATTTCTTTATATTCATATTTTCATTTGCAGTGCCTGGTTACTGAATTCCTTCCGCACAAAGACTCACCAGGCACCCACTGCTATTTTTATGGTTCAGGAAGGTTAAGGTCATTTTATTCTCTCAGAGAAATTTAGTATTTTGTATTTTAAGTTTTTAAAGGATGCTCTGTTTTATATAGCAGAGGTAGAGTTTTTATTCTGAGGTTTTAATATATATTAATTGTGTTATTTGTTTCCTAACCTGAGTTGTTGTGTTGCGTGAACCAAATCCAGTTGCCAGTTCTAAACAGAGTAGCCCCATTGAATGAAAGGGGGCTATTATTCCACATTTACTTACCTCCCACTGCCTGAATGGCATTACTCCAACTGGGACTAACAACTGGATTGAGCCCTATATCATATTATAGTTATTTTGTTCTATTTTGCAAACCACAAAGGAATAAATATTTTATGAAGGAATGAGTATGTGGCTAGAAGATATATATAATCATATGCACTAGGAAAAAGTACACAGCTTCATGTTGCTGTGTGCCTTCAAGTAGTTTCTATTCTAGCATTCAAAATCTTACAGTTTTTTTCCATAAAATATAAAATAGCTGTGTTTCTTTCATATTCACATTTCTGTATATTCCCTATTTTGTATTCCTCCCTTCTCCCTCCCATTCCACTTATACCCCGTTGCTATTTAGTTTTATATATTCTCATAACTCTTTTCCCTCACCCCTCCCTCCCTCACCCTACCATCCTTGTTTCACATTCTCCTGAAGTCCAAAACCAATATTAAATTTGTTTAAACTAAACCTCCATTTTGTGAATTTATCTTTTTGTTGTCATACTCTTATACTAATATTTAACTTACTATGTGAATTTGACTGTTATTTCCTATTCTGTGTTCCCACTCTTAATATAAAAGTTACTGTTCCAAATCCTAGCTTCTTGCCTAAATCACTTGTAGTATCTAATTTCTTTTCACCCAGTCTATGATTAGTCTCCATCCCCTTTCAAACCGTTGGGTTGAATTTCCTTTCAACAAGCTTGATAGCTTTTCTATTTCTATAATATCCATGATTTTAATCTTCCAATCATCCAAAGTAGGGTCTGTTTCTTCTTTCCAACATCATGCGTAGCACATCTTGCTGCTGTAATTAAATATAACATTATCTTCTTCTTTGGTCTCCTCTTATTTCTTCCAATCATATTTAACAGATGAGTTCCTGTGCCTTTAGCAGATGTAGAAGATGCAGATCTTCAGTACAAATAACTTTCCCAGGAATGAGGATTTCACAAAGTCTGGGATCCAGCCCGAAGCATCTAAACTTATCCAACCAAACCTTTGCTAACCACGAACCCTGTCACCATATTTATTTCAATAGCAAATTCTATAACAATTACAACTCCAGACTTTCCTAATCATACAATAAACTAAAGAGCTCACAGTAATAAACATACACACCAAGTTTAAATTATCTACTCATCAGCCGCACAAAAGTCAAACCTTTAAATAAGAAACAATAAAACAGAGAGCAAGGGTAGGAGAAATTCTTAAAAGCAGCCTTTATGGCTGGGGTCCATCAGAATTTTTGAGCTAATGCAGGAAAAATTCTTTGTATGCTCAAAAAGAAACTTTTAATTAGCTGAGTGACTAGAAATGACAGAATTAAGTAAAACCTCCACAGATTATATTTACTCTGAGACATGAACTAGCTTCTGTTTTTAAAAATAGATGTCAGCACAGTTGCCCCTGAAAAGGTGAAGAAGATGTCCCATCTTTGACATAAAGTTGTTGTTTTTTTAAGTCAATTAGGGTAATCCTACACATGCAGAAGAATGCACCACTGAATTCAAGGAATTGTGATCCTAGGTAAGTGGATATAGGATGGACTGCAATTTAAAAGACAAAGTCTGGATAACGATCTTTATGCTCACCCTATTCTCTTTTCCCTCCCTTCCCACACATATTAAGACTAACTTTCTGCTCCTAAAGTAGACAAAAGAGAAAATGCCATTATCTGAACAAGGAAGAGAAGCCATGAAGCATAAATGAGGAAGCAGAATTTCTCCCTCTCTTCCTCGTCACAAACTCATCTTATAGATAAATGCACATGCCTATATACTTAGAAGTACAGTCATTGGGATTGCACATGAGGAGGTTCTATGTTGTTCCCAGCAATGGAAAGACTAGAAATGCTATTCCAATTTGCTCTTTTATTTTTGCGGAGCCTGCTAGCTGCCACTTACTAACGTGGCACCACCTAGTGGCTGAATGTAGTACTGCAGGATAAAAATAGTTTTTTACTTAATAAAAATTAGTCCTTTTAAAAAACAAAAATATCCTCAGCTGTACACCTGCAGGGTCCTCTTAATATTCAAGTCAAGTTTCCAGTGTTTAGATTTCATGGACTTGGAGCTTTGGTGGAAAAAGACAAATGCAGCCACACCTTTATGGAATATATGCATGCCTTATATAATACAAAACTTACCTATTGCTGCCCTAATTGAAGTTTTGCTTATGTTTTAAATGAAACAAAAATCTGACTGGTAGCATTTAACAACCTTTAAATTTAGTGTCACATCAAGCTTTATGCAAAATGCACCAAATCAGCAATGCTTCACACACACACACAAAGCCAAAGTTTACTGATGGGCCCCTAAAATGCACAAAATATTCAAGGAGTTAACCTACATATGAATGTTACCTTTGGTCCAAACTGATTCCTAAATGTGCATTCTAGAGCCAAAAATATTAAGTGTTGGTGGTGGTGGTCTATGTTTTGGTCTCATTATAGAAAACAGCAGGTTTGGTGACTGAATGATCAATGATATAGTTTGGTATACTTAAAGAAACAGATATTATTTTGTGTATGTGGCATATACCATCAACAAACAAAAAGAAACCAACAAATATATTCTGATTAGCCTAATACAAATTTCCAACAATGCCATACATTACATTAGTCCATGAAAAGGTAGAATTAAGAAATATCTACATGAGTAGAAATGAAAGCTATCTTTAGTCATCAGGCATCTAAGAACCTTAAGTGGAATCAAGATTCCTTTCTAAAGAGTATGTGGGATTCATAAGTCCATTTAAAAGAAAAGAGTTGATATTCAAGCTGACCCCAAATGACTACGCTCAAATCCATATGTGAATTTAAATGCTGTTAATGATACCCTGTTGTCATCAGGAAGATCAAATTCTGCTGAATCCAAGCATTCTAGCCCCAGACGTTTAAAGAACAAACAAAACCTAAAAGTGGCTTAATAATAAGGCTGAAAGCATTAGCTAATTAACTGGCATCATTAATTTAGTATTTCATTAATTGATTTAATGTGTAGATTGCAGATCAATGCTGCACAGGTGGAGACAAATCACATTAACCATGAGCAGTTAGTTCTACCTGTTATATTGTTAAGCTTTACGTTTCTTGACTCTTACGTCTTATGAACTTCGATTGACAAAGTTCAAAGCTAAGTGGCTGAAAAACACAGAACCAAATTATCAGACTGTGTGTCATAGGTAGTATTCATGTGATTACATTTATTTCACTCCTCCACTAAAATCATTTCTGAGTTTGCTGTGTTTATCCCATAGTAGCAAATCTACAGATTCCCTCAAAGTTACCTTTTTAAACTAAAAATCAGCTCAAATGTACACTGATGCATGTTTAATGAAAATTCAAAGGTAGCTTGGCTGGTTCACTAGAAAACTAACCAACAAAAATCCAGAGTTGAGCAATTTTATTATTAGCACCAATGAAAATGCCACAAAACTGTGCACGCTTTTAAATTCTCTATGAATTTTCATAATTTGTAGACAATGCGAGAAGAAACAGAAAAGCTCCAAAATTTAGGCCCAATGTGTACAATTAAATGTAGTCCTTTGATAGAGATACAGACTGCAAATTACCAATAAATATGCCAGTATCAGGTTACACATTGCAATGCATTCTGGGATGAAAAGCACAAGCCCAGGCTGCAACTCAGAAATCTATACATCCCCGTCTCCCAGGAAAGTATACAAGTCCCTTCACCAGCACAGAGTAGAAGCACAAGGAAACACGGCAGCCTGGCAAAAAATGGAGATTAAAATTTAGGTGGTGCATTAGGCAAATGAGTCAGTTGAAGGAACAGCATTCTCCACAATCTCTTGCTCAGCAACAAAGAATCATTTATTCTTCAGAACAGAGAATTTTAAAAATCTGATTTATGTAATTACATCAATTAGAACAGCAATCCCCTGTTTGGGAATTTAAAACTGATATGTCATTTGAAAAAGAAAGTAAAAACTAATGGCAAGCCCAATAATAGAAATCAATATGTTTAGTGAGAGAACTGGAGGTAGGGCTATTTAAAGTATGCTACAGACAAAAAAAATGATATTTGTTTGATACATAGGATGCAGTTACAAAGCATTTCTCTCCTTGCAGACTCACAAGTGCCTGAGAAAGAAGATCTTAGAGATGTAAATTGTTGTTTATCTAGTTCATGAGAATGAGGAATTATAAAAAAATCAGCAGCAGCACCACCTCCACCATGTCTTTCTACAAGATAGTGAGATATTTTCTGCCAGTCTTCATGAGAGTGCTTGCATTTCCAGACGAAACATCTGTACAAAATGTGCAAAGCACAACAATTTTGTAACCACAGTATGGTAGCTGCTGCCTTATTGCATGGAGTTTTAAAAATTAGAAGCATTGGATGGGTTGTTAGTCTTTTTGTTCTTAATCAAATCTTAATCAAATGAGCACCCATTTTACACTGACCCATTTTAAGCAAATTGCCAAAAAAAAAAAAACCACTTTCAACAAAGGTGATAGAGATGAAAAATCTTGTAGGGCTTAACAAACTCTTAACAGGCTGACTCTACATGCCAAGAGAACCTGTTTTGTCAAATAATTTAGCAAGAATTCTTTTCATGATTAGAAGATCCTTGCAGGGAATTTAGGCCTAAATCCACTTGCTGGTTCCAACTGAAAGAGACCTTCTGAAGGAATTGCTGGATGGTGTGTCAGACCTTGTGTCAACCCCATTACTTTGATGGGGGTACTCTAGTTGGAACTAACCACTGCATTTAGGGCAAGGTATGCAAGGAATGAAAGTTTAGACACAGTGTGTCTAAGCCAGACAGGGGCAGAGGAGAGTACAGCAGGAATACTTTGGAAATAGTTCCCATTGACATCACTGTTAATCTACAGACTTAATATATAGCCATGGAAGACTGAACAGGGCATATAAAAGATAATGAAGAGCTAAGATATATAGTAAAAGATGAGAGTGCTACATGGAGAAAGCCAAAGAACATGGCCAATGCCTCCTTGCCAATTTGTTATTGCCTACGAGAAGCATCTTTTCAGCAGTGAAAAGGGAAGAGGGCAAAGAAAGGTTATGTCTAACCTCCCTGTCACAGAATAAAACAGGAATGAACACACACTGCTGCTTGAACAGTGTAAAATAGTTCTTACCAAATGTTTTATTAATGACAAAAACAGCACCACTGAACCTGACCTAATGAATGGTCCATGACTTGCTGACAGAGAGGATTTGCCCTGCCTTGGATGCCTGCCTGATTGCATCACAAATGCCTTTTTGTTGTTCAGAAACAACAGAGCCTCACCCTATGCAAAGGGAAGACAACTAGACGGTCAGTTTGGCTATCCAAATTCTTCAGAGAACAAATTGCACTAACAAGTTTGGCAATACTGTAGAGATCTTAACATACGGAGGACAGAACTGTCATCAGCCTGGTTAGTACCAGTTGTGATGTTATCCCAAAAGATGGGTAACTCAGAGGTCCACCCATAGTGCCAGTGCCTCTATGGAACAATGGGGAATTACAGCTCAAAAAGGGATCTTTCCACCTTTGTATAGCGGTATTAATGCAGGGATACCAGTTGGAGACTGAAAGAATGTTTTATTGGGGGAAATACCACAAGCACACACAGGATTCAAGAACTTTCACAACCATACAAGGCTAACCAAAGGAAAAGAGGGAAAATTGGATAGCGAGAAGCTGGGATGAAGTGGGCAATATTTACCTATCCTGAAGAGAAGAGACGAAATGACATGGCTCATACTAGTGGTCTGAGGGTAGCACAAGAATGGGAATCTGCAGTGAAAGAATGACAGCCTATGTCCAGCATATTACAAATTGTCTGGCTCAGAGCCAGGGTTTAAATACCCTTTTTCTGCCCTGAAGGGGAAGGTGTTACTGGCTCTCTGGCAGAGCAAACAACGGGGTCCAGAATGAGCTAATGGTCTTAGCATTAGGTGACAAAGCATT
Organism: Iguana delicatissima; assembly: GCA_948472985.1. Taxonomy (NCBI): domain Eukaryota; kingdom Metazoa; phylum Chordata; class Lepidosauria; order Squamata; family Iguanidae; genus Iguana; species Iguana delicatissima. Next base: position 277,779 of record CAOKZL010002422.1, read on the forward strand.
GATAAGAATTGTGATAGCTTCTCAAGGAAGAAACAAAGGAAGAGGGAATAGGTTGATGACACAGGTTGTTCTATTGAGACAATTTTGTGCACTATTGTGTTTGAAGGTTGAGTCATTGAGGGGATTATTGTAAACTCATTGGCACTGGGGCTCCCCAATTGATTCCTTGAACTTATGATTTGGCCCTGCTCTGAGGCCCCATCTGATCTACTTTTGCATGTGTGTAGCCAGTCCTCTTTGCCAGCATGGCCTTTCAGCCACAACAGTATATTATTTATATTTTCCATGCCAACTAAATAATGTTCATTTCCAATTATATGATATTATGGAATAAGAGTATATAGCACAGTAACAGTGACTGGTAATGGCTTAGCTAGCAAAACCTTAGTGGCTTCCATTGTCAAAGTATGCAGTCTGTACTATAGAATATAGTCAATGAAGTTGGCTTTGTGCCATTTCTTGGTATTTTTCTTGATTGTTACAATGAACTGAATAATAAATTGGTTTGCTCTCACCTAGATAACAAAACCTAGCTCTTCCTGTTGACATGCTCTCCATTTAAATGCCCAGCAATAATATTTTATATTATCTTTCTGTACCAACCTGTGGACTGTACTTGTACTGGGTCTCCTGGAAGAGCCTGCAACTAAGCAGAACATAGTAGCCAATCAGTATTTTTGGTCAGGATACCAGGGCATCCCAGCTGTAATCCTGAAACATACTGTAGCATGAGCAATGTCTTCAAGATACCATAGACAATGTGGCGGGCCTATGCTCAAATGAATATGTCCTCACTCTGCTTTCAGGATTCTTGTATTCCTGCAGTTCTAAGTAAACAACACTTTCCAAATGGACATGCACAGTTGAGATTCTCAGTTTTCTGGCAATCACATTCAGGGGCTCTCTAGGTGGGGCCACCTTGTAAGTGTCAAGTAAATTCAACAGATTCAAAACACAGCTGACAGAGTTCTGAGCAGAAAAACTGTTTAGAACAAGTGCCTTCTCTATTTCCATTTCTGCTTTCATTTCTTTGTATCTAATATTTCAAGTAGAAAAGATTTAAATGCAACCAAGATACTATTTTTCTTATCCAAACATATACTAGTACTATGCATTTGACAGTGGCACCCAGTGGATCCAGTGTCAGTGGACAGTTAATCTACTCTAGATTTTAGTGTGAACTTTAAGAGAACTATCCAAAGAGCTAAAGCTAGTTGGAGGGTCATATTCAGTATCTTAGATAGCTCCTTCAAAGTCTTCACTAAAAACTGAAGCTGATTCACTGCTCTGCTAACATCAGAGTTTTCCATGACACTGGTACCAGAATATATATATTTTTAAGCCACCAAAGTCTGTGGTACAATAAATTTGTTGGTCCTTTTAGTGTTACAAATTCCATATTGTAGTAATTCCTTTACAGGGCCAACCAAAAATTGTAAGAAATCTGTGCAAGCATTCTTGCCTGCTGGGGATTGGACTAGATGTGGTCCTTTCCAGCTCTAAGATTCTATGATTCCAAGCTCCATCAGCTGAGTCAGGCAAAGCTGTTACAAAAGGCAGTCAGGGAAAAACTTGAGATGACTTCAAGTCATGTAGTCTGCATGATGTACTGAGGTGTTATGGAAGGAAGCATCTGGGAACTTTCAAAAAGAGCTATTCAGGTACTAGGTTGCATCCTAAATGGCCCCTTAGTTTTCTGGGAAAAAGAAAAATAATAAAAAAGAGTCCCTCCCTCCGCTTCTAACTGCCACTGCTTTAGCCTCTGAAGGAGAAGAATTGCAGCCAGGCACAGCTCCGTCTGGTCAGGATGATCAGCAACCTCTGAGGACTTTTTTTTACCCCTCACCACATTAGTTGTCCATTTTTGAAAATTTGAATCTTAGAATAATAGAATTGGAAGAGACCACAATGGCCATCCAGTCCAACCCCCTACCATGCTGGAACCCACATCAAAGCACTCCCAACAGATGACCATCCAGCCTCTGCTTAAAAATGGCACTCTCAAAAATGCAAAGCTGTTCGTATCTACAGTTAAGCTCATCACCTCTTCTGTAAATAGAGAGCAGAAAGTGTTGGAAAAATCCGGCATTCTCCCCACCCCCACCATTTTCTAGGGCAAATGGGGCTTAGCTAGCATAGTCTTTCTTTTCTCCTTTGCCTGACAAGGCCTTCTGCTTTCTCACCTAAAGCCTCACTCTTGCTCTTTGTGTTATTTAAATACACAATTATGGTATCCAGGTGACCAGACCATGTGACCCAGTATAGACCCTAGGGTCACTGGCCTTACATAAAAGACCACATTTCTCAGACATCTCTCTCTGCCATTTTTGCTTCTACTTCCTTCCCTTTGACCATGTTTCACCTCTCCACCAAGAAGATGGTGAGTTAAGAATGAAACTACTATGTTACCTTTATCTTTTTGTTAGCTAGTTAGGATCTAGTCTTTCCAATGCTTAAGTAATTGTAAAATTCATTAGTAAACTTTTCAAGTTTGTAACCTGAAACTGCTTTCCTTGTTTTGCTTTCTAAGTCAGTCTCAGTTCAGAGAAGCCACACAGAGATTGGGACATACTTCTTCTACTACTGTGCTAAAAGAAAGCTGATTTCTAACCGTTTTAGCTTTCATCAAATTTCCCCCAAAGAGCTAACACTCTAGCAAACTATAACTCCCAACAGAAAGTCCATGGGTTCTCATGGCTATATTGTCAAGGCTCAAGAAGACGTCTGTGCTGTATCAGATAATGCTGGTCAACAGAAGCCAAACTGGGTAGCTTTACCTCTGGTTGACACGAGTGAGCCCACAGAAAATGCAAGGCCCAGTGTCAGTTTTATAATACATTTTCTTGTTTTAATTAGCATACAACAGGCTAAAAATTCATTTGTACTCCCAAAGAATATTAAGACAGTTAACATTGACAGTTAATACAGCAGCAGGAATAATATGACCTTCACCACTGTTGTCTTTTAAAGCAGGTAACAAAACTGGAAGACAGTCACTGCCATTTCAGTTGTAATATTCTTACTCACAGTAATTTTATATAAAACTTCAGGAAAAGACCTTCTTGTGAATTAAAAAAAGTGTGGTAGCTGTTTAGTCAGAGCTCAGTTCTAATATTTATTTTCAGTGCTTGCTTATTACCATAATCAAGGATTTATTCTACCTTGGAGAGAAGAAAAATACTATTTTGTTGAAGGCTTCTTGGAAAAAATAGTCTTCAGCAGACTAATATATTTTGGGTGCTGTCAAGTATACCAAATATGAATTACTGACTATTGTACTGAATCATCCTCTCTAGATCCATGAGCTTTGCATCACCTTACATTATTCCAGTGCAATCCTCAAGTAAGTATCCGATTAATGCTGAAATTGCTGGCTCAGAACCATTTAATGAAGAAAAGGACTTAAGAAAGAAAAATCTTTAAGTTTTCTTTTTGCAGTTCTTCAGCAGCATTTATATTTTAAATTTTACTTCTGTCTGGAAGACTACACACACACACACACTTCTCCAGTGATAGTATAAGTTGTAAAAAAATTATTTCCTCTATGTTCTACAATTAAAACATCATCTTGTTATTTATTTCAGGAAGCAACATATCTTATGCTGGTACAACTTGTGTTCTACACCATACTCAGGTGGACAGAAAAAGCCTCATGGGTAAAGGGGGGAACAGAATAGCAGGTAGCAGAGGATTCTGACAAGAATAGGAGAGGCCTAGGTGGTGAGATATTACCTTATAGTCCAGCCCAGAGTTTAGAATGCTGTGTTTTAAAAGTTGCCCAATGGTAATTGCTTTGCAATTCATTGTTGTCATTCATTATTAGAGTAATTTCTTACCTTTCACATTATTAGGGTGTCATTTTTGAGTTACTTTTAAAAAATTAAAACTAAATATTCAAACATTTTCCTAAAAGTAACCTTTCAGAAATAAAAAGTAAAAATTGTCCATTACACTTTCAAAAGAGAAAAACTGATAATGTTACTAGACATTATGCGTCTTTTAAAAAGTAATTAACTTGGTGACATTGTTGCCCCAAAAGTTTTACAAATATGATATGTTAGTGTAAGATGCTGTATTGCACAGCATAGAATATGAGTTGTGCAGGCGGAACTTCACAACGGCTCCACACTCACCATCACCAGGGTTCATGCTTTTGCTGTGATAGGCTTCCTGAACAGCCATTCTATGGCTAGTAGAAAGTATGAGGGGGAGAGAGAAACAGCTAGCTATGCCCCATAGCCAGACATCTTCAAGCAACATCCACAGGGCCTTGACAGAGGATGTCATAGGTCTGCATCTGGTTTTGGGCATAGCCAGATGCTTCTCTGACCCTCTGCACCTCCACCAGCCACAGAATGGCCTTTCAAAAGAGTGACTGCACCAAAACCATGAGTCTGGGGGCCTTTGGTCAACGTGGAGAGTGAGAGAGAAAACCAACCTTTGCAGCAACCAAAACAAGACATATGCAGCTGTAACCATGGGTCCTGGGGGTTTTGGTCAGTGTGGATGGTGGAAGAGAATACTAATCTTCACAGCAACTAAAGCAAGGCATATGCAGGTGCAAGAGGGACCTTCATTTGTATATTTCACTAACAAAATACTGGACATAATATGTTACTTCCAAGCTCTGGCCCAATGCAATTATCACTGGTGGAAAAAACCATTCTGGCATGTCCCACATGACTTAATCATCCTGAATGGGAAAGCAGCTTTAGGTACTCCATCTGTTATTAAAATGTGAGTGAATATTTTAACATAGCCCAGTAATTTTAATACTGCTTAATGTAGCTGTTACCTCAGCCTCAATTTTTGGCAATGTTTCACAGAGTTCATTTCCCTCCTCTCTTTTCCTGCAAAGCATATGAGTTCCAAAGTATACAGCCACAGTTTCAGTCTTTGCAAACCCTCTTGTAATGAGGATGTCACAGTCATGATACAGAAATCTCCATCACTGAAGATTAAATAATTCAGGAGGAACTGGAAGTCATTCAAATATTTCTACCCTTCAATTGTATTTGAAAAACTTAATGTTCCAAATCATGTCATGCTCAATGAGTTTTTGTGACTCACACACAATAACTCAAGATTCCTTTTCTTTTTATGTGAAATTTAAGAATGCCTAACAATTTAAATCAATGTCAAGACAATACATTACTTGCTAGACATTGTAATGTTAAGAAGAGATCTTCTAAACCCTCAATAAATTATTAGTCTAAGCATCAGTAAATCACATTTCATATTCAAAATAAATATCTTTTAAAATCTTTATCACATATTCTATAACTGAGAATATCTGCACTGTTAGCCATAAATATACATGTAGCGCACCCTTCTCTGGCACAACCTCCACATCCATGAATGTGAGGTCATGCAAAGCATCACATCCCATTATAGTCAACGGACGCAATGGGTGTGTGCCCACATTGCTGTAGGCATGCACATGTTGCATCCATCAAGTACCATGGGACACAACAGTCACATTTTTCATTTTTCACATGGCTTCAAGGAACAGAACCCCTTCATATACAGCAGGCAGACTATATAATATTTTTAAAGCAATCAGAGAATAGGAATGACTATAAAATATCTTTTCTCTTAACAAGCTTATCCAGTACTTCAAATTTAACACTGTAAATTATTCTTTCACTATTTCATTTCAAATGAGTTGTATCAATTATCCAGATTATATCTAACTTCATAAACTGAATAAAAGATACCCAGTTAACAATTTAAGAATTGTTTTTTCCCCGTTCACTCAGTTTTATCTTCCATCATCCTAACCATTTTTTAAAATAATTCGTAACTGTAATTTTAGAGCTAGAACTTTATTACAAAGTAATAAAGCAGGTATCAAATTTTTGTGCAAGTTTCTTTCTTGGATCACACATTTCTTTTATGTATAAGAATTATCTAATTTCTCAGAGCAAGATGACACAAGTCCTCACCAAGACATCTACTTTATCAACAAGGCTGTTATCTTCTGACATGCAGATGGTGGTACTAATATGAAATTGTGCCTTGAGAAAGGTGCACCAAGGTCCCTTTACCTGGCAGAACTGACAAGTTGAGCAAGACCACACATATAATTGCTAGCAGGGTGGAAGGTGGGCTTACAGTGTTGAACTGGAACTTGGGAGATCCAAGTTTACATCCTCACTAAACAAGCTATTAAACTCTCTGGGTCACTTTCCTTGAGCATATCCTACTTTTTTTTTAAATTGCACATAGTAAAAACCTAGATAAACAATAAAAAGACCATTCCAACCTATAATAGGGAAAATGTCCATGCAAAACTCATATTCTCAATATACAAAACTTATTCGTTCAAACATGAAATCTTTCCAGAAATTTACACAAGAAGTTGGTATACTGAATTCAGCTGAATTGCTGTTAGCATGAGAGAAAAGTGACTGCCAACCTGGATAAAAATTTTCATTGTATCTGTTATCATTTCTTAAGGAAAGTACACATGAAGTGAGTTTTTCCATAAGTTGATAAGACCGTGATTTGTCTTTCCACTGTAAAACTGACAGAGCATTTTGAACTGTCCAATTGTATGCACTAATCAGTGATGCCGCTAAACAACAAAACTGCTGTAGTTGTTATGTAATAGAGACTATTAGCATCTGTATATAGGAACAAATGAGAAATTATATAAATTGGTTGTGGTAATCATCTCTATTTCAGCAAACACTTTATGACAAATCTGGAACGCTCCAGATATAATTTCCCCACCACATCTACATACAATATAAAAATGACAAGAATTTTTTCAGTTCAGGACTTGCACAAAATTTGCACATGGTTATTTTGCTCAGAAAAGATCATTTTCTGTGCAGGAAACATCATTTTCTACACAGAAATATTGTTTCTGGCACATGAAATGCTGTATTGTTTGCAGAAAATACTGCACTTGGGGATTTATTCTGCACAAATTTTGTATGTGCTTGATTTGCACAGAAAGCAACACTTTCTGTACAGGTAACAGTATTTGCTTTCTGCAGCATGCTTTACTAGCAGCACAGTGGATAAAGTCAACCTAATGGTTCCCTCACAAGAATATGATGATTTGTGCTCTTGTAGGAAACTTCCCTCTCCTGGTTCCACAATTCCCTGGCATCATCTCTTCTAGATTGGCCAGACTAAAGCTCTTGGGAGAGAGGGAGGGACACAGAGCTGTTGCTGCCAGGGGATTCATCACCTGCCACATGGATTGCCCTGAGGGACTTGACTGCCTCTTTTATGAATTAGAATGTTTGGTGCTTCCTCTTCAGGTGCTGATGCTACAATGCCCTATCAATTTGCTCCTGCTCATTTTCTGTCTACAGTAAAGGAAGATGGCAATTCCACCACAGAGTGGCCCCAAATAATGTCCTACTGTTTCTGTGCTGACTTCAGCCTGCCTTCCAGCTGATACATAACAAAAACAAATACCAGTTAAGTGGAGTAAGATGGAGAGAACATATTTTGCTACCTCAATGAAGAAAGGTTTATAAAAAAAATAATAATAACAAGAAAGGAAATAGAGGAACTGAAAAGCTAGGCTATTCAATGGAACAAAGGGAAATTAAAAAGATAGACTTAAAGAAGCCAACTCAGATGACAATCAACAACTAGCCACTCCTCATCACACCTCTTTCATGATCTTCTACTAACACAGATAAATCTAGCAAACACACAAAGAAATGTTTACTTTCAACAACTTCACATCATCTCCCCTAGGAAGCACATGACTAGAGATCTCTGGTGAATTTGTTGCACCAGACTGTATGATAGAACAATCAACGAGCAAAGTTTAGCTCCACTCATCGTCTTCTGCATCAAATCATCTTGGCCCTTCCCTTATATGGTCATTATTGGAGATCCACAGTTTGGATTTTCCCAGCTTATATTTAATATCCAGATCTCTGAATCAGCCTAAAACACTTTAGACTGTGTTACAGCACTCTGGAACTGAAATAGGCAAGTCCAACCTGGACCTGGTACAAATTGGCTTGTACTACCCTGAATTGTTTTGTTATTTGGCAGTTCAATAAAATTATTACAACAACAACAAAAAAGGAAAACTTAGTAAAAGTATTCACCAAAATCAATTTTTAAAACCCAAAGAAAGAAATATTGATTTATTCCCTATGTTCCTGCTGATGTTGGGCTAGTACCTCCTTGTCTGCATTTTCTTGACCAGAACCTTCCATATAGTTGCCCTGGGTTTATAGCCCTGTTCCTGTCTCCTTCTTCACCTGAGGCTTATGTGCTTATCCTGGAAAGGACATTTTAATTAGAGTGTAGCTTAAGCCATGTTGTCAGCTGCACTTCAGCAAGCTGGGCATTGCAGGCAAAAGACTCCATATGGCTGCCACAGACCTTGGGCTGTCTCTCTAGCTTCAAAAGGTCAGGGACTCTGATGCAGCGCCTCACCTGAAGACTAGAGTTTGCAAGGAGGAAGATGCTCCCTAAGGCATGTCCCATCTGGTAACTTGTCCAAGTTCTATATAAGCCTACAAAAGGTTTACATGATTTTCACTATTTAGACATTAACTCGCCTATCTCTAGCAAAGAGCACATGAGGAATATTGATATAATACAGGATACCGGGCTGCAGTGCTTCCTGTAATATGATGAGTCCTCTTTTAAAATCCATTTGTTATGCAAGCACTGCTAGGAAGGGTAAAATGAGGAATCTATCTTGCTTTATACCAAAAAGACCCTCCAGTTGGTGGAGGGAGTGGCACCGGAAGACATCAGTGCTACCTTTAGGCGTAAAAAATGGCCTTTGTGGACTGCACGCTACCTGCACCCTGCACTTTCCCTATCCCTCCTTTGAATTAAAAATAAGAAATATATATTGGCCACTATAATGTGACACACCTATCCAGTTCCGCATATCAATCTGCATTCTTGCAGCATTCAATCTATTTATTCATATTGTGTATGTATAACTATGGTAATACTGTATACTTTGCCTTCTGATAGGAAACATGCTCTATAATAAAGCCGTCTAGCTATATAAGACAAGAGAAGATTAGATGGGCTCTTAAAGAACTCTGGGAACAGAGACTTACATCTCTCAGTCTGACTCCATGGCCGCTTCTTGGCGTTACCCCATCCTGCGCATTTATGTTGTTGGATTACCTCCCCTATACATCTGTTTACATACAAACATCTTGATTTATACATTAATTAAATTTTGTATTCTGGCTGTAGAATATCTTTTGTTTTTACAGAAAATAGCATCTGCTATGGCATTCAGGTCAGTTATGCTGATTTAGAGAAACATCTTAAGGTTAATGCAAATGAATCTTGGGTGCATGATAGCTTCTGAAAATTTGATAGCTCAGTGGCTTCTGGCAGTCAAATTTTAAGCATCTACAGTGCTCACCTAGTCATTGTAATGAAAAATTATTGCAGAAATGCAATGTGCTTCCTACTCATGGTTTCCTGTAAAGCTGTTTTTTGTTTGGTTCAAGCAGCCATTCCTCTGTGATCAGAGTTCTTAAAAAAAATCTGCACATATGCCTTTTACATATTTGCCACTTCAAAGACACAGGGAGTGACATGTGGTGGAGCAGACCCCCATTTATAAGAAGAATACTCCTGGCAGCATTTAAAATAGAAGTTAGAATAAAAATAGAACTTAGATTAAAAACCAACGTTAAAATCCTGAGATTCTGTGTCTCTTTTACATTGGGGATAACTGGGTGTTTCCAGTTTCTTTTCCATGAAAATTAAAGTAAACAAGAAAAATATTTTGATTGCAGACAGAAATACTTATCAATCTCATTCTCACAAACACGATAATCTTGCCATAGTAGTTCATGCAGTGGTAACCTCCCTGGTTAGACTACTACAATGCACTCCATATGGGGCTGCTCTTGAAGACGATTTGGAAGTTGCAGCTAGTGCAAAATGCGGAGGTTCAGTTGCTGACTGGAATGGCATAGATACATCTGATAACACCTACCTTAAAAGAATTGCAATGACTGCCAATATGCTTCCAGTTGGAAATCATGGTGCTTGTGATGGCATTTAAGTCCTAAATGGCTTGTGACCTCAATATTTGCAGGAGTACCTCTACCTATTTGTGCCTACCTGAGGACTGACGTCTGCTGGGAGGGATGACTCCTCTGTGTCCCACCAGTGCGGTCAATACACTGTGTAGGAATATGAAAGGAGGCCTTCTCAACCATCGTACCTCAACTGTGAAATGTCTTCCCCTTAGAGGCCCAATTAGTGCCAACACTGGCTTGCTTTAGGAACTATGTAAAAACGCAGCTTTTTGTGAAAGCATTTGGGCCTCACTGGTTTACTTCAAATGCTATGCACAGCATTTTAAAAGTTTACATCATTTAAACTTTTTAATGTGTCAATTATTTTTATCCTCTAACCTGTTAGTATTTTTTTTTCTATATGCCACCACGGTGAGCTAGAAATAGTTTAATAAATAAATAGAAAGGAATAATTAGATTTCTCCTCACTTGAGAAGACCTAAAAAGCAACACAATTGTTGAGAACTATGCAGAGATTGAGACTTATTCTGACCTGCATAGAAAACCTGTTTTGTTTTGCCTTTCTGCATTGAAAACTTCTTTTCTGCACAGAAAGTGTGGAATCACATTTCCTATGCAAAAATAAATAAATAAATGAAAATCATATTTTCTGAGCAAAACCCCCATGTTTCAGCTTAATCAAATTTTCCACAGGAAATAGTCCCAAACAATGAAGAATTCTATAGCATCCACACTTCCACAACAGGGAATCCTGATAGCCATGAAAACTCTTTCCATCAAGGATTGGGAAATTATCAAATACAGTAATCTCTCCACATTCGCTAGGGTTAGGGGCACAGGACCTTCATGAAAGTGAAAAAAACATGAATAATTCTAGGCCCTCCCAAACCATATTGAACACACAAAAAAGTATGATAACCATTATTCAACCCACCATGGATTCCTTTGAGGCATCAGGGCAACTTCATAAGGCAGAAGTGGGAGGCTGGTGGGGCTTACTGCCACCTCCACTGCTGCCCCACACCATTTTTAATAGGAACTTAGAAGACTCGTTCTCAGCTTCTCAGTCTCATGAGGCTTGCAGTCGCTATTAAAAATGGTATAGGGAGGCAGCAGAGGTGACAGCAAATAATCCATGAATAATCAAATCCGCAAAAGTGAAACCTGCAAATGTGGAGGGCTGGCTGTATTCTTTATATTCCTTTATATCCCTCACCATCTTACTGGTGAGATTCTGCTTTCATTCTTAGTTCAGTAGTGAAAAACATGCAAGTAATATATGTATTTATATTTTCCAGATAACAACTTAAAATATGGATTTTATCATTTGTCTTTTGCTTAGAAAGCCAGGAACAGGGTACCTAATTATGAAGACATATACCCCTATTGTCAATATAACTTTTGCTCATAGACTGGTGGACCAACTCTTCTACAGACTAACAAGTAAATTTAAAAAGTAAAGTCTCCTGCAAACACAACAAAGGAGGGAACAGCCCTGCTGCTTTTTAATTTCTGAGTATTTAGAACAATACCAACAAACACTGGATGAAAGCTGCAGTTTTGTGGTAATATCCCATGAGAATACAAAGCAAGGACATTTTTTATTCCTATAAAAGAAGAAAATTAACTTGCTATTTCCATTTTACATTTAATTGGTTGTTTTGAATATGCATTGCCATTCTCTTGATAACTACGCATTGCCTTCGGAAGCCCTGATGGACAGAAGGGCAATCTAGAAATACTTGTAATAATCAAACAAATAAATAAGAAAAGACAGAGAAAGCTCAAAAATGGTGGAAACATGAAAGACCAGTTACATTGTTTTTGATCACAGAAAACAACAGGTAGTTCAAATCCATCCAGCCATGTTAATAATAAACACACTATTGTGAGAATGAATACCATTATCATGAATACAAAACACAGTGTGTCCAGGTGTGCAGTAGCTAACAAAAGTATTTCTTTGAAGACATAAATCTGGATTCTGTGCAAGAAATAATGCAAAGTAGGTATAATGAAAATAATTTCACATGCTTCCCTGTCTACTCTTGCCTTCCCTTACTTCGCTTGTTTCCCCAATGTTGAATTTTAGATTGCAATCCCTCTGGAATAATTTCATATTATCTGCCACCCTCCAGGGTCATCCATAGTGACATATCTGTAGAAAAGAGCTGTAACCCACCAAAGCTGATGCTGAAAGAAACTGGTTATTTTTACAGGTGTCACAAGATTATTTCTTCCTTCCCTCTTTTTATGCACACTAAAGGCAGTAAACAAGTGTTAATAAATATTATTACATCTCAACACAATTTTAAATATGGCAGAGCAGAATGTAAACTGATTAAACAAATATAACAACTGGTCAGTAGTATATTTATTACATACTAGCATGTATACCTGGTGTTGCCCGGGATTTTATTTTCTTATAGGTGATACTTGTTAGAAATTTTGAGATCCTGTGTCTCTAATTCCCCAAATTATCTGGTCCAGTACCTGTAACTTTCCCCTATATTCCCCAATCCAATCTGTATTCAGAGTTATTAACATACAGAGGTTGGGTTCCTGAGGGAATACATTGCCCTCCTCCTTGCTGCTAGGTCTCATCTCCATAGCAACCGGCCTATCCCAGACAGTCAGAGTCCCAGACTTAGACCCAAGATCTCTGTGGCTGAGAATTCTAAATGCCTCTCTCTAAACTGCAAACCCCAGGATTCCATAGAATCTTCTTAGGAAGCCAACCATATGAGGTCTTTCCCAGACACAGCCAACCATATGAAGTCTTTGCCTGACACAGACAAACAGACAAACTTCGACTTTTATATATAAGATAAATCACATAACACTCCAAATCATACTTTGAAATAGAGATGGAACATACGAAGATATTTTTATCAATGATCATTCACTGTAGCAACAAATGCCATGTTACTGAACCAACAGAACAGATTTTGTTCAGGAAAAATCAAAACCCTCACCCTCAGTTTTTAGACTAAGAAACCACAAGTGTCTACCAAAAAAGGGCATATTGTTCAATGTCAAGCTATCTTGTTGAATTTAAGAAGCTGAAAATTACTTTCCATAGTAATAGTAAATAATATTAAAAGCACCAAAGGATCATCATAAGTTCTGTGAGGAAAAATGCTAGGGAAGCAAAAGATATATTAAATTATTCAAAAGAATGGTAGCAAAAGCATGTGTTTTGCATGTTAACATTGACAAAAAGAATCCTGGATTGACAGGAATGTTTGCAGACTAGCACTTACTCTGCAAATTCACAGATTTGTGCAGTAGACAGCATTTTCAATACATAAATACCAATTCCTGCATAGAAAATCCAGTTTTCTGCATAGAAAATGCTATAATTATTTGCATAAAAATAGCATTTTTGCAAATACAACTTCATTTTATGTCTAGGAATTGATATTTCTGTGTTGAAATATTTTTTTTCCACATGAAAAATGCTGTTTCCTGTGTAGAAAGGGCTATTTTCTTCACAAAGGAAAAAAAAAACACATGCAAATTTTGTGCAGAATAAGTCCTGCATTGAAAACTGTCTTCAAAAATAGCATGGTTTTTGAAGACTTTCTCACAGAAGGAAGAAAATTGCTGAAATTACTTGTTGCCACCTTCAAGAAGAAACTTAGTGAAGAATTACATCCCTATAAAATACCTGAGAATACAGATACATAGGTTAGCACTGATAGCTTGTACACATAAAAAGAGATATCACACCTCAGCATGGAAAGCAATAGCTGACCAACAAAATTAATTTCCAAACTGACTTAAGTACTGTTGGATAAGACTAACATATCAGCTCAACAAAGAAGGTATGATTCCAGATAAAATACTGCTCTAAATAATGGTATCTACTGAAATTGTCTGCCTTCTTTCTTTTTTATTGCCACTAACTCTCCAGCAATTCACTCTAAAAACTCAATTCTGTATTGTTGGGTCTCCAGATATTTTGAGATATACCATCAATATACCATATACCATTTGAAATATACCATATACCAATCAGGGTACCAGGATTTCAAACAATTCAGAAAAATGACAAATATTATTTAGACCTTAAGTTCAGCCTGAGCATATTGTTACTTTTAAAAGCAACCAGATATTTCAGGAAATATTTAAAACAGAAATAATAATGGATCTTTATTTTGAATTTTGAATTTTTTTTAGACTACTAGTAGGCTAAAATAAAATGGCTTACTATCTCTTCTGCTGCTGCCATGTTTTTGTCAGTATTTCAGTGGACTCTAAACCACAAGTGTAGAACCTGTGAAACTTTAGCCATTGCTGCACTTTACCCCCATCAGTTTTAGTCAGAGCATACAATTATCAGGCATGATGGGATTTGTAGTGCAACAACAAAAAGAGCCATAGGTTCTCCTTGTCTTCCCTAGGCCCTTTCAGATATAAATGCAAACAGAAAATAAAGGCAGGGGAAAAGCAGGATTATGGTGGCAGGCTTTGCATCTTGCTACATGTGTTCACTGAAATGTCTCAACAATTCCCTTCACGTATAGCTGTAAGTATCATAGTCTGTACCTCAAGGATGAAGCCTGACACTGTCCTCATGCAGGTGCATTATAAGAAAGGATGCTCTTTTTTTTTTTTTTGATATCTCACAATATTGAATTTAATTTGGAAAGGATAGAGAAGCTTCTTCCTGCCAAGCATGTAATTACCTTAGTTGAAAATTGCCTCTGTCCTCATGATAGCAACTGACATTGCCAGAGTCAAAGACATGTAGGTAGGACCAGAACCAAAAGCAAACAGGGTTATAGGTAACAGTTACTGCTGTTATCCCATGGATGCCAGAACACTGGGGTAATGAGGGATTGAACCCTCCAAGACTACATTGTGGGGCTGAGCCTCCACCAGAAAAACTGGAGTACCAAGAGTCCTACGCAGTCGAGTCTCCTCAGTCATTATCAATCAGTGTACTAAGTGACCAAGCACTACGTCTAAGAAATGTCCAGGCAACAAATTGTCACTGAGCCCTCCCAGCAATAAGGAAAGTTGCCTGTAATCTACCCTAAGTGCACTGCCCTGGGCATAAGCTGCACTGAACAAACGAAGGGCACATCTAAGTAAACACTGTAATTGTAAGTCTTCATATTTAAGGATGTTTACATGATAATGAATGGGAAAGGTAATCTTCCCCCACAAGTAAGTTCAAGTATATACAATTAGTAACAACATGCAAGCCAATGAAGGGTTCTCATACCTTAAAAGCAGATTCAGGGCCATTGCATTAATCAATGCACAACAGCCAGAAGACCTCTATATAGAATCACTCTTCTTCCCTGGCTTGCACAAGATATCTCCAATATAATGAAGTGTATTTGGCAAACCAAAGTAAGTAACAGAAAATGTGGGCTCTTTCAATACCACAACAAAAGTTGTTTCTCCATATATGCAACATAGTAAGTATTTAAAGAATGAAAATAGTTTTTTTAAAAAGTGTGACTAAACTGGATTATCAAGGTACAGAAAAGAAGACATGGACTCAGCTAGTTTTAACAAAAGGAGATCAGCAGAAAGCACAGTGATGAAGGTAAGGGTAAGAACAATACTTACATTATTCATATATTCAGAAAGGAGATCTTGAAGAGCCTGGCGAATAGCATTGCACTCAGTGATGATACGCTCACGATGAAGATCACGTGTGCATGAAGAATCTGCTAATAAAGTGGCACCACTGATAATTCCTTCTAAACGCTTTTCTAGTGATGGCCTTATTTTCTCTTCATTCACAGTAAGAGGATCCAGGGCAACCAAATTCTAGAGTAAAAGTTTAAAGGGTAGGAGAGATACAGCTAGTTAGCATACAAATATTTACATCATTTTTCTATTTAATATATTTAATACATACATTTAATACATATTTAACCCATTTGGCTATTTAATACATAACTATCCTTCTCTTCCAGTCTTTCTTGTGGTTCAGAATCTCCCTAAGCTTCATTTTTCAAGGACAGCACAAAAAGTAAACTGAGATTGTGTATTAGACGGTTTCCATTCAAAAGTCTTACCCAAGATATTTTATTACATGTGATAGAATACATCAAATGCCTTTTGCAGCATAGCCAAGGGAAGCCAGAAGATGGGGGAATTGCTGAGGATGAAAAAAAGCAGGTGAGTATTCTATTTCAGAATGCCCTGTTAAATACCCTTCATCATTCTATATAAGGTCAATTAAAATAAATATATTTGAAGATAGTTCTGACTGAGTCTTCCTCAAAGAGAATCTATCCAGATGTTCCAAGTCTCCCTGGCCATTGGTCTTGTGGGATGGGGCTGATGAGAGTTCAAGTGCAAGGCATCAGAAGGAGGATGTAAAATTTAGAACACATTAGGATAATTTCAATCACAACATCAATAATTCTAAAGTCTTTAGCGTTTTCCTAAAATTCTTAGGTGCATGAAAGCCTACCTACATTGTCCCTGCTCTCAGCATCTTCTCCACAATCTTCAGATGAACATGTAGTGGTAGAGAGCAGGGTCATTCAGCATGATCCTGTTCTCTGTTCAGTTTAAAACAATGTTTGAATAGGATTTGTTATCAGAATGCATGGTGTGCTCATTAAACACCATAACATTAATGTAACTATGGATGTTCATGTTTTATTCTAATGTCAAGCCAGGATAATGTTTTGTATTTCACATTCATGGGAACAAGATACCACTGTACATTTAAATTCCTGGTGGCTACAACTTGCAATGAATTAATGTTCCACATCCGCCAACAACAGATAAACAAAATAATACAACATATTTTATAGCAATGAGCTGCATCACCCCAGCACAAAATGTACTTGTTTAATAGAGAATGCTCTTTATAATCTTTCTCACAGATAGACCAGAGATTTACTCCAATCCCTTAGGTTCACAGTAAATAACAATCAGTCACTGCTAGAATGCCAATAAGATGAACATAAATATAATATCAAGAACAATTTCAGGCCTATCAATGCCCACTCAGCACATACATAGACACAGAGATGTTTTTCACTGCTGGATAGCCATGATATTTTCTCCTTGAAAAAAAAAAACACTACCTCACCCACAATTAAGTGCTCTCATTAACTTTAAATGAGACTTAAAGTGGAGTTCACTTCAAACAGAGGACTGAGTTCTGTGCCAGCCCTTTAAAGAGAGCAGATTTCAACAGATGGTCCTCCATGTATTTGGGCTTAAACTCCCAGAAAACAGCATAACCAGTACTAAGGGATTTTGGGGCTGAAGTCTAAAACACCTGCAGGACTACAGGCTGAGAAGCACTGAAACAGATGAATGTCCTGACGGGAGATGATTAACAGCACCAGCACAAAATTATCCCCAGAACCACTGCCTCTGGACACAGTGTCTCAGAGGCAAGCACAAAAACATAGCAGAGCTTCCAAACAGCAGAAAACGTGCGCAGCAGAGTACAACTACAGCACCAGCTCTGACCCCTCTACCCACTGGTTAGTTAACTCACGGGCACAGAGTTTGTCATCCAAAATATCTGGAGGCTTTAATCTTCACGGTTGCAATATATACATCTATACACAGGATACACGGATCCACAGGCAGAGATTCGTGCATCAGACAGAGATTCGGATGCAGACATACGGAGTCAGAGAGTCAGAGAGAGAGCAAGCATTCCCGCTCCTCTTTTACACACACCTGCTTCCATGTCATCATTCAGGGCCATCTGCATGATGCAACCCCTTGCCATGATTTCTCTATTATGGCTCTGCCCTTTTCTCCATGTCCCCTAGGGAATGTGTCATAACTTGCCCAGTTATTCCCCAGGTGTTCCACATGCTCATCAAATGTATTTTCCACGGGGGTAAATGTCACTGCATTTTTATCCAACATGTCCTCTGTAAAGTAAGACGCATAAACAATCTACTGCAGCTGTCACTGAAAATGGGGCATCTCTAAACAGTGCCTAGTATGTGTCAATTCAGAGTTGCTTTACAGTGACTCTGAATCCATGGGGAGGACAGGTGAAGGTCCAGCTCTCTCCTAATTCTAGGCAAGGAATTTGTGGCTTAAGTCTTTGAAGCGCTATGTAGGCTGATGGCATATAAACCAAGTTATTGTTAAAGTGGATCTGCTTGGGGGTTTTTAATATGCATTTAAATCTTTATTGGTTTAACTGTGGGCTCTTCCATATGGGGCATATGTATCAGAAGGCTTTAGTATTTGTTGTTATAGTTGTCAGGAATATCCAAAGGATGTTTCTATTGCGCCAGACTATTTTCTGGCAATTCCCAACACCAGCTGCAACATTTTATTCCCACTCTCAAGTGATTTGTTTTTTTTAAAAATCTAAGACATTTCAGAACAATACACTCCTTTCTTCTCCTCTCCTTCTAATTTTTTTAAAAATTTATTTCTGTAGAGTTATCATGCTATAACGCATCAGGAAAAGGACATTTTTCCATTATAACTAGGGGAAAAAATAACTATTAAGATAGGAGAAAAATTGCCCTTCAAACCATAGGACAATCTCAGCCAGCTACGTTGCAGTTTAAAAAGAAAAAGCTTTAGAAAAACTAGTACCAGTCCAAGAAATTGGTATAAACAGTTCCTCAAAAGTGAGTAGATGCAGAGGTGACAACTGGCAAAACCTGGAAAACCCAAGAAGTTATAATTAAAGAACTCCTTTAGACCAATCTGGAACAACCCTGTATTTGTTTTGCTTACTACTGTTAGCTGTCCTCTCTGCTACTATTCTGGCAGAAAGGTGGCTTGTATATTTAACAATATAAATAAATAATGAAAGGAAGTGATATATCTTTACACATTCCCAAAGTAAGCTTTGGAGAGAGGAGGAACACAACAAGAGGCACCCTCTCTTCATTATGTGTGTGTGCATGCTAGCTAAATCTGTGCAACTGCTTCATTTGCAAAATGAAACAATACAGCAGGCATTAGAAATTAATTAAGTTATTACAATTCCTTTACATATTTTTTTTTTAAAAAAACTGTACATTCTTCTCACAGCAGGGCAAGGATGCCTGATTGCAAAGGAAATTTGTACACTCTATTGGGAGTCTTTGCCAACTGCAACAGAAATCCATGAAAATTAGCAATATTTAATTAAGCAAGAAATATCCCTTTTTATGGTGTCTTTCATAATGAAAATCAAGAAACTACAGAACCATTACGCAAGCTTCATTTGGGGGCTATGTATTTTGAGGAATTCCGCACTATAATGAAAGCAGCACACACATCTACTAGAGTGTCTGAATGAACAAATAAAAATCCAAAACGTACACTATATCTCAAAACAGAACTTATTCTTGCCATCTATATCTCCTTATTTCTAGACAAATTTCTCAAGCAAAATAAAATCTCAAGTATGATGTTGCTCTCACACCAAGAGAAAAAGAAAATATATGGGATAGTGAATATGACCTCTCAGTTAGTTATTAATTGAATTAAAACACCCTAATGTCTAGGGCTCATAATAATGATGTGCTGGCGCTCCCTACTTTTGATTCTGAGCTTAGATATAACATGTTACCAATAATGAGTTATTTATAACTAATTCCTTTTGGCTCTAACTAAGGCCCTTTCCGCAGGAGGGGGCTGCGCCCCTGTGGGGATGACAGCAATCAGCTGCCTATCAGAGGCTATCAGAGGCTAGATGGCCATCTGTCGGGAATGCTTTGAGGATGTTCCTGCATAGCAGGGGGTTGGACTGGATGGCCCGTGTGGTCTCTTCCAACTCTACATTTCTATGATTCTATGATTCTGCATCACATCATCCCTGGCCTGCCACCATGTTGCTCCCAAGTGGCGTGCGGTATTTGCAAAACAGAAAAAATCCATTTTACACCTACCATCACGCAGCACTGCCACCCTTCCCAGCTACGCAGAAGGGTGGAAGCAGAAGGGTAACCCCTCCCTCCCCAGGGCAGCAATGGCAAGTGCTTGACTGTGCTGCGGAAGGGAAGAGGTAGGGCCGGCTTCCTCCCCTCCGCAGAGACCCAGCAAGGTGTGGAGGGGAGTGTTCCTGACGCTGTCCCTTCCCTGCTAGGGCTGCAATGGAAGGACTTTGCAGAACCCCATCATGCAGAAATGGCCTAAGACATAAGGTACTCATAGTATTACTGTCACATGAAGAAGAATAACTTTATTCTTCTGCAGTGTAACTATAATCATTTTAAATCACTTTTTAGCTGCAAAGGATTGACGCAGGCTGAGATTGTTAACAGGCAACTGAAGTTTTGCCTAGTAGTTTTATTAACTTGTAGCTTAATGCTTATATATAGTTAGATTAGAGTCTGGATTACTGGCCGCCCAGCCAACTCTGAGAAGATAAAATATCTCAGACAACCATGGATTGGGTATGGAAGTAACCTATTTCTAATAACCTGTAAAGGATGAATAAAAGATAAGGGTAGAGAACTGTTTCCAGGTAAACAAGATAGATGCTGCTTATATGAACACAATCATATGATGTTGTTTATATGATACACTTATACCAAATGGATTATCAAAGAGTGCTACAAAAGAATATTAGTAAACATATTAACCATTATTAAAGAAATAAACAGTAAAAAGTCTAAGCTACATAGAGCTCCTATTATTTTCCTGAATCTTGAGTCAAAACAGCTGTGAGTGGAAATCTTATTTTTAATATTTTTATTAACATGTATTTCATATATAAAAAAACTTATTGGGCTTTAAAAAGACAAATAGTAAACAAACAGATATATCTAACCTAATACTAAATTAAACGAAACTACAACTAAACTAGAAAAGGGCCAAAAATACTTATGACTTCTAACTCACCAGCTTTTGGTTCTAAGATAATCTACAAGATATACTTCTTCTAGTGTGTTTATCATTATCATATTACTGCCTAATATTTAGTAACTATAAACATAACCTTAACTCCCCCCTGCAGCAGTCTCTTAGATATACAATCAATTTATCCCAATCCTGAACCTTTTCCCTTATTTGTATAGCAACTTGTTTTTCAGAAACATGTGCTGATTCCTGGTAATCACAGAATCTTTTTCTGAGTGCTCACACACTGATTGCATAATCATCTGGTCTAGAACATTTCAGGCTAACTGATCAGTAGTTGCCCAGGACCTCATTTTCCCCCCCCTTTTTTTTTTGAAGGTGGCTACAACTTTTGTCCTTTTCCAGTCTGCAAGGACCTCGCCTGTTCTCCGGAGAACTCAGTGAGAGGTACTTTTGAGCAGACGTGCTGAGGATGGTGCTGTTACTGTGGCCCTTTCCCCACAACATTGCCGTCTCGTTTCCGCCACAGGATGGCAGCAGTCGGCAGGTCGTGCTTCCGCATGACGTCATCGCCATCCAGCTGCTTTCCTGTCGCGAAGTGTCAGGAACAGATTCACTCACAAACGTATTCAATAAACTAGAAGTAGTTTTATTGAGAACAGAGCGGTGATGCTGTCTTCAGACTTTAAAGATCGCGAATGGGATTTGTTTCCCGCACTTTACATTTAAACGTTTAATTTCACAGGCCCAACCATCAAAGCCTTGGCGGCCATAAATCACCATGAGCCTTATCTGATCTACTTATTCCTGGGAAACTCTAGCCGGAAAGAGTGTTCTTCATGTGTAAATCCTAGTAGATAGCTAACACCCTTCTGATGATCCCTTGCTATGCTAATCTAAACAATAAACACATATGTCTCCTGACACGAAGTGTCACATTTGAGCAGTTTTCGCAAAATGGAAAAAATCCATTCCGTGTCTGCGATCGCACAGTGCTCCTGTCACTTCTGGCCCTGCGGAAGCTATGGAAGCGCATTGGCAACGCTTCCTTACATAACACAGCAATGGAAAAAGCCTGGCTGCGCTGTGGAAGGAAGACATGGCGCCACTGTGTTCTCTTCCGCACGAGCGGCTGAAGAGGGGAGCGTTGCTGACGTGCTCCCTTCTGGACCCGGGACTGCAGTGAGACGACGCAGAAGAGCATCATCATGCGGAAATGGCCTGTGATTCACAGCACCTGTAATTCCAGTATTCCAATTCAAGAGTAGACTGTTATAGAGCTATTATTCCACTTGCAACATCCTATGGAATCCTGGGGTTTAATAGCACTATAACAGTCTAATGCAGAAATGGCCTAAGATCCATATGCAGAAGGTGAAGAAGACAGAGACAGTGGTTGTTATTTTATCTTCAAAATGGTTAACCTACCTTAAAAAAAATTTAATTCCATACAGGTAAATATCTTAGATAAGATTTCATATATATTAACTTGAATAAATAAGATATTTAAACAAAAACAGATATGTCTAACTCTTGATGTGATGTTTTTAATTCTTAAAAGCAACTTCAGTTAAGTATTTATGCCTCCTTCATAAAAAATTAAGCGAGGAGGAAGACTGACGACAAAGAGCTATCTCATTATCTAGCTGAGCGTTCCAACAGGAATCTGATATGTGTCAGGCATCTCTGCACTGATCAATTTAAAAGAAACAGTAATGAAATCAATACAAATGAGTGAGCATTTGCAGTAGACAGATCTGATCAAACAGATTTTCTAATGTGTCCTGCCTGAGTGCCTTGTGCATCTTGCTCCAGCGGAATTAATGGAGTGGTAAGAAGATTAAAGGTTTAAACTGAATGTTTAGGTTCCAACTTTCTTTCCCACTAACTTTCCAGAGTATTGTGCCAAGAGATGGCATCACCTCAAATGCTCATTACACCTTCACTTAAATCTGGAATTCATTTCAGGTTAGATATACTGCCAGAGTTCTCCAGAACCAGTCTCAGAAAATAATGTGGGACAGTGGATATTAAAGCCTACCTAAAGAAGTAGGGAAGTTTATAATTCCTACAATTCTCCTTCAGCTTTGCACTTGAAGGGGTTCTTGTTTCTCTTTGTATATAACTGAATGGAGCAGTTTTGCTCCATCTGGTTCACTGGAACTGGAAAGCTGAACATGAGTTCAATAAGAGGAAAGGGTGGGACATTCCTTTTTTGTTTTGTTTTGTTTTTTTTAATGTGCCATGAGACACCCTGGCCTGTACACAGCAGTCTCAATCCTACAGAGATTTTCTTTGCCCCAAAACAATAGAAGGGGAAAATGGATTAGAAAATAATTTGCAGGGGCAATTGGAAGGTGAGAGTGTTGAAGATTATTGTAATCTATCCCTTGCCTCCACTCTGAAAATTGTTTTTCCTGTACTTTCTTTTTCCCTCTCTGCCATAGCAGCTAACAAAACTGTTTTCTCTGCTGAAATGACAAAGGGGCATTTCAGAGCAAAATGGGAGGCTTGTGAGAGAACAATACACATTCATGTAGTTCCACAATAAGGGAGGTTTTCCATCACTTATTCTCAGATCTCTTCCTTCCAGTGTCTTTCTTCCACCCCAGTTTGAACCAATGGAATGATTACCTCTAGCAAAATAGAAAAGGGTTCCAGAGCCTGACTTGACTTGGAAAAATCATCAAAGTTCTTCTGTGAACCAATCCAAGGGAAGATTTAGCTTCAACCACTTGTGCTTCAGATGTAAGTCTGTGGAATGTTCTTGGGTCCAGAGTTAATCATTTCCAATGCAGATTTTTGAAACCTACTTTGAAGATGAGTTAATAAAATGAAGTGCTGAAACAATCCACAACAAAGCCCATGGTAGGATGGTGCTTTAAATCTCATTCTTCTTGAAATTAACTTTGCAATTGCTGCCCCATTTGCTACTTTACCAGTTTATAGTATTAGAAGAAAGTAAGTGAGCATGTGAGCATGTGTGTAACTTATTGACTGCACACTGTAAAAACACTGAGATTATTCCCTACCCTTTCTCGGAACATTAGTCAGTCATTGATGGGGTTCTCATACCCCTGGTTTAGCCAGATTTTATCCAGATTTTATACATGCTATCCTGTGCCCATATAAACCATACTCTGGCCCAGATTTCAAGCTTTCATTTAAAAAAAAAGCAAGTCCTTAATGTACAGGCAGAATTATGGAGCAAAATATACTTCTACTTAGCCTTGCCTTTGAGTGTTTTTAGACAATCAGTGAAGCCTCACACCATGTTGAAAGAAATATTTTGCTGGCATATGCATTACCCAAAATCCACTGTCTCCCTGTATAAGTCTCCAGTTCCCTGGGTCTGTGGCAATAGCAATATATATTAGCTAAGATCCACTGTCTGTCAATATGAGTCTCCTGTTTCCCAATTCAGTATTACAAAGCTTCTTAGCATTTCAGTGAAAGTCCTGCTAAAATCTATTTTGCAGAAAATATTGCAAATAATGAACAGAAAGGAATAAGGCCTTTGAAGTGAAGGAGGAAAGATGCAACAGAGAATGGTAAATATTGGAACGATGACTATTTGAGCTTCTGTGCAGCCTTATTGTTCATGACTGGTTTTATTTATTAATGTATTCAACCATTCATTCAATTTATACCCAACCTTTCTCCCATCATGTGGCTTACAATTATCTAAAATAGAAGTTAGCTAAAATGTTATATTCCAAAACTTAAAAAAATTAAACAATAGTACTACTGAAAGCAGATAGTTAAAAGCTGTAGGAAATAAATTAAAAGATGGCTGAAAGCATCCAAGATAAAAAACAGAGCACACAGCTTTCAACACTATTCTACCATGTGATTAAAGGTCCGTCAAAGTCCTGCCAAAATAAAAAGGTCTTAGCCTCGTGGTAGAAGGAAAGTAGGGAGCGGGCTACATAGAACTCCCATGGAAAGGAGTTCGGCAACCTGGGAGAAGCAACAGAGAAGATTCTTTCCCATGTCCTCCTCAAATATGCCTGTGAGGGTGGTGGGACTGAGAGATAGCCCTCCCCCACAGATCTTAAACTTTAGGCCAGCTCATACAGGGAGATAACAGTCTTTTAGACAGCCTGGACTCAACCCCTGTAGGGCTTTAAAGGTCATAACTAACATTTTGAATGTTGCCCAGAAATGGACTTGGAGCCAATGAAGCTATTTCAACAGGGGACTTATATGTAACCAGCCCCAGCCAGCTACCTAGCCATAGCATTTTGGATGTAAGGAGGTTGCCAAACAATATATAGCAACAGTAGGCATTTTTATTAGGAGTTCAGGTGAAAAAAAAATCAGGTTTCATTTTATGAGGAGCAGTTAGAATTCTACCATTTCTTGTGGCTAGAAGTCTCAAGTTAAATGGGACATTCTTGAGTACAACTGATGTCAGAAATACTGGCATGTACTTGGCATGTTTGAACAATATTTTAGAATGGAAACTATTTATTGTGCTTTATTCACCCCTTGATGCTCAGAAGCTATCTAAAACAGTATAAAATCACCTAGAATGCTGAGTACTCTGTGCTGTGGCCATCAAATTCAAGAGTTGCAAAAGATGGTTGTGGTGCAACAAGCCACAGAAATTCCACAGGAAGTTCCTTCTTGTGCCATTCCAGGCAAAACATTTAGATTCCAGAAAATTGTCCAGATCACCATTTGTTTCAGGGGGCCATGACCACCAAATTCAATATCTGCACAAGACTAGTTGGAGCCAGAAAAATTCCACAGGACCAACTTTCTTGAACTCTTTCCAGTCAAAACATCTTTATGGCGGAAAATAGCCCAGAAAGATGACTTTCCAGGTAGCCAAATTCACAAGCTGCAAAAGACCAGATGGACTAACACAAAAAAACAGGAAAAAAAAAATCATAGAGACAAATTATTTTTCAGCCAGGAAATCTATGTCCTGGCTACTCTCCAAGGACCAAAAGTTGATGTTTCAGAGACTGGCATTGTTTATAGACCACCACTTTGAGTAACACTTCTCTATAGTTCATCACATCCACCTAATTTATATATTGTCTTTATATATTGCATTGGCTAAATACATGTATCATGGAGAGGAAACAGCAGACAAGATTCCATGCTACCGTCACCATCCTCGTCCATGCACTAATATCTTTTTGTATGCCACATAATCTGAATAGTGCTATGGGCTTAAGAAAACAATTACATTCCCTACGAACATGATCATCTTTAAAAATCAGGGGAGGAAACACTCCAAACCTGAAGTGGCGATATAACCAAAATTCTGAAAGAAGGCTAACCAAAACAATAAGCTGAAAGCTATGGAAAGCATGCTGAAGGTGCAGTTGGTTGCAATGTATTAGAATAACTGACCGCCTATCTTAATGAGGGCTTTAAACATTTAGTGATTATGCAAGCAGCATTAAACTTTTTCATTATAGGCCCAACTATATAGAATAGTTAAAATTTGTTGCAAGTCTAAAGCTTTTAGAAGCATTCAGAGCCACCTCAGATTTTGCCCAACAATAAATTCCATCTTACTTGGTATGAAAGATATTAGGAAAGCTTCTAGACAGTACTTGTTGAGTAAGCTCTTTCACACATTTCCACACTATAAACATTTAATGAGATTGGCTCCCAACAGACTGTTTACTACCATCCATTTATTTCATGGCACTTTATTTGCAATGCAGAAGCAAGATAGAGCAAAGGTTATTTCAGGTTGTTATCCAATGCCATTTTTCCATAAATAAAGAAAAATGAAACCATTTAATTTTGAATGCATTCTTAAAAGGTTAAATACTCAATCAATTTTGCTTTATCTTACTCAACCAGCCTCAGGTGCCATTTGCACTATTTGGGTAAAAGCTACATAGAAAATTATATAAACAAAAGACTTCTAACAACACAGTATGCAAACAAGAACCAAGAAGATATATATGGATGTTTTGCTTACACATAGGAGCAGCCCCTCTACACCTTCAGCCCCCCTCCAAAAAATTAAGAATGCCCTTTGTATCACCGGTCCTTTAAGCAGCAGAGTCCGTTGATGGTGAGCGATTTTACTTTTCTACTATTTCTGAACAACACTGAAGTTTTTACCATTTTACATATTTTCCCACACACATATTTATACATTTTATTAAAGGAAGAGGGATCCTGGGACCCTCTAGATGTTGCTGTACTCTATCTCCCATCAGCCCCAGCCAGCATTGTCAATGGAACAGAAATAATGGGGTTTGCAGTTCAATTATCTTTAAAATACATTATGAAAACATCAGAATAGTCAAAGATTTTCTGTACCTTGGCTTACTCATATATCAAAATGGAGAATCAGGAGACTAAGATTTGGAAGGGCAGTTAAGAAAGATCTGTGTAAAGGTCTATAATTGAATACCACAGTCCAGATCATCCATGCCATAGTATTTCTGATTTCTATGTATGACAGTGAAGAAAACTGAAAAGAAGAGGATCAACTCATTTGAAATGTGGTGCTGGAGGAGAGTCTTTTGGATGCCATGGACTGACTTATAAATGAGTCCTAGAACAAACTGAGCCTGAACTCTCCTTAGAATCCAGAATGGGGCTACCTTGCTTTGAAGATATCATGAGCTGGCATCACTCATTAGAGATGTTAACACCCAGGAAAGTGAGAAAGAGACAGTAGGAAACAGGAAACACCGCAGTAAAGATGAATAGATGCAATCAAGGAGGCCACAGCCCTTGTGTGTGCAGAACCTGAGCAGGGCCATTAATAACGGGGTGTCTTGGAAGTTTCTCATTCATAGGGTTACCATAAGTCAACTCTGAGCTGATAACAATTAATAATAAGAAACAAGTCCAATTACATCTAGGGGGTTGCAGCTTCCCTGACCGTATTAAGACATAACCTTTTTTAAAAAAAATGCCCAAAGAGGCCTCATTCATGCAATTCTCCTCACCCTTTGTTTTAGGAAGAAAATTAGAAGAGCCAGATTTTATCTCATTCAAGCAATGAGTTGCCAATCCATACTTTTTATTATGTGCATGGGGGAATGAAGGAGTCCACGTGCCATTCCTTTGACACATGAAGAGGATTGCTCAACCAAGAAGGACATGGAAAAGAACACAATATTTATTTCAGGACTTGTCAGAAAGCTTAATAGGCTAACAGATCCATTTTCTCACATGCTAGGGAGGGGAGGTCAAAGCCGGACACTACCACAGAACTTAAGTTCACTCACATAACACCAAGCGCTTCATGAGCAATGTGGGGATTCAAGAATATTATTTACCCTTTGCCTCAAATTTGATCCTAATATGCAGATCAAACACATCTTTCTGTCAGGATCCACATGACAACAAAATTTAGTGAGTGCCAATTTAAAAATAAACTAGTAGATGCTCCAAGCAGCTAGAGACTTGGCTGCTGCCACACTCAATAAATGAAGAAGGAGGAATATCATGTTGCTTAAGTACCAGCTCATGCTACAGCCTCATGTTGTGTTGTAGGTACTAAGCAAATAGGTGGTGGCTGTGAGGAAAGTGTGGTTTGTACTATTGAGAGTTTTGGGAGGAAGAGGTTAATTAAATTGTAACTAATTAGTTCTTTTTCAGCAGAAGTAATCCTACTGCGTGGTCAGATGGACCACAGTACCTCTAAGTCCCAACACTCCTCCAAAACCAGAGCAGTACAAATCCTTCCAAGGAAGGAGGTTGCACATCTAATGAAATGTAGGCTCTGCCCTTACATTTGTAGTGCCTATAAGCTGGAAAACCAGTTTGGAGTCCTGGGAAATTGAAGAGGTAGTTTTTTTTTTTATTGTGGATATAATAGTAAATCGATCTCTTTGGGGGTTTTGGAACTATAATTGTAGCTAATTGATTTTAAAAAGTGTTTCTCTAAAATCTGAAGAAGATAACAATCATGCCTTGACTTGCAGGAAGCACAAAGCAAAACAAATCCTTCTGCCCCAATTAAACAGATATGAGCACCAATTTATGAAATCGCTCACCAAAATAGATCATCCAGGTTGGAAGAGTTTTTGAGAACCTTGCCATGAAACTGACCACATGGATCAAAAAGCTCTGGGATGAAACTTTACACATACACATAGGTTATTTTTTAGACCATTCTGCAATGTGTGTTGCAGTACTGTGTATTCACCTACCTCAAGTTCCTCCAGGGCACTTCCAAGAGTCGCTGCCTGGGATATGGGCTGCACCTTTTGGTTTCCAATTCCTTGAGAAGCATTAGAAATGACATCAAGTGCATTCTGTATTTCATTACAAACTGAGTCCTTGCTGGCTGCAAGAGACACAATGTCTGAGTGTTCCAAACAAGCTGAACAAACTGAATGGAGAAGTGGCAAATTTTCCTTCAGAGAAGCACGTGCCGCTGCAATGTCATCTCGTCGATTGTTGGATTTTAAATCCTGCCAAGGAAAACAGAAATTTGTCTGTTCATGGTTTTGGGGAAGAAAATTATTAAACACTTAAAAATTGAAAAGTAATGTAGCAACAACTTCTTTGAATTGATCCAGAATCCCACAAAGAAAAAGAAAAAGATGATCTAATCAAAAGGTAGATCCAGACTGATTTAAAGGACCAGAAAGTCCCTGATTTTGTTCCTATTCTTTCCCATTTTATTTTGGAGACCCATACACACTTTATCCCAAAATAGGATCTCTCATTTCCCAGTAATCAGAGACTTTTTATATCAACCCCTCCCCCAGTATATTATATTAAACCCAATATAAAAACAGAAAGAACAGGAACAAAATCTGAGACTTTTCAATCTGTGTGGATGCTCCCAAAAAAAGGGTACCTATGTTTTCTTCTATAGCATACTTTCATTTATAATATGCCCTGGAAAAAAAGGGAAGGAAAAGAAGGGAGGAGTGGAGGTCTGTTTGGTTTTTCAATATGCCCAGAACAGATGTAATGCTCAACTCCAGGGTAGGCAGCTTCCCCTCAGAACTGGGAGGATAACACTGGGAGAGAAATTTTGCCAGTTTTTAGGCCCCCCTGGCTTTAAGCCCAAAAAAGGTATTTTTCCCAAACAGAAGACAACAAAATATACATTCCAGAACTGAAAAAAGCCAAGCATGAGATTGGTGAAATTTTCACCAATGAAAAGGAGACTTTGACAAGGGGTCTATAAAAAGGTGTCTTGTCATAAATAACTAAAAAATTGTGTACATAAATAAATAAATATTGGGGTGAGGCACAAGAAACCTGCTCTGGATCCCCCAGGGGGTGATACTTGTAGAACATACTTTGTTGACCCATGAGTTAGAGTGGAGCTTGGGATGATTAAAGGAAAGGCAGGATATACCTGTAGTTAATAAATAACAAAATAAGTGCTCATTGCTTTATGTACACAAGAACAACTTGCTGAATCAGCCAGTCCTGCTTTGCTCAAGGCAGTGCCTTTTAGGTGTGGTGAACTAAAACTGCAGCCATCTTCAGCCATGAAAGTCCCATCTGGCCAAACAGTAGCATTGCCCTTGGTTCAGGGGGACAGTCTGGGAACATGCAGGCATTTATATAAGCATACTTTCATAGTTTTGGTCTTGCTTGTCTTCTGTACTGTTCAGATGTGCATGCCTACTGGGATTTTGCTGCATTGCAGTTAATTTAGTATTGCCCAGGCCATCAGAACATGTCTCAAGTGTGCCATTAAAGCACACATGATGATAGGGATGAGTCCAGCAAGAGATGGGAGCCTTTTCTCAACAGCTACTTTAGAACACTGATGTTCAGAAGTTCTTTTTTAAACCACAATGCACAGTTATAGTTTCACAGAATCACCTTTTTTAAGGCAATGAACAAAAATAACACAAGTGTAATCAAGAGCCACATGCTATAAACTTCACAAGTGCTATCTACTTATAATCATAGGTCCAACCAAAAAATGAGAGTCTTGATGTCATTTCTGTTTCAAGTACAGCCTGATCAGAGATAACAAAAGTGTTTGTCTCCCCATCCAGTTCATAGGAGCATAAGGTTAGGAGAAGAAAAAAAAGGCTTGCACAGAGAGCCATAATTCTCCTGTACGTGTAAAAGTAGGTAGATATGGCTCTGAAGTATCAAAAATGCAACAGAATGCAATGTAGCATTATGCCTGGTCACCAAAATATACAAAGTTCCTCTTGGTTCCTGGTGTTATCTATAATATAAAATTATAGCAATTTGATACCACCTTATATGCCAAGGTTCCCTCCTATAGAATCCTGGGATGAATAGTTGGTATGAGGTTAGAATTCCCTGCTATAGAAGAGCTCTGGCACTGTGTTCAGGGAGGAAGATTACTCAGTACTTCTTGTGATATATGATGTGGGGGACTGCGAAACCTTTTTTTCTTAATGTGCCAGGGACCAGTACCATATTTGAACCCATTGGCTTCAACTGTTTCTTGCTTTCCTGGAAACTCTCTGCAGACCAGCAACCAATGGCTCATGAGCCAGCATTGGTTCACAGACCACCATTTTGAGTAACACTGGTGTCATAACACTACTACACCCCAGCCTCATGAGGGCTGTCTTGCCCATCTTATCACATCTCTTTTCTAGTTCCCCACCAGCATCATACTACATTCCAATAACTCCCTTCACCATTCATATGGTGATTTACTCACCTTGGCTGTATGCAATGTATTTCCTCCTACCTTTGCCCCCCAACTTGTCACTGATCTTGTTAAAACAGAAATTGAATCCTCATTACCATACCCATAAGTTTTGCATTTCTATTGGCATTCACATGCATAACTTGCTCATTCATAGGTATACATGTCTGTCCCTTCACCCCATGCATCCAATGAAGCAGACTTAGGCCATTTCCACACTATGGCCCCATCTTAGCATGGGGACACATTGAAGCCGGTCCACAACACATGCCACTGCACAATGTCATTGCGGTTCCACTCCTATCATGTCTCCAGCTGTCGTGATCATGTGGTAATAGGCCCCTTTCGTACAACAATCGCGTTGACTGGGGCTGTGCAGAAAGGGTGGAAGTGCTATGAAGCACTATGAAGCACTTCCTTCCTCAGTGTAGCCCCAGAAGAGGCCAGCTGCACTGCAGAAGGAAGGAGCATATCTTGAATGCTACCATCCGCTGGCAGCCAGCCAGGTGTGGAGGGAAATGTTCGGGACGCGTTCCCATCCCGGCAATAGAACTGCCAGGATGATGCTAGGAAACTGCAGGACCTAGGTATGGTGAGGATAGGGTCTTAGTCTATGAAAGCTTATGCTACCAGCTTCTTCCTCTCAGTTAGTCTCAAAGATGCTACAAGATCCACTTGCATACCAACAGTTTTCAGTGCCACATCAGGCTATCAATCCCAGGATTCCGTAGAATATAGCCATGGCAGTTAAAATGGGGTGAATGGTCTATAACTTTGGCCCTTTTCGCACCTTAGCTTTGTCACGGCGGTGGGGACGGCGCTCACACGAGCAGCCGTTTGCACAAGCCACTCACAGCAGCCCTTCTGCCTCCTGCAGCGGCTTCTCAGTTGCGCGGCCGTCGCGCTAGTGCCCCGCCCCTTCCTTTCGCAGCGCAGCCTGGAAGCTGTAGGCTGCGCTGGGGGAGGAAGCACGACCGGCCTGGCTCGTTCGACGCACTGCACGCAGGTAAGTGCGTGAGGGCCCTGCGAGCATTGCGCGAGCGCGCAGTATTTTTGGCTTAGAGCCAGGAAAAAAATGCGTGCGCGCCCTGCTTTAGGCTCGTGAGTGTCGCATAAATGAGAGTGTGTCGTACAGACCGACGCTGCCATTTACGCGATGCTCAAGGGGGCCTCGCACAAAAGAAACTGCATGCGAAAAGGGCCTTTATAATGTAGACCTACTTGGGGGGAACTTGTCACTTGTCATTATGGAAATAGAAATAAATAAATAAAATATCACTTTTTAAAGCACAAAGCACTTCATAAACATATTAAACCCTGTTGCTTCCTTAACCAGATTGCTGGTGTTAGCTGCTAAATTTAAGCACCACAGAAGATGAGCACAGCTATTCTCCAGGATCCCTGACTATCTGTAAACCTGACTGGTCTCAGTGCCCAAAGGTAGGTCAGTATTGTATTGTTACCCAAATATTGAAAATAGTGTGACTTGTCCAAGCCACTTAAGTACATTAATGGCTGAGGTGAAAACTGAAGTAATTGTAGAAATATTTTGAAAGAAGTACCTCGGTCTCTCAGTGAGTACAAAACGTACAATAAAAACTGGGGCAAGTGGAGAGATGGACCAAAAAAAGAAAAGAAAAATGAAATAACCTGCAGGTTTAAAGAGGAAAATGTTGGCTACCTTTGCAGAACAAACTCTACTACAGAAGTAGAACCAAAACATAATTTTAAGAAGATTTGTGGAAGAAGCGCCCAAGGCAAGCACTTGTAACTCCACAAAACATCCTGGGATATATAATTACCAACCGGAGTATGCTAGTATGTCAATCACAGATAAAAAGCTCAAATATAATTCTGCTAGTCACACAAAGAAAATTAATCAATTCCCATAACTTATTTCTACTTTGCAATTCAGTATATATTCAGTCACACTTTACAGAATAGAAGAGGTCAGAAAAGAAATGGATGTACCTTTTCTTATGTTTCTGAAAAACAAAACAATTACCATCTAGCTTCTTCTGTGCCATTTCTATGCTCTGCCATAAAATCTCTCATAAATGCAGTTTAATTACTGTTTAACAATACCATTAAGGTTAATGATACTTGCATGTGATTCAAGATCCATTAATATTTTTTTCTTGTGGCATTTTATTTTCTTCCCCATATAAATGTTTAATACACATTTCAAAGACATTTGTTGTGGAAAGTGTGATCACAATGTGGTTGAAGGGTTTCAGTAACAGATTCCTCCCTCATGGACCTGTTCACATTTCTTGTGCTGAACGCTCAGAATTTAAAGCCCAGGCTATAACTGCATCATTTTTCTAAGATCCCTGTTGATTAATAACACGAACCCTGAGTACTTTCAGTTTCCTATTTCCAAACTGCCCCCTTCGGTCCACTTTCTACATGTGGTTCGCTCATGGTTATGGCTCAAAAAGAACTTCATTGGACTCATATCCCCCTATGAAAATATCAGTGGCGAATCTCCCAACAGAATGAAGTACATCCTCTCATAGAAATCCATACATTTTAGTCATTGTAATGGTAGATCTTAATCATGACCTGTTTCCTATTAAAGTGTATCAGGCAATAGCAATAATGAAAATTCCTATGGCAAAATGCGAATGCCAGAAAACTAAACATTGAAAAATAGTCTTGAGTTCTTTTTAAAGCAGTGGCTTCTAACTTTTGGTCCCTAGATGTTGGAATGCAATTCCAAGATATTGGCCAGCACAGACAATGGTCAGGGTTTCTTGGAGCTGCAGTCAAATAACATCTGGGGATCCAAGTTTGGGAACCACTATTCTTAAGTGGCTGTTTGAAGAGTCCATAAAAATTAACATTCGAAAATTACTCTTATTTTCCATCTGTATAAAATGCCAAAATCTAGTGGGTTTGTATGCAAAAATACCCCTGGCTTCTGGAAGCAAAGCTTTGTAATAAAAATCTTTTCAGGCCACACCAGTTTTGAATGGGAGATAGTTTGAAGATGAGGTTACCTGGACATAGTACTGAATGCTGTTGAAGCAATGCCCATATAAATGAATATCAACAAACTGCTTGCAGCACAGCCAATAAACATATAATTTATCCTAACTGTACAAGCAAAAAGGACATATGATTACATATGAACGATATTCTGTTGATCCTGCTTACAACCAGCCATGTTTAACAACCTTGAAATGACAGGATATTACAATGAAGACATGGCTGACTCAAAAGCAGTTACCTAGACAAGCATTTGTGCCAACTTTATGAAGCTATATATGTGAGTTCTCATTAAATTACAGTCTAAATCCACCAGCCAAGTTTTCAGCAATCACACAGAAAATTCTATTAAAGGAGACGGTTTTGCTGCTGGATGAATTGTAGATATTTCTTGAAACAGTTTCAATAAAAATAAAGCATTATCCTACTGATTCCAGAATAAACAGTTCAATTAATCTGACTTTTAAACTAAGAATGCTCCTAGGGACAGATTTTACCAGTGTTAGGACTTGAATATCTAAAGGCACCACATCCTGTCTGATCTTGCAAACTAAGCAGGGCCAACCCTTCATTACCCTGTGACTTGGGGGTCCTGTGAGGGACACCCAAAAAACCAAAATAAATACAACAAGATGGGGAAATTAGCTGGAGCACTCTCTTGGCTAACGAGAGGCAGGGTAACTTAGCAGGGATCTTTTACCCAATGTATACAGCGTCAGGCCAGTGAGCAGTCAGACAGTTTTAAACTAGCAATAATATTTATTAAACAATTATTAAGAAAAACACAGCCTCACGACTAAATAAGAAATAGAAAAGAGAGTTTTTGGGGAATGGGTGATACGCCATCTTTCTTGTAGTCCTGAAGAAAGCCAACTGGAGAGAAGGAAACCCGACATGGCAGCCAAGGGGAATTCGCTGAACAGAGCGGCGGCAAGGCTGGATAGAAGTCCGAAGCGATCCGAGGAGCTCTCGGAACTGGGGGGGTTTATTTAGAGAGGGTATGACCGTGGGCTAGTCTGGTCTTCGGCAAAACAATGAGTTTTGGACTGGAGACAATGTCTCCGAAAGGTCAGAATTTACATGATTGAGTTACAGTCCGAATTGACAATAGTATGGCCA
Source organism: Iguana delicatissima (assembly GCA_948472985.1). Taxonomy (NCBI): domain Eukaryota; kingdom Metazoa; phylum Chordata; class Lepidosauria; order Squamata; family Iguanidae; genus Iguana; species Iguana delicatissima. The sequence continues at coordinate 313,257 of CAOKZL010002422.1, forward strand.
GTACGTAAATGCAGCTAGCGTGGCGGTTTAAGCACTTAGCTCGCCAGGGTGCCCTCTCGGGGCAGAGGTCTCTTTGTTTTAATAATGAAGGTGTTTGTTTCAGGAGGTCCCCTAAAGCAGATCTGGCAGTTTATGGCTTGCTTTGGTATAAACAAATATGACTCAGCAGATAATAGCCATGCCTAGCTTCGCGCTTGTTCGGTGGCCTCACAAACACTTGGCTGGTGGCAGAGCAGGGCCGAATTATGATATTAAAACGAAATCTAAAGGTTACCAAAGGCCAGGCCAGTTCAGTAACACCTTCCTTGCTACTACCCTTGCTAGTACTTGGACAGGGATCACCAACAAATGCCAGGTTCTAGAGGCTGTATTTCAGAGGAAGGAACTGGCAAAACCACCTTTGAGTATTCCTAGCCTAAGAAACCACCATGAAATTCATGGGGTCACCATAAGTTGGCAGGCAACTTGAAGGTATACATGCGCATACACACACAAGCCATGCAACTGCTGCTACACGCCAGAGATGCTATTCTCCAAAAAGATCAAAAAGTAGCTATATATAAGATGAATGTCACAACAGCTGATGTTTGTTTCGTAAATACATCATCAAGGGGGTGATGAGATAATGAAAATCTGACTGTTCTAGAACCTGAGGATGTTAAAAGGTATTCTGTAGAACTTTGTTCACTTTTAACTACATTTAGGTTTTGAATTTCACTGCCAAAAATGTTCATCCCAAGTTCACTCTGCGTAAACTCCCAGCACCCTCTCAACATGTGCTAATGGCCCCTGAGGTTCCATGCTTCAGTTGGTGAAGTATTACCACTCTGAATTTTTCATTTCCCGATGCACACACCACTTGCTGCCCACCTATATGGACATCAGTTCTACATTACAGAGGTTGAATAGGAATATATCATCCATCATAGTTTTCACTTTTTTCATCATATCTGCTCCTTTAATTTCAATGTATGTGTTTTGGCCTGTTCTCAGATACTTCTAGTGGCGGGGGGGACCCAAATGATAGCCACTTAAGCAATTGGTTTTCCTTATATTTGTCCACGTCAGTGTTTTTGATAGCCTGTTGAATTATTCTGCAATAAATCATTTAGATTCTTCCCATACAAAAGCTTTCCTTTCTTGGACACATTTTAGTTCAAGTAGCTGATCTAAGTATCTGATCTAGATCCATGACAAATTGTCAAGAATGCACACAAACATAAACACAGGACAGATAGTTTTTAAGATGGCGATGATGATGATGAAGACAATGATTATGACAATGACAATGATGATGGGAATATTTAGAATATTACCACCATCATCCCACTGTATTGTCTCCACAGCTCTCAAAGTAGCCAAGAGAGGATTCTCAAAATAAAACACGTTCAGGTCTGTGGAAGTGTCTACATGACACAGGGCTAATTCAAGCAGATTTTTCCCTGCCCTTCTTTTCTTGGTCTTGGTATTTCAGATTTGGAATGTAAAGAACTGTAGTAAATCTGCTAGTTCTTGATGATAAAGGGTGCCTCAACACACACTCAACCACTATGAGAGTTACTTGCTTACCAATACTTTTGAATCTGGGGAATTCCTGAAAACATTTTCTTTGCAGAAAAATGATTTAAGAAGAAAAAGTCCTGAAATTCACAAAATCACCAAAAATGAGTGAACAGCCTTGTAATCTTGCATAATGGGAGAAAAATTCAAAAATTATTCATCCTTGTATGCAAAAGTGAAGATTTACATCTCTCCAAATCACCGCTATTATGGCTGGTAAAGCAGGAATGTGAAAGGCAGGCCTGCACTGTACAAGAGGCCTGTGGAAGAAGGTGTACTAAATCTATGCTGAGACATATTACATGCACTTCAGGACTTCTCTCAATGCACAGCAATATGAAAGCATTTTGCTCCAAAATACTATGAGGCAAAAACTGTCAGTATCCATGCAATGTCAGGGATACTCTGCAATATCTCCCCAGTCATGACCCTCATTCTCCAATATCTCTACTTGTCCTTAAAGGAGAAAACATAATCTCTTTCCTTTAGGACAAAAAGAAGATGGCAGCACTGGGGTTGTAGTTATACTTGATCCATGATGCCATTGATCCCAGCTATTGAAAATATGACCTCTTTCCTGCACATACCGATCCTTGATAGAATCTGTATGACAACATGTTCTGAGCCTCTACCCAATATGTTCAGTTTATTTTTACTCCAGGTCCACTAGTGCCACACTACTGTTTTTAGTCCAACTCTGAACTGGCCTTTTAAGGCACACACATAAAATTGGAGTATGCGGGCATGGTGTAGTGATTTGAGCATTGGATTATGACTTTGGAGACTAGGATTTAAATCCTCACTCCGCTATGGAAATCCTTTGGGTGACCTTAGGCAAGTCACTCTGTCAGCCTCAGAAGGAAGCAAAGACAAGCTCCCTCTGAAAAATCTTGCCAAAATGACAGATTCACTTTCGGGTCACCATAAGTCAAAAGCTAGTTGAAGACACACAAAACAAGGTGGCATGCCTGAAGTGTACATGTGGGTCTCTCAGTAGCATGAAATCCAGTATTGTCTTGGCTGCAAAGATCCCTGGTATGTGTGCATGTGAACTTTTCCAGGAAATATTATTTATATTAATGTTTATGTATGTGCAGATGTAAATATCTTGTAAAATTATTGATTTATAACATGTTCACTTGTATTTTAAATACCATCTTCTCTCTTCCCTATGGCCCTGCACTCCTCATTACCTTTGCTTTACGCAGCATAATCCTATATGTATCTACTTGGAAGAAAGTCCCATCAAAATCAGTGACATTTACTTCCAGGCAAAGGCTCACTGTCCAGTTCTCCTTTCACTTTGGCAAGAAAAGTGTGGGGAGTCTTTTTCCTTCCCCAGCCACTGAATAGTATGAGGAAGCCTATTGAGACTCCCTGGCCCTGACCCACCACTGAAACTCTGGGTGTGGGAAGCAGCTAGAATGAAGTCCCCTAGCAAAATGGAAGACTAGGAGTCTAGCTCACTAGAACTGTAAATCCCACCTAAGTCAATGTGGCTTAATTCCAGGTAGATACATATAAGATTATAGTGTGTAAAGCAAGAACAGCAAAGGATCTCCTCTCAAGACAGCAAATACCTCATCCCTTTGGATGAGGAGCAGCACAGCACCTTTGTACCTGCTCCTCATTTGTTCTTGCTGGGTAACACACTTCCCTCTGCTCCTTCCACCCACTCCACCACCACACAAACACACACACGCACACACACCATTCTGAGGCAACTACTATGTGTTGTTGTTTTTGCCTTCAAGTAATTTCAAACTTACAGTGACCCTAAGGTGAACCTGTCATGGGGTTTTCTTGGCAAAATTTGTTCACAGAGGGCTTGCCTTTGCTCTCCTCTGAGTCTGAGACAGTGTGGCTTGTCTAAGGTCACCCAAGTGGGGTTTCCATGGCCAAGTGGAGATTTGAACCCTGGGCTCCAGAGTCATAGGCTATTTCCACACTAGACTGTTATAGCGCTATTATTCCACTTTCAACATCGCATGGAATTGTGGGGTTTGCAGTTTAGGGAGGGGCCTTTGAGGCCTTTGAGGCCCCTCCCTAAACTGCAAACCCCAGGATTCCATGGGATGTTGAAAGTGGAATAATAGCGCTATAACAGTCTAATGCAGAAATGGCCACAGCCCAACACTCAAACCATTACACCACACTGGCTCTCAAATATTAAGTTTTGGTACGTATGTCCACATGCTCCAGGCTAGAAAGGGGGGGGGATAGTGGCTCCATGAGAAAATTAAAACATCAACATGCTCCCTGCCCCCTCCCCACGTACTCCTGCGCTACAGGGAAACCATCACAGTAACCCTTTTTATCCTGGGTTTAATCTGTGGAAGCCAGAAAAAATGAGGGTTTGATTCAGAAATCAGATAATGTCACGTGTCAACACTGGGCTAGATTGAACCCTGCATAGATTGGACCCATAGATTGGACGTAGATTGCTAAAGTGTGAAGGCGTGTTAGAAACTGCTTTTTAATATAAAACCACATCATCCATGGTTCTTTTTAAACATCAATTTAAACCACCCTTTTCAAGAGTTTGAACTGAGCACATGAAAATGAGGAGAGAGTGGAGGTTGTGTATGTCAGCCCACCTCAATGTCTCCATTTATTGTCATCATCATAATAAAGCTGGCTAAAATTTTTATTTAATATTGACTAAATCTCTTTGTTTGTCCTATTCTTATGTTCAGCTACCAAAATCATGGACAGCAATGACAAAATAAAATTAAGGATTAAGACATGAATGGGAATCATGTAGTTCTCTAGGGTTTTTTTGGATTACAAGTCCCAGCAGCCTCAGTCAACATAGCCAATGTTGAGGAATGCTGGGAGCAGCAGTCCAATGATATCTGGAGAGCAACACAATTCCCATTCCTGGATTAAATTATATGTGGCAGTAAAGCCTTTGTAAAGTAGTATACTGTATAAGAAGGAAAATAATTGGTAAAGGTTTGCATATTCCCTTCCCCAGTCCCCACACTAATTGACATTAGATGGAAAATGAAATATAATATGTCTCCCATATCCTTGAGGGATACATTCCCAGAGTTAATGTGGATGGTGATAAACATGGTTAATACAAAATGCTGTATTTTGATCCACAGGCTGGGTGGGGCAGTGAGGGAGGGAGGCAGCTCCACTCTCTTGCTCCTCCTTCCTTTCTGGTGGGAGTTGGTGAGCAGCCCCTTCCTGGGAAACAAATCCTGTGGGAGGCTTGGCTGCTTGGAGCTGTGTATTTTTCTCAGATGAGGAAGGAGTCTCCTTCCTTGGCTGAGAGAGGGATGTGCTTTTGCAAAACTAGGTGTCCCAGGCCTCTCTCAGTCAAGGAAGGAGTTTGTATCTCCTTCTTTGGCCAAGAGAGGCATAGGAGGAGCCATGCATCTCTCTTAGCCAGAAAAGGAAGGAAACTTCCACCTCAACCAAGACAGACGCAGGAGGCCTGGCTGTGCCTCACCGTGCACCTCTCTTGGCCAAGGACAAAGGGAGACTCCCTCCTCGGCCAAGAGAGGAATGGAAAGCCCAGCTGAGCTTCACTGTGCACCTCTCTCAGTCCAGCTTTGTAGATCATGAACCCCAGCCATTGGCAGCAGCCATGGCCCCGGAGCGATGAGTGAAACTGTGAATACTGATCTAGCAGATACCAGGGAGTTGCTGTATTAAAATTCTTCATGTGGTGTACAGTATTGTAAACACAATATTAAGATTCCTATTGTACTAGATTTCCATTTATAGGCACACACCCACTACAGAGGTTTCCATTTGAATTCAGCTACAACTGTTCATAAGCTTTCCTTAACTGAGATCACAGCCTTATCGGCATTTCCAGTTCTGCAGAGGCTGCTGCGCGTGTGTAGAAGCCTCCCACCCCTCAGATCTGAAGCTTCCTGGCACAGATTGGAGTAAGTTAAGCAAGGGGCGTATACAGGTGGACTTTCTGTCTTTTTCACACATTAGCCCAAGATGTTTTCCCATCTCAGGCAAAGGTCAAGATAATATACGTTCTCTCTCTCTCTCTTGCACTCATACACACACATACCATGCACACAAGCAAACTGGACTGGCAACTGAATTCTACTGCAGAATGGCAATAGGACAGTGAAGCCTACCACCCTAGAGCAAAGCAAATTTAAAGTGTTGCAAAACAAACATGTTATGTTGCCAGGAGACTGAAGAAGATTGGCTGAGGGACTGCAGCCGCCGCCATCCCATTAACACCTGCTATCTGTAGCAACTGCCTCAGCCAGCCTAATGGTAGGGCAAACCCTAAGCGTTCATTTTGACCACCAGAAGCTGGCTAAAGTGAACAAAAGCAGTCATGACTGAAGCCTGTCTTCTCAAGGCAAAGTGACACATGCAGAAAGATGTTTCACTCAAGAAACCTGAACATAATGTCTAAGTAACACGCAGTAGAATTCAATCATGTCAGCGCAACTCCAGTTTATCCTAACATTGCACTGCATTGCATTTATTTTGACAGTGAACTTAATTTTTTAATGATAAATCACAGCATTACATTTAAAAGCCTTATATATTTAGCTCAAGAAAAACACAAAAAATAGAGCCCCACTTTAAATATGAGCTTATTAGATTGGAGATTGGTTTTTTTTAAAAAGTGCTTTGTGTAACCAGCAAATATTTACAGGCTGCAAGACCATGAAGGAGAAAAATGTATTAAGCCCTTGAATTCTGCACCGAATGTTAATGTGTTTGTATATGATGGATTTAATACAAGAACTGAGAATAAATGACTTTCAGCAGCTGCACTTTGGACCCATAAATTGCTCTTGGTACTGCAAAATCCATACAGAGGAAGAACAGCTGTATAATTTACAACATCAGCATTTGTCAAGAAAAGCAGCAAATACGGGTCCTTCTTTTTCAGCACCAGAAAGCACATTCCTTAAAAAAAAATTAAATAAATTAGAAACCATCTTTGCAAAGTGCCTCCTTGTATAAATGCATTATTCAGTTTTCAAATTGCAACTGAAAATGCAGCATCCTTTATAACCCTCAACAGATTTAAGTGAAATTCAAAGAGCATAAACTCCATACAACCTTCAATATACAATTTAAAAGTGTGTGAAATTAAACAGCACTTCCCTTATTATGCTTTGCCAGGGTTGCACTCCATTAAAGTTTTTTTTTTAATGCAATTTCATGCAACTTCAAGACAACAGTAAGGCTAAAATCTGAAGAAAGTTTATCTCAGTCTGTTCTCCATTCATTATGCCACAGGGCTAAAGCACACATTGTTCATGTTAACATTTTACCCAAATTTTATAAATCACAGATGATCACCAAATAGGGTTTAACATTAGCTTTCAAGATGCTGCATTCAGGTTCATGTCCTGTTATTATGACCCATGTTCCAAACTATTTAAGGATGAAGGAAATTATTAGGGAAAAATATTAGGGAAAAATTAGCTAAAGAACTCCAAGAACAGAGCTTTTTTGTTCAGTCCCCACTGCTTGCAGTCAGATTGTCCTTACTTCATGTCATCCCAAAGATGACTCCAGAGGAATTTAGATCCATGCATAATTTACCTTTTTAAAGAGACATCAGTCAATAATGTCACTGATCTGGCTCTACGCTTGCTTGACTGCATGTCCTTGACACTACAGTAGGCATGATTTGGGCCCTCAACACTGACACGCTACTTGCTGAATTGGACATGAAATCACAATTTCACTGGCATTTAGATGACTATAACATGCTAGGCTCCCACTTCAAATATGCCTTTGATTATGACAAATTTATGTTCATGCTATGTGCCATTTCCAGCTCATGCAACCATGCAATCATTCATTATCAGAATAATTTGTAATTCCCAGCACCAGTTGCCTCTTAAATATCTAGGGAGACTGTGCGTGCCTTTGAGAAATGGCATGCACAGAGTTGGCAGTACTTTTGCTGCAGATAAAGAGAGGGGTGTCATTCTACCACATCAGCTTTCTCAAATATATAACATAGTCCATCTTATGTCTCACCTCCAGCAATGTTTGCCATGCTATATAATCAGTAGTACATATCTATATGGCAAACAGGAAAAGGTAGAATTGAAGAAGTTCCAATTTCACAAGTTCAGGGAGCTGGACCAGGGTAGGCCCCTAATCACCACTGGAGCCATGGGGGGACTAACAATATAATGACGTACACCAGTGGTTCTTAACATTTTCTTTACTGGGGACCCCCTGCAAATATAGTCTTTTGTTGGTGACCCACAGATTTAACTCAAGATTTAAAAAATTAAATTTAGATTTAAATATCCAAATATTTAAATTTTCAAATATTTATTTATTTATTAAATGCTTCTGGAAAGTAGGTTTCAAATCCCTACTCAGGCAGTGGGTGACCTTGGGCAAACCCCATTCTCCCTCCAAGGAAGGGAAAGGCAAGCCCCCTCTGAACAAATCAGGCCAAAAAACAAAAAACCCTGTGATAGGTTAACTTTAGAGTTGCTCTAAGTTAGAAGGGACTTGAAGGCACACAGCAACAAAGTGCTGCTGAGAGGGAGAGGTTCTTTCTAGCCATCATGTCTCTCCTCTTTGAAAAATGACTTATGGCAACCCTGAAGCAAACGTATCATGAGGGTTTTCTTGACAAAATTTGTTGCCTTTGCCTTTCTCTGAGACTGAATGTGAGTTGCCTGAGGTAATACAGTGGGTTTCCATGGCAGAGTGGAGGATTCAAACCCTAGTCTCCAGAGTCATAATTTGAGTGTGCACACACACCTGCTTCCATGTCCCTTTTGTCAGGGATGCAGTTGTGGGGTTATGTGCACACACACACACAAATTGCTCCCTCATTTGCAAACAAGTGAGCAGTTTCAGCACCCACAACCCCCCCCCCACACACACTGCTATGTTCCTGTTGCTGCTGCTGCTGTTGATGTCCAGCAGCAGGGCTTTGCAGACCCCTTGTGAGAGCTTCACAGACCTGCGGAGTCCCCAGACAAACAAACTATTTAAGGATGAAGGACCACTGATGTACACTATCCATCTCCACAACTCCAGAATTGCTGCTAGTACTATCAGGGTAGATTTGCTGCTTTAGCATTCCACCTTGAGGGATCAATTCTGCATAATCTCACAATAAGTTTAGAATTTGACATATTCTAGAAGTCTAAGTATGGGTAGGCTGTGCCCATCTGCTGACCCTTGCCTCCTAATATTGGACATAATTCCTCAGTCCTGTCTTTAGGTCCAGCCAGCTATCTGTTTGTGGCTTGCTGATTTTCTACTGTTTCAACTAGCTTTTATTCTGGCCTTCTCTGCTGCCAGATGAATCAGCAGGCTCATCCTCAAGTCCAAATGGCATGTGTAGGGTCTCCTAATGTTAGACGTGTGGTGGCAATGAGTGTGCTATGCATTCTTTTCAGGAGGTCCAGGACATACCAGTTGGCCAGTGTCAGGCAGTGCTGGGAACTAGCAACTACCAGGTAATCTTTGTTATAGAACGCTAATTAAATACCAAATTTCCTTCTCATTTCTTTCATCACATGTTTAAAGCATTTATTAAAAGGAAAACAGAAAGATATCACAGAGGTTCCTTCTTGGAATCCAGACTGCATGAGGACTGTTGTCTTTGTTTGGGCAGGCTGGAGTTTGGTTCCTTTTCCCTCTTCCCTAGCAAAGTTCCAGTGAGTTTGTTTTCCTTAGCTCCCCCGGGGTCTAGGTGATCCTCCCCGTCACTCCAGGTCCTAGTCCCGTATTTGTGTAGGAATTTGTGTTGTTGTTGTGTTGTGTAGGAAGTCTTGGTGTTGTGGTAGAGATGGCTAAGGAGAGCCCTGTTGTAGTTAAGGACCTCATGTGTGAGGAGGAGGTCCATGGGAAACTGGAGAGATGGATGTTAGGCAAGGGAAAGTGCACCTGGAAGGACTCTGTCTTCCAGATGGCCATCCCTTCCCCTTTCCCCCAAAGAAGTGTACGCCCTGGCGAAAAAAATAAAAAACCCCATTCGGGCCTTCAAAGGATTCATTGGCAGGGGGGCCCCTTTGGCTTGCGGCTAGAGATGCAAAGCAGTGCCCTTTTGGGAGACCGGGGGAAAGGCTAGCAGAAATGGAGAAGGAGAATGCCTGACTTTATGCCAAAATAGAGACCTTGCGAGCGGACAAGGTAACTTTTGCGTCCGTTGCGCAGGCCTCAGCCCAGAAGTTGAGTACCTCCCCCTAACCGGCCCAATTTGGGAAGGAAAGTTTGATGCCTTAGGGCTAAAGCTTACCCATGCCAGGTCTGCGGCTGGGTTTCATGGTCAGTCGGGTGAAGGAACAGCGGGAAAGCTGTTAGTCACGCAGCCTGCCATGAGCAGATTGCTGCCCGGGAAAAATCAGCTCCAGACGCGAAGGTTTTTAATTTCGGTGGTGTGTCCGGGTCTTAGTTTTGCCCAAAAACCCCTTGCCAGCAGATGCCCGGGCGCCCTTCCCCGCACAATCCAGACGGGAAAACCTCTAAGGTGCCAGTCTACCCATTTAATGGGGTCCATGACCCCAAGACCCATACCGGCTAGCAGTGGTGGTGAAGAAATCCAGGAGACTCAGGTCACTGAGGCTAAAACCCCTGGCGTGCAACTGAGGCAAAGGCAATCGCAGATCAGTTAGGACCCCTGAATTTGGGTCCACCGGCATCATGTGGCTCAACGTGGTGACGCATTCGCACCAAACACCAATGGCCAGGACTTAACCCAACTGGCTCCCCTTTTCATTTTCCCCATCAGACCTTCCGACTCTTGAATCGGCCGTGGTGGCTCGAGGCTTGGTTAGGCTCAAAGTGCACAACTGGATGAGAGAGGTCATAAGGATCCTTTGGCCTGGACAGTGTGAGTGCGCTCTAAGTCATGGAGCAGCAGGATCCTCAAAGAAATCCTGAGGCCCCCCGTGGTGCGGAAGCAGCTACTCACCATTTTAGCTGAGAAGGTGCCCCTGGGGTCGTGGGCACAATTTTATAAGGGGGAAATTCGAGATTTCTTCCAGAGGGCTTAAACCCCTGAAAACAAGATGGGCCCGGGATTGGTAGACCCGGCCATGACATCTTGGGAAGAGTTTGGGAACAACCTCTGCAGGGTCGCCAACCTGTTGCGAGAGGCTGACCCCCTGCATCCTCCCTCAAAGGCCCATGGGAGAGATCCGGGAACTGGGAACCTGTATCAGAGGTAACTTCCCCCCCTTCCGGACCCCATTCCCAACATGGGAAAATCAGCACCGAATTCCGTTCCTAAAAGGGAACTGGAACTCATGGCCCTGACAGGATAGGCAGTGGCAGGGGGGGGGCCAACCCCGGAGCCAGCCCGGGCAAGGAAAAGGAACCCTTCACAGCAGCCCACTGCCCCCAAGCAGTTTTCCAGTTTTATTTTTCCCCCAGGGAAACGTCTGGCGGGTACGAGCCTCCCCCCAGCCATCTCCCACGGATAGGGCTAGGATTTGGGGAATGCTGCGCTCAGCAGGGATGACAGGACTTCCCTAGACAGGAAGCCCATTTTAGAGCTCCTGGAGTTTTGGGGAGAGACATTGGTTTCCGAAGGACCCCAGCCGGTGGGGAGTCAGGGAAGGGCCCACCTCCGGTTGGCGGTCCCTCGGTTTTGGATTTGGACTACGGATGCCCTCGGTCCTACAGGTTCCAAAGCCATGTGGTGGCTAGGTCACGGCCATGCAGGCGGGGGAAAACCCCAGGTGAAGGCAGGCACCCAGACCAAAGAGGGAGACCCTCCTGCCACCCTTGAGGTAGACCCTGGTGCGGCATTGAGCGTGCCGCCCCTTGAGCCGGTTGGTCCGGGGGCCCTCCGCCCGAACATGTCCAGTCTTCTGGATATGGCAGGGGGGTCACTTGGCACTAACCTGGAAGGACGTTCCGTGTCCTTTGGAGATGTTTTGTTGTAAGTTTTTGGCTGGGGAAAGCCGGGGCAATACGATGGCCTTTTGGGCATCGTTCTCCCATGGAATCCCGAGTTCAATGCTTGCAGCAGAACATGTCCCAAAGTCATTGGAAAGGGGGACCCCAGGAATTTCTGCTGCGCAGAGCGGCACCGCCATTCCAGTCCCTAGTGAAATTTTGTTAGCTCCTGAACAAACACTAGAAATGTGCGAGGAGAAGATTGTGGCTACAGCCCCCTTTCTGGATGTTTTGCTGCTGCTTTCCCTTTTAAAAGGGCCCCCAGGTATTTTGATTGTGGCATTGGTGGTTGGGGGGATGGGCCAGTCTATTTTGGGGGCCTCATTCTCAGTCACTGTCCTACCAGACAAGCCCTTTTACTGGAGGTCCAGGGGGGTTCCCAGACCTCCACTCTGGATTTGGAAAATGGGTTCCCACTCAGGAGTCAGCCGTGGTGCTCCTGCTTTTGGCAACCCTAGTAAAAGATTGGAAAGGGAAACCCCCAGAAGGGGGAAGTCCCTGTGATAGCACGCCTCACGTAGGCAGAACTTTGCTTCCCTTAAGGGGGATGGAAGCCCCCAGGAGATGGCCCGGGCCTTTCCCCGTTCCCTTTTGTAAATGTCCCTTTCTATGGTTTTGATGGAGATTCCTTTCCCCTGTTCCCTACAGGGAGACGGAATGGACCCGTCGGTTTGGTTTGCTGTGCTGTCTTTATTGTTCGGATACGCCTGTGGGATAGGATTTCCCCCCAGAGTTTAGTTATATATACACGGATTGGCAGCATAACATACATGCTATCTGCCTTTGGGAAACCCCTACCCAGAAACAGAAGCCATGCTCCGAAAACGGGGCCCCCCTTGGGTATCAGAAGCGGTCCCCTTTCATTTGTTTACACACATGGTAGTGCATTCCAACGAACTGGTTTGGGCAACCCTAACCATGGCTGTTGCCGACCAAAACTTACAATACACGTGGATGTGTTAAGTGAGGCAGCCCCTACAACGGTTAGAGTGATTCAGAGCAATTTTGTAAGGAAGATGGTCACAGTCACATTTGACATGGACAAGTGTCGCCCCAAAGGGTTTAAAATGGGAAAAATTATTTTCAAGTGTCAGAATTTCACCAAGACCCCAAACAGGTTGCACGTTCACGTGCAGGAAAAAATGGTGTCCCGTTTTAGGCGGGGGAACCCCTTCAGGTAAGCAACCGGCTATGTATGTGGGTAGTTCCATGATCTGCAAAGACATAGAAAGGAGTATTCCACTGTTAACCCATGCTCATGACGATGGTGCTTAATTTTCCCGTCGTCAACATCTCTAAAGTGCCCCCGACCTGCGCGCCCTATTTGAAATTGGCTTGAAAACAAGGGGAACATGGGGGAAAGGTGCCCCCCTTCCCCCACCCACACTCTCGCCCTAAGCAAGACATTCGGGGAAACATTTTAGGAGGATTGGGAACTGGCGGCACCATTCTCAATACCATTAATGAGGAAATATTGGCAAACAAATTGGGAGTAATTGGCACCAAGACAAAGGACTTAGGAAAATCTTCTGCCACAGATCTCACCAATTTGGCAAAAGGTATGGATTTAATCAGCCAACTGCTACCGCAATGGGTTGGCGCCGAGCGTGATATAATAGCCGACCTCAGCCGCATGTTACAGAACACGACCCACGATTTGGCAATTGCAATACAGTGTACGCAGCTGCAAAGCAACATGATCATCTTTGCCGCCCCAGGTGATCCAGGCCGGGTCTCATGGGTTTACTACACCCTGAGCTCCTGACCTTTTAAAGAGCGATCCCCAGAATCGCTGGAACACCCTGCCGCTTTGGCCAAATAGGCACGCCCACCTGGCAGAGCCTAATTCTCACGGTAGACGCTGGGCCCCTGAAAGGATTCTGGATCCGATTTAAACATACAATATCCCATTTAGGACCCCCGCTAATAGCCGTCAATGCCACTTTGTTACCGTTAACGGGTTTTAAACCCTTGGTCCAATGGTACGCATTCATTGGAAACTGTCCAGATGTCTGTTCCACCCCGTGGTGGGTGCAATGTTTTCATAACATCGATAGTGCTAAGCATGGTAATATCTCTTAGTATGTTTTGGTCCCAGTCAACCACACAGTAATGTCCCAGCTTACCAAAGATTGTTTTTGTTTGCGTACTCTGTGTGGGGAGTGTGACCCTAGTGCCTAGTGGTGCCCCCATTTGGATTGACTGATCTGCCGGTAATCCTTCTTCTGCGGCCAGCATGTAATGGACTGCTTTGGCCAAGATTTTTATATCCCCAGGAAAGACGAGACTATATTCTGGAAATCGAGTACGCACCCTGAAAATCCCAAATTAAAGGGTTCCATCTTAGCGACGAAATCCCTGCGTCTTCATGGCTCAGGAATTTCACCAATTTGGGAAACCAAGTAAAGGAGGTATCCCAGAATCCCTCCAACAAATTGTTGTAAATGTGGACCGTTCTGCCCAGAAGGTTGTAAAATCCTCTGTAGAATTTGAAACCGCTACGAAACATTCTTGGTGGGACATTTTTAATTTTGGGCATCTTCTGGACAGACCATCGCCCGATATGCCATGCACCCGTTGATAGTTCTAAAAAATTTAGGGGGTTTATTGTTTATGCTTTATTGTACTGGCTCTGTGGGCCAAGAGACAGAAACTTTCCCGCTTCAAGCCAGAAAGTTTTACCAACAGACTCCGAGGCGTAGTGGTGATATTTGTAAATAGTTAAAAGATAATATAGAGTGTTAGTGTAGTATCTGTGTTAGATATTCTATTGGCTTCAAAAGCCTATCCGTGGGCGGCCAATCTTCCAGGCCTGCCCTCGGGAGTTTGTGTTTTCTTTGGATGGTGATGTGGTTGCCTCGGAACTAGCATCTTTGCTTGGCCCTGCCGCCCCAAGCCCTCGGGTTACATCAGGCTTGGAGTTCCCCGGGATCGGGGGCTGAGAGAGGGAGGGGGTGGGTTTTTAGGTCCGGTGTGTGGCCCGGACCAGAGTGCAAAGGGACCCTTTATCAAATGGGGGTCTCATGGCACTGCTGGAATCGAGTGGACACCGGCCTCTCCAGGCTTTGCGAGAAATGCAGGTCCCGGCACAATACCTCACCATCACCATGAACCCAAAGGCCATCCCCCGGCCAAAAATATCAGGATCCATTGCCTTTTAAACCCTCACATCCCCAATTTTTAAGTCATGACAACCAAATTTGAACCCGGTTCCCAGGAGGCTTCGTGCCAAAGATTTGCTTTAACCGCTTGTATTGGTAGTAAAGGTTTTAGTTTCCTTTCAAAAAGTTACAGATCGCTCCTTCCTGTAAGCCAATCATCCCCGGATTCGTCCAACCACCCCCAAACACCGTGGGGGGAGGTGAATCTCCAGACACTGACTCCAATCAAGGGGCCCAAACCCGAGAAAAACTCCCATTCCCGTCGCTAAAATTGGGGACCACAGCCAGCTGTTCCTCAACAAACCTCATGGACTATATTGCCTGCATCCCGCCTGCTTTATTTTGGGCCCATTCCAGTTGCCATTTCCAAAAACCTGATCCTGCAAAGAGCTAGCACACCTGGGCTAGTTCGACCATGGACTTGGACTATTTTTTGGGCCCTTAAACCGGACTCATTGCTATGGTTTCAGCCCCATCAGAACTGTCAATTGGCATTTTCCAGACCCCGAACTTTCCTGCTTCTTTGGGGGGGGGGGTGCAGAGACTTTGTTTGTGCCTCACTCCCTGGACTTCAACATTTAACTTGCCCGCATCCCCCACTGTTGGACTTTGCCCATTTGGATTATCATCATTTGACAGTTGCCTTATTTGCCTGTATTCATCTTTATTGCTCATTTGGTTACTTTACTCGCATCCTCCACTTGTCTCAATCCTTTGCCACTTGTTCATTGGTTTAAGTATTGCCCGCATTCAATTGTCATTGGTAATCAAACATTTTGCCCACATTTGTGGCCTAGCCATCAATGTGTTTATATTGCCCGCATTTTATTGCTCATTGCTCAAACCACTACTGCATTTTGCTGTTGCAATTGTTCATTATTGAAAACTGCCCGCATTCTTCACCGTTGTTAAACATTGCATTTTGCTATTCAAAAATTTCCCCCATTTCCCGTTTGTCAATAATTGCATTGTTGCCATTTGAACATTCTTGTATGTGTAGTTAGGATGTTGTTTAGTTAGGGACTTTTTTTTATTTTGGTAGAAATGTTGCGAAATCCCTTGGTGTGATACGTCTCCAGAATTTTAGACCTCCATTTGGCTCTAAATTCCTTTTTGAAATGTTTGATTGGAAAAAGATCAATTTGTGTCAATTTGCCCATTTTTGGGGGGGGGGGGTTACCACCGCATTCTGGTTTACCTTTGGTGTACCAAAGATATCATTTTTATATCATAATTCGGCCCAACTCTGCCACCAGCCAAGTGTTTGTGAGGCCTGCCGAACAAGCGTGAAGCTAGGCATGGCTATTGCTTGCTCCTCCCACCAAATCAAGCCAGATATTGCCAGATCTGCTTTGGGGGCCTCCCGAAACAAACACCTTCATTTTCATATGCACGTACCACAAAAGGATCCTTGCCCCGAGAGGACATCCTGGCGAGCTAGGTACTTAACTGCCGAGCTAGTCACATTTACATACCAGCTATACTATTGTCAATTCGGACTTTAACTTAATCATGCAAATTCTGACCTTTTGGAGGCTTTGTCTCCAAAACCCCTACCCTATTGTTTTTGCCCAAGACCAGACTAGCCTGCGGTCATTCTTTCCCCTATAAAAATCCCCCGCTTTTGAGAGCTCTTTGGAAAATCTTTCTGGAACTTCTCTGGAACCCCTCGCTGGAACTTCTCCGGAACTCTGCCGGGTCGCCCGAACCTCACTTAGCCTTGCAGCCGCTCGGTTCAGCAGATTCCCCTCAGTCGCCATGCCGAGCTTCCTCTTCTTCAATCAGGCTTCTCCAGGACTACAGGACAGGTGGCGTATCACCCACTCCCCCCCAAATTCTATTTCCCTTTTTTAGTTAGGAGTGTGTTTGTGCTTTTCTTTAATAACTGTTTAATAAATCTAATTATTGTTTGAACCATTTGCCTGTCACTACCTGACGCTGTATACATAGGGTAAAAAATCCTGCTGCATTGCCCTGCCTCTATTAGCCAAGAGAGTGCTCCAGCTAATTTCCCCATTTTTGCTTAGTTTGTTTTGGTTATGTGGGCGTCCCTCTCGGGACTCCCAATTCACAGGGTAACAAATACAGCTTTACAGTTAAAATGCCTGTCATAGTTTCAAATTATTTCCAAATAACACAACACCCTTCAGACATTTGATACTTATTGCAAAATGTTTATCCCTAGATAAAAAAAAAATCAGAAAGTTTTTTTTTCAATCTACAGATAAATAGACCACCAAATTTCCAGTTAGAATGACAAAATATAGTGGGATAGAGTTACACTTTTAAAACCTGCTTTCCCTTCCCTTTCCCCAAAGCCCTCTGTATCTCCCAAACACTAGCTCCAGAGGATTTTCCAGCCCTCCAGATCCAGTTTTGGGTCTCCATGACTCAAATGAGGCTACCTCCCAGTTCTGCTATGTTTTGCCAGAAGAAATCCAGCCCTGGATACTGCCCAGTAGTATAATCTTCTGTGAGTTAGTCCATTAGGAATGTTACATATCGGCATGAGTACATTGGGGTCCATGCAGACATACATGTGTGCACACACAGAATGATGAATTCAAAATATGGAACAATGAGAACAAGAAACTGAGACAGCCATCCACATTTAAAAATGACAAACCACCAGTATTTTTGTGCTGGTCATTCCACACAAAATTCTTTAAAACTGCATAGCATAATTTTATACCATATAAAAGCAGGGGGTTAATGAGTCTCACGCTGTTCCTAATCCACAACACCCAATAGTATCTATCTGAGCTCAGTTACAAATTCTTAGGTTTTATTGCTCCATCTATAAAATCTCATGGTTTCATACTGCTCAGAAATCAACAGTGTGGAAGACAGGGCAGTAGCACGATATACTATGTAGTCATCTATTTATTGAGAGGGGGAAATTGAAAATGCTTTTATAGTACCTCTCTTGGGCCCAGCTTTTATGGGCTTTTTTATGTGGCACAATCCCTGCACAAGGATTGTACCACTTCATTTTCTCGTGAATGAGTATTTTCCTGAATCACTCCTGTTCGTAAACAGCAGAACTTGCCATACCAGGAAGAAGTCTTGATAACGAACAGCTACAATGGGGATAATTTTAAACGAATGCCTCGGTGTGTGATAATCAAGTGTTACAACCCCTACACAAAAATGGTAAGAATCTGCCCTCTCTGTATCTACAGACAGGTCTTTCAAGAGAATGCTGCTGATGTAAGTCTGTGCACTGAAAAGTTAGAATAATTTAGGATAAATTCAACTTCAGTTCTAGCCCATATCAATAATCCATAACAAAGTGCCACAGGGTTTATTGACATAGGTCTTGTGCCTGCTTTCCAGGGATACATGTAACTCCATCTGACACCACTAGTAAAATCCCCATCCCCCCACCCCAAAAATAGCCTCTTTCTAACTGAAGACCAGGTATAAATGCTATAAATAAATAAATAAAAGTAGTTGCATGCTCCTGTGAGGGAAAAAATTGCCCAAAGCAACCTGACAAATTAGCTTTTACCTCCTCTTACAAATGTCCATTCTTTTGGCTAGATGAAGACAGAAAGCCACTTCAATGGATGACAGTAGGGAAAAGGAAAAACATAGACATCCATTCATTAGTCAGAATACCTTCTCCAGCATTACTTAAGCTTTCAAACAGCTGTCCCTTGAAGGCATAAAAGGAAATATTTTGTAGAACTTCTTTGAGCATATATACCTTTCAGTATTTTTTTTTATCCCTCTAGAAACTGAGAAGCTTTTCTCTCGGTCCTTTGCTGTCCATTTGATACCCTAGGAGATGGAAATCTGTTTCCGTAAGGAGCTCTCTTTAGTGGTTGCATTATAAAGATGTGCACAGTTTGGCTTTAAAAACTAGTTATGTCTCCCATAATTCTTTATCTCAATCATTTCTGTGTTAATACGAACATTAACAGAAAGAAAAGCCATGACATTTCCCTGCTGTTGCAATGTGAGTTTCAAAGATAACACTTTGCCAGAACAACATACTCTGTTGCTTAAAGTTTAACATCTAAATTCTCTTAATATCACCTCACAGTTTTGCAGCTGTATGGATTGTAGGGGCAGTCCAGGCCCTCGCAATACCTGAGGCAGGGGTGGGCAAAGTGCAGCTGTTACCCCACTGGAAAACCCTGTCCCGGGGTCTACAATTTTGATATTAAAATATAATTCCATGTGCCTGAGAGGTCGCCCAGATGGGCACATAGGCAGCAATGGTCGAACGATCGAAAACCAAGTCAGGCCAGTAAAATCCCCCATCACGTAGCCCCAAGAGACCTCAAGCTGTGCAAACCCACAGAAGACAAAGGGTCCTCAGCTCCTGAGAAGCCAACTTGAGGAGATTAGCGTGTTTGCCCCAAGTTGACAAAAATCCTATCAGGCAGGGACAATTTAAGATCCTGATACTTTGGCAACACCTTGTAATCTCATCAGGCAAAGGAAGTTACCACTGTGGAGCTTCTTTCTCATTGCAACACTCATTGTTCTCCCCAGGAAAGGATTAGTCCTCCAGGTACTTTTTGCCCTACAAATAGTCCCAGTTTTTGAGCAGTTCTTTGGATCACTTCTGGTCATCCCAGTAGACCGTTTCTCCATCAGTTGAGTAATCCCCTCAGCCCTCTCTGTGCTGAGCTCCACTTCTCCGCTGTTTTTCCCAGACCAAGGACTTCAGGAAAAGGTGCGGTATTACCCCAGCTACAACCCCTCCAATATTCCCCCATCCAGTTTCCTCTCTTTCACTTTTTAATAGGTCTTGAGTGAGTGTGTGAGTGATTGTGCTGGTGCATGAGATATTCCTTCAATAAAATCATTTATTAGACATTTTCGTTTGGTTTTTGGCTTGGCCTGACCCTGTAAAAACTGGGTAAAAAGACCCCGCTAGGTTATCCTGCTTTTCACATTGCTATTGCTCGTGCTCTGGCTAGTTTCCATTCCCCATCGCATGGAGCACATTGAGGTGTCCCCCAAGGGACCCCTCAGGGTAACATAGCCTATGGGACACATATGGCCCCAGGGCTCAAAAAAAATGAAAGAAAATTTGCTAAAAAATGCCCTCTGCAGGTGCAGGGCAATGTTGGCCATTCCACTCCCAAAGCTATTTTGGGCTTAGGTGAAGTCTTTCTTTAAAACAGGAAGTGAACAGGTAGTGCCTGCTGGTTGTTTCCTCTTGTTAAAAAGGTCTTGCCTGGACTAAAATGGCCTGGGAGGCCCAAAAATGTGGCAAAAATGCCCCCCATACCTTCAAAGAGCTCTGTGGGGGGAAGTGTTATTGTGGAGGACGCAGTGTAGGTGTGACCCTCCCTCTGAGATCTCCTTGGGACTAATGCAGCTCCCAGCCTCCCACAATTGCGCACCTTTGCATTTTGCCATGCAGCCCACACACTAAAGGAACATATGCCAGTGGAAGTGTCCACCCACCCCCACTTAAGAAGGAGAGAGAAAAGGAGGAGAATATAACAGCACTACCTGTGTTTTTCCTTGTTTGCCTGCAAAGGAAAAAGATTTGGCACCATGCATAATACTTTGTGTGGGTATGTGTGTCTTAATGGGCTCTTCCCATTATCAAGGCAACATAGCTGAAGGGGGATAGTTCTCTCTCCTGGTAAACAGGGAGATAGTGAAGTGTTGGAGTTTAAGTTACATTTATGGGAGGTCAGCATCATAGAAGGACATCAGAGATCATGAGAGACAATTACCCCATCAGCAAGACCAGATAGGGAACAAGATGAGAATCTTCCAGACTCTCCAGACAAGAATTTGTAAAAAAGCAACAAGGCAATCTTGTCATCTTCTGGCAAACCCATGAGTTTCATTGGATTTTATTAGGCAAGGAATACTCAGAGGCGGTTTTGCCAGTTCCTTCCTCTGGTATTTGTTAGTGATCTCCCATGCATGTCCTAACCAGGACTGACCCTGCTTAACTTCCACAGTCAGTCAGGATCTGGTACCTTTAGATGACTTATCAACAAAACAGATAAGGATGTGGTAGCATTATCTGTATCATGACCCCCCACTCTGTCAGCAAAGAAGGAGGTGGTAGCAATGCCCATCAGAAAGATGAAGTACCTGGCAGTGGTGACAGCGGCAGAAGGGAGCAGAGATGCAACTCTGCATCCACTCAAGATACATATGATTGCATGGGTGGAAGTAGATACAGAGGGAGGTTTCTAGGTTTGCTAGAATGTCCTTTGTCTGTTCAACTTTTGATGGCCCTTCTGATCTGCACTAATACCTTTAGGAATGCTAATGTCTCTTTTCTAGCTTCTTTTTGAGTTTCTTTAAATCATTGGAAGAGACGAAGATTTCATTCAGCTCCAAGAGCAAAAAGCAAGCATGGATCCCTCCTCCTTCAGCCTAGCAAGCTAGCTAAAACTAAGATTTCTCTCATCTTTATACGTAGCTCTATTCATTCCTTTTAATAAATATTGTGTTTCTTACTTTAAGAAGAAAACAGACGTAAGCCATTTCCGCACTAGACTATTATAGCCCTATTATTCCACTTTCAACATCCTATGGAATCCAAGGGTTTGCAGTTTATGGAGGGGCCACTTGGCCCCTCCCTAAGCTGCAAACCCCTGGATTCCATAGGATGTTGAAAGTGGAATAATAGCTCTATAACAGCCTAGTGCAGAAATGGCTTTAGTGTGAATACGTTTCAAAGAAAGCAAACTATTTGCCCCACATATTATCTCAAGGGGGCTGAATCACAATATGCAGCTACCCAACCAGCTCTGCTAATAGATGCAGAGGCAACCATAATTCCCACCTCTGCCAGATGCCAACTTTGCAGAGCTACACTGAGTGGCAAAAGCTCTCTGGATTTGTTTGGTGTATACATGAGTACTGCTGGACTTACTGCTTGAATTCTACAAGCTAGGGACTTTTAACACCACAGTGGGAAAAGGGCAAGTGTTCAAATGTTGCAAACAAAATACATTGGCCCTTATTAAGAAAAGTCAAAAATTATCTTCTTGACAATCAGTTCCTGGCTTTTTCAGAGAAGATTAATGAAACTAAACCAAGAGCTTGGTAATATCCAGCCTACTTCTCAATCAGCCAGAAATATGGCAAAAGAAGTAGTAGCCAATTGTTCTGAATATTCTCAAAGCTATGGAGTGTGTCCAGGTATCCTTGGAAATATTAGTTCATTTTTCCTGATACTATGAATCCATGAAGCATTATGACCTAAACTGGTGAATTAACTATTATAAATGTTTCACACCAGTGGAAGTCAACTATGGTAATCGAAGAAGAGAAAGAAATTTTCTTACTGCTATGGCAGAAGTATGCCCATTCCATATTTTATTTCAGTTGGATATGCACTCTTCCTATATTAAACAAATCCAATATTTATCATATGAAAACAAGATAAAATTGTAATGTAGGTTGTGTTTTTGCAATGACAGGCAATTTGTTTATGATCAATATGGTCAAATAGAAAAAGAAACACCAAAATATGGACTGAGCTAGGCATTTCAATAGTTTAGAGGGCTGGCATGCTATTTCTCCTTTATGCTCATGCTACAGTCCATTGCACTGTCTGTTGTTGTGCTCCCACTTATATGCATACATCCTGGAGAGACCTGTTTGTACTATGCATAGGTGGGTGCAAGAGGCAGGTTGACATCCTGTTACTCCGGTGCAGCAGCCTCAGTTTCTCAGAAGCCATTTTACTTAGTGTGGTAACAGTTGCACCTAACCAGCCAATTGCTGAGGAGCTAGTTGGACAGGTAAAAGGGGTGGGTCTAAAAGCAGCAATGATCTGTGCAGCAGTGCCCACAAAAAAGAGGGTTCTTCTCTGGTCCACTTGACAGGTATTTAAATAGCCCCAGCTGCCACATTTGCTTAGTTAATCATTGTTAAATACACACGGAAAAACCACCGCCCATCAGTGCCGCCGAATGCAAAAGGTGCACCCAAACCTCGCACTCGAGGCCTGCTGAGGCTGACACCTCTTTGTGATCAGAACTGAACCACCATGGAGATCTCTGAACCAAGCCGGGGCCAGGACAAACAGGTCTGCCTCAGTTCTCTCTCTCTGAGAATGCAGTCCCTTCTTCACTCTTGTCCCCACCTTGGCTTCTTCCTTTCAGGATTCTCCCCCTTTACTGCCTTCCCTAAATCTGCCCTTCTCCCAGATGTAGGGATCAGCAGTGATTTTCCAAGACTGTGGTACTGTTGGCACTAAGGTCAAGATGATATTATGGTAGCGTGTATATTCCAAGATTCAAAATAAGACTCTGTGACACTGTTTTAAGGAACACAGAACTTCCAACATTTATTGTAACACTATTGCTTTAAATTTGTTTTGTATCTAAATGTTTATAAACAGCACTCCATTCTTCTCTCTCTCTTTCAATTCATCCACTATCTCTCGTACACCCAGTTTCTCAGTTCTCTCTGCCACAGAGCTCTTCCAATCTCCAACCTTCCCCAAACACACCACAAATCACACTCTGCTTCAAACACACACCAGACAGTTAAAATCCGTTATTTTTCCTCTTTCCACCAGCCCCTCCCCTGGACTATCCAAGGTTCCATTTCACCAGCCAATCAGCTTAAACACTCTCAGTTGCCAAGGAGGCTCCATTGTCAAGACCCCCTCCCATCAGGTTCATCACAATGATTGCTGAGCTGACTTTAACTTACGGCAACCCTATCAAGGAGAGACCTCCAAGTCATCATCAGTAGCTCCACTCAGGTCTTGCAAACTTGGGGTGGTGGCTTTCTTGATTGAGTTTATCCATTTGTAATGTGGTCGTCCTCTTTTCCTACCACCTTCTACCTTACCAAGCATTATTGTTTCTTTACTGAGTCATGGCTTCTCATAATGCATCCAAAGAACTACAGTCTCAGTTTAATCATCTTGACTTCAAGGGAGAGTTCAGGCTTGATTTACTCTAGGACCCACCAATTCATTTCTCTTTTTAGCAGTCCATAGTATCTGTAGAACTCTTCTCCAGTATCACATTTCAGAGGAGTTGATTTTCTTCCCTATTAACTTTCTTCACTGTCCTTCTTTCACAACCTTACATAGAAACTAGAAATATGATGGCATGGACAATCCTAATTTTAGTATTCAATGATATAGCTTTGCACTTTGGGATCTTGTCTAGTTCTTTCATAGCTGTTCTTACTAGGCTTAGTTTTCTTCTGGCTTATTGACTGAAGTCTCCTTTCTGATTACTGACTGAGCCAAGGTATGGAAAATCTTAAGCTATTTCAATGTCTTACATGTTGAAAAAAAGTTTTCCATTTTCAACCAAGCTATAAATATCAAATGCATCACTCTTGTTACAACAGGATTTTATTATGAAATATATCTGAAAGGGATGGCATATACCCTACTTGGTGCCTTAATTCAAACCAGATTTATGTATTTGTGTGGATAGTTATGTCCACTAGGTTTAAAATATGGGATAGAACACATGTGTAAGAATAGTTTTCAAAGAAGCAGTCATGTTTATCACTTGCAGCATCAATAGGAGAAAGGAAGGGGGAGGGGAAAAAGAAATGTGGCAGAGCTTTTAAGACTAACTGGTTTTTATTTCCTCATGAGCTTTCATGGATATAAACTCACTTCTTTGGATGCAGTACTAAATGGTTTCTTGACCACCAAAGCTCACGCAGAAATAATATCCAGTTAGTCTTAAAGGTGCTGCCACATTTTTTCTCCCGCTTCTTTCTTTTATCTGTGAGAATAGGTTTGTCATATGCCCAGGTACCAGAATGCCTGTGAGGCTCTGTGTTGGAAAAAGTAACTCAGTCATCCAGGAGCGTGCTACAATCTGGACATATAGAAAATATATACCACATATGGATTCTAACCAGCTTGGAGAAAAAAATAAAAGAATACAGTGCAAAACCGACTCACATATGATTAGTTAGTCCTTTCAGTTTTCAGCCATACAAGAAAATTTAATCAACAGTTTACAAAATTCAGACATAGGGTAACCTGAAAACACAAATACACACTGAACCAATCATAGGTTGGAGATTAAACAAAACACTTACTGGTAAGCAACTGTTGTATAAATTCACCAAAGTAAAAATCTGTCAGAAATCTCTCCCTGCCTGGCCACAGCCAGCAAGGGAGAAGAGAGGTCAAGAACACTTGGGGAGTCCGAATATACGAAACACCAGGAAAACACAAGCCAAGCCAGGTCAAGGTCCAGTCCAAAGGTTCAGGAGACAGAGATCCATCCGGAGGGTTTCAGGGAGCAGGAGACACAAAGGTCGTGAGGGCTTGCTAATAATTTGCTGCAAGCAAGGAGCAGCCATGCCAGCAGACTTAAATAGCCCCTGTGAGCAGGTGCTGCTCGTTATCATTTCCTCAGCCTAGTCCAAGCAGCCTCCCTCTCAGCAGCCCGTTTCAGCCTTCTGCATGATTGAGAGTTGATGGGCACAGCTGGCTGCAGCTCCTCTGCATCACTGCTGGTTCCCTCTCCGTCATGAGCTGGCTGGGGCAACTCAGTCTCTGTTTGACCTTCCAGCGCAGGGGATGTTTGCAGGTTGACTTGTTCACTCACTGGCTCAGCCCCCTGCACAATCAGTTGCTCCTCAATCACAGCATCATCATCTATCACACTATCGCCTCCCCTAGGACTCTCTCCATCCCCCACGGGAGGGGCTGGCTTCTGAGGATAGCATTGATGCAAACTGAGAACCAACTGTGGAGCATGGAGATGACGGGCATCTTCCAGGATCATTCCTCTGCACCATACCCCTTCCAATCCACCAGATATTGCAGACACCACTGATGCCACTGGGAGTCCAGGATCTGTGCAACCTCAAACTCAGACAGGTGGGGAAGGCAGGGCCGCAGTCTGGTATGGGCTGCCATGGGCATCACGAGACAACAAGGAGACATGGAAGCCTGGATGGACCTTGAAAGAGACAGGCAACTTAACCCTGTAGGCAACCAGATTAATCACCGCCTCCACCGGGAAGGGACCAACAAAGCAATGATCCAGCTTCTTCACCGGGCACTGGGTTGGGAGATGCCACGTAGAAATCCAGACAAGGTCCCCCACAGACAAGGTAGGACCAGATCTCCGACGCTGATCAGCAAAGCACTTGTACCGGTCCTTAGCCTCCTGCAGCTGATTGTGGAGGATTTGATGGATCACGTGCAGCTCCTGCAGGAACCGATCTGCTGCTGGTACAGAAAAACAAGGGAGAGCAATGGAATAGAAACGCAGATGGTAACTATAGTTGGCAAAAAAAGGAGACATCTGGGTAGACATATGGTGGGCGCTGTTATAGGTAAACTCAGCCAAAGGCAGGAGAGCCATCCAGTCATTCTGATGGAAGTTAACATAACAGTGGAGGTAGTGCTCAAGAATGGTGTTTACCCTCTCAGTCTGCCCATCAGACTGGGGGCAACAGGCAGAGGACAGATGAAGCTGCAGCCCCAAGCTTTTAAACAGGGCATGCTAAAACCAGGCTGTGAACTCTGGGCTCTGATCTGAAACCAAATGCTCAGGCAGGCCAGGGAGACGGAAGACCACATCCAGAAAGAGCTGTGCCATCTCCTTGGTGGACAGCAGACCTGAACAGAGGACAAGTGAGCCATCTTAGTGAACATGTCCACCATGACCAAAATGGTAGTGGACCGTCATGACCACAGCAGATCCATAATAAAGTCCAAAAAAACAAATTGCCAAGGATAAGACAGCATGGGAAGTGGCAGCAGCAGACCCACCAGCTTTGCAGGAAAATCTTTTGATCTACGGCAAACAGGACAGGAGTCCACACAGCGCTGAGCCTCAGACTGTAGCTGTGGCCACCAAAAGGCCTGGGACACCAAGCACAAAGTCTTAAAGCGACCGAAATGGCCAGCCAGAGGAATGTCATGGCACAGCATGAGGATCCGACCCTGGAGAGAACCAGCAGGGACATAATAGCAGCCCTGGAAACACAAGAGCCCACATTCCACTGACCAAAAGGGAGGAGAGAGGTCAGGAACACTTGGGGAGTCTGAATATACAAAACACCAGGAAAAAACAAGCCGAGTCAGGTCAAGGTCCAGTCCAAAGGTTCAAGAGGCAGAGATCTGTCCAGAGAGTTTCAGGGAGCAGGAGACACAAAGGTTGTGAGGGCTTGCTAATAATTTGCTGCAAGCAAGGAGCAGCCATGCCGGCAGACTTAAATAGTCCCTGTGAGCAGGTGCTACTCATTACTGTTTCCTCAGCCTAGTCCAAGCAGCCTCCCTCTCAGCAGCCCGTTTCAGCCTTCTGCGTGATTGAGGGTTGATGGGCACAGCTGGCTGCAACTCCTCAGCATCACTGCTGGTTCCCTCTCCATCATGAGCTGGCTGGGGCAACTCAGTCTCTGTTTGACCTTCCAGCGCAGGGGATGTTTGCAGGTTGACTTGGTCACTCACTGGCTCGGCCCCCTGCACAATCAGTTGCTCCTCAATCACAACATCATTACCTATCAAAAAATCAGATTCCAGACCTTTTCCTAGCATTCATCTCTTCCCTTTCAGCATCTTCCACTTTTCACAAAGGCAATGATATAATAAAATAACAGAGTTCCTTAAATAATTATTTATTTGACAAGTTTTTTAAATGAATAAACATTGCTGTATAATAATATGATTAAAGTTACTAGTTCAATAATCAGTCAAGCCACATTAGAAAAATTATACAACACATTTCTTTGATTAAATTAAGCATCCCTACTGTTATTGTGAACATAAATTGTTGCCTGGTGCAAGTCAAATTTGCTTGGATTAGCTAAAATACAGCTGCAGTTATACTCTGAATGTTGCAAAATATGTCTTCTACCTTGGTATGATGCAGAGCTGTACTGTATACTGTTCAGGAGGAACCTTAAGTCAGCATTTCCAGCAATCCTATTCTCCAGTATCTTATCTCCTGCAGCACTCTGGCCTATCAGCAAACTAGGTAGATGAGGTTCTGTGGATCAAAGGCACCTTGCAAGCAGCAGTTCCATCCTGAATATAGTCAGTTCACCCACAAGCAATTTGGAACACTACGCCTTATGAAATTGTTATATTCAAGTTGGTTCCTCAATTTAAGCAATTTATCTCCCCACACTGTTGCTAAATCTCATTCATACGCATACATGCACATACTCCCTTGCTTTGCCTTGCCTTCTGTTATTACCGTTTACTAGCCTTACTTTGGAAGATATTAGATATTGTTTTGATATCACAATTTGGCCCTATCATGCCACCCTCGGCCAAGTGTTTGTGAGGCCCCCAAACAAGCACGGAGCTAGGCATGGCCATTAATTGCTGAGCATTCCTTTTTCCACCCAGGCAGGCCAGACTCAGCCAGATCTTCGCTTTAGGAGACCTCCCTAGACAAACACCTCACTAAAGATGCATGCTAATACAAAGAACTCCCTGCCCCGAGCAGGCAACTTGACGAGCTAAGATGCTTAACTGTCAAGCACGCTGCATCTGCATACTGGCCATTCCATTGTCGATTCGGACTTAATTAAATCATGCTAAATTCTGACCTTTCAGAGTCATTGTCTCGCGCCCAACCCTCATTGTTCTTCCCAAAGTACAGACTAGCCTGCGGTCATATTTTCCCTATAAAAACCCCCAATTCCGAGACCTTCCTTGGATCGCTCTGAACTTCCACCCCGCCTTGCTGCCGCCTCATCTGCTGAGCTTTCCCCTCAGTCTCCATCCGAGACTGTGCATTTACGGACCTCCACTGTGATCTACCCCGGGATTCGGACAGGTGTAGTATCTCCCAATTCAACAATCCCTCTCAAAATCCCTCTATACCACTACTACCTTTGTTTTCTATAGTTACTTGTGTGATTGTGTTGCATACACTGTTTGCCTGTATTTAATAAAACCACTGTTATTATTTCATATTTGGTGTGCTTCTTGACTTGGCCTGACCTCATAGGCATTGGGTTTAAAGATTCCACTGCGTTGCCCTGCCTCTCGTTTTGCTAACTTGTGCTCTGAGCTAATTTTCCCCACCAATATCTGAGCACATTTGGAGTCCCTTGCGGGACCCCCAGTAAACAGAGTAACATTTCCTTTATCTACTTGATTTCCAGCCATACCCACATATACCTACACATGCATAATACTCTTTGACTTGGTCATCTGCCTCTGGCCCTTTGAATCATTCCTTGTATGCATCAAAACTGGATCCCTGGTTGCAAACTGCCTCAGAGTGTGTCCAAGGGGTGTGAGACACTCAGGTACATCTCTGTGAAAAGTTCTACCTGTGGCAGTCATTTGTAAGCAAAACAGCTCTAGCAGATCATCTTGGGATGCCCTCTTCCAGGAGCAAATTTTGAATAAAATTAGAGGGGCAACTAACTACAAGGGAGAGAGTGTTCTCATCTGTGATTCTCTCCTAACGAAATGCCCCCCACTCATAAGGCTTGCCTGTCACCCATACTGTCATCCTTTCAGTGCGAGACAATCACATTTCTCCCAGGAATTAGATTGTTGCTATATTTTTAAAAATTTCCATGTATGCATCGCATGTATCTTATTTTTTTTCTTGTTTCTAACCAATTTTATATATGAGTCACTCCAAGAAGGTTTTGCTATGGGCTGGCACATAAACAAATAGAACCAGAGCTTTCTTTTGACAATTCTTTTCTTTTTTTTTTACTGCCAAACAACTCAAGTTCAAGATTCTCTCAGATGTGCCTCTAACCACAGCAACATCAGTGAGGCAGTTGAGTTTTCAGTATGTCAAGTAAGAAAGAAATCTATTTTTCATCAGTCCTGCCTAGTATGTAATACTTGCTACCGTCCCAGTATATAAGACACAGCATGAAAGGAGCTGCATGAAACAAGCTGCAGATGCAACATAAAGATTTGCACTTGATTATTTGTAGTTTTGTATTACAGATGAGAGGTTTTGATAGGGAGAACTGAGTTTTGCCTGAGCTCCATCCCATCTAGATTTAGGGATCAGCATATTCTGCCAAATACACTACATTACTGTGAGTTCCAGTCTCTCAGATAATGAAGACCAGTGCTCCTTGGAGTGGTGGACCATGGACCAGTGCTAGTCCAAAAGCCACTGGCTGCCACTCCCTGGCAAATTTCCAGAAAGGAAAGAAACAGTTGTAGCCAAAGCGCACAAATATGGTACCAGTCCCTAGTACATTGGGAAAAAATGCCAGTCCTCCACATCAGATAGCTTGAGATGCATTACTGTAGACTACATACATACTAAATGAGAAAACGATGCCATCAAAGCAGGAAACTATGTAAATATACCATAGACCTACAACGTAAAGGCAATAAAAAGCATCTGATGCTATGATGGAGTTCTATCTCATTTCAGTTCTCTCTCACTGTCCACTGAAAAAATGAAAAGCTACCACCAGATTCCAGGTTTTCTGAAGTGGGGGTTGGATTCAGTGGCATGTGCATGTTATGAGATAAAGAACATAAGAAAACACACATTCACTTCTACACAGCAACAACCATCTAGCTCCCAAAGAGAAGGGACATGGAACAAGGTCTCAGCTGTTCTCAGTATACATGGCCAGCATCATACAAAATATGGTCCCTCAGATCTGGCTATTTAGGACTTACAGACCAAAAGCAGAATTTTGTGTGGCACCCCCAAATAATACAGTGAAGCCAGTGAAGTTCTTTCAACACCAGGGAAATATAATCAATATGACAGGCCCCCATCTATAATTGACAGTACTTTTCTAAATCAATTTTCATATGAGGACCCACATATAATGCATTGCTGTAAGAAGAAGCTTAGAGCTTTGTTTAATTCTGTCTCCAAAAATAGCTAGAACATCATGGTATTTACATCAATCAATATCTTACAAACAAATTATTAGTTGCATCCATCAGGTAATAAGATGAAAATTTCAGTCAGTCAATATCTTTTTCCAGCTAGAAATTTTAGAGAGGCAATTAGCTAGTAGACTGCATCCAGAATATGATTACCAAGCACATTATTGCAACTTTCCTAATCATTTCTTGGCAGTTGCCTGAATAGAGGTCAGACAGGGTGGCCTAGTAAAAGTTCTACTATTAATCCTTATGTGTAAATGTAGACTAATATATTTTATCAAGGAATGCACATGAAACTTTTTTTTTAAGTTGAATGAGCTGTAGGTGGAGATCAACAGGTCAAGTACCAACACAAAATTTCTCCTTTATGTCACTTCAGTCTTAAATTCATTCCATATTGCTTCTCTTCTGCATTAATCTGTTTTTTTATAATTTGCACAAAAATCCATTCAAGCATGTATCTTAAACAGATGTTGCCACAAAATATATATTTTATATATGTGTTTTCTCTAAAAGTACACATATGTAAAGGTATTTTATTATAAAAGGCCCATTTTAAATGCATTTGGGGGAACTACAAACTGAATAACAAAATTCAGAGAAGTGTGAAATTTGAAGAATAACTTCAATTCACACATTAGTCAGGAAAGTGTGGATCAAGACTGTTCATATCGTAATTTCCACTTATCAAATTCCACAAGCAACTTTAGTGACACCAAACTTACTCTGATCACATCATCTGCCTGTGAACCAGTCAACTACCTTTAACTTTATCTTTGAAAAAAGTACAGCCTTTTCTGATGTGAGTCTGGAATTAAATGAATGAGGGTGTGTGGGGATGAGCAACCTTAGCAAGCACTGGCAAGCTTGCATTAGCAAGCTGTTTCCACATCTTATGGAAGTCCATTCAGTCATGTGTAGGGCAGGGAAGATATTTGCCACAATGATGACGGTTCCACCTCATTCATGTACATGCCTTTCAAATTCATGTCTAGCAAGCGCGAGAATTTCGTGATATTTCAAATGTTTCATATGTATTATCTGTAGAACTACAAATGAACTGGTTAGCCTTAAAGAATTTAGGAACAGTGTTCTGCAAAACACCTTTAAAGACCACAAGAATACTGCAGGTTGCTTGAACCAAGAGATGAAGAGGAATAAGTGGAAGAAAGACAGGAAGCTAACTCGAACTTAAAATGCCAATATACTGTTAATTTACTGTGCATTAATAAAGTAGCCATGTACTAATGGCTATTATTACATTATCACTATTCCCACAGACCACTAAGCACAGAATCATTATAAATTGCAATGTCACTGTAGTTAATGCTGTCCTAGAAATATGAAGATTACTTCTTAAATTTATGAAAGATTTAAATTACATATTCAGTGTTTTACACAATACAGAAGGTATTCCATCAAGAGTGGTAGTTCTGGTTGATTGAAGAGAGCCATGTACTTTGCCATCATCTTTTGACCTTCTTCTTTAATTTCATGATGGGAAGATTCTGTATTTGCATGCTTTCTTCCCTTTGTGAAAGCAGCACACAAATGACAAAACGCCACATTAATTTGTCCTAAGGGCTGTGCAAGTTTTCACAGCCTTGTTATTCCTTCCACTGTTAGCATGTGACAAACACTGTTTACCTACAGCTGTTATTGGTTTCATATCTCTGTGGTACATTTTAATAGTTCAGGGAATGTAATTGCCTTGAAATATCTCCCAAGCCATGGTACTTAAGGAATATTAATGACAAACAGTTTTTAATTTAATCACCATCGCTACAAGTATCTCAAATTTCTCAGAGGTTCTTGGGCTAATGCATATCTGCAGCAGGAGACAGTAGCTAAAAGCAAGTTATATATCATTCATTTCTCATCTAATAACACTGTAATCCTACATATTTACATGGAAATAAGTCCCATTGGGGCTTGCTCCCCAACAAGAACATTTAGGATGGTAGCCTGCAATCCCATATAAAGATCTTCCCAAACATGGTGCCTTCCAGCTATTTAGAATCACTTGAACTATCCCTAACTTTGGACATCTGGGGTTTACAGGAATTCTAGTTCAAACAGCCAGAAGACTATAATGGCCTCTAGTCATGGCAATTATATATTACCTCTGCATCTGGAGGAGAAAATGAGCAAGAGGACACTTGTGTCTTCAGGTCCTACTTGTGAACTTCTTACAGACATGTGGGTGGCAACTTTGGTAAACAGTATGCTGAACTAAATAAGTCTTTGGCCTGATACAGAATGTTTATTTTTCCCCTGATATCTTAAGGCTGCTCTTCACACTTTCATCCAAGATCAGAGGTGGAAATGCAGCGTACAGCACCCAAACTATTTTTATGGCCCCGAGGATCATCACCACCCAAAAAAAACAACCTTTAAAACAAAACCCACAATTTGTGGGAAATGCCCCCAAACGCCCCCCAGTCCCCTACAAAGCTCAGGGCAATTTCACCACACTGTGAGGTGGGCCATTGGAGCTCAGGATAGGCTTTTTTTCTACCACTAAGTTGCCCAGACATTGGCCTTCCAGCCACTTCCTTCCAGTCACTTTGCACCAGGTGTGGGGAATGCCTCAATCACCTAGACATTAGTGAAAAAGCTGGACTTTTTTTAGGAGTGCAGACAGGGGAGGTGAATGCCCCCCAAAGGCCACTTGGACCAATGATAAGCACTGGGAGGATACTTGTAGTCCTTTATTAGAGCTGCCATTGCAAATAAACAACCTATTTGAATGTTGAAAAGGCAGCTGTGCATTTAACATAAAAGGGTAACATTCAGAAAACATCTAGAGAATGTTAAGGCCTTCTCCAGAGGCCACAGAGGATTTTGACAGAAGGCAAGTAAAAACAATGTCTTGATTAATATGATACTGAGAGACCAATTTGGACAGAAAAATAATATCTGATTATAATACAATCCTGTCATAGAGGAATGAGAGAAAAGGTTTATTACAGCAAAGGACTGTTAACTCACTTGTTCTCCTGAGGGAAGTCAAGGTACATTCATCTATAGCGGCCAGTGGCTCAAATGGCTTGTGTCTTGTTTGGGAGATCATTGGAGAAAGAGACCAATGCAGTGTTGGAGGTAACACAGGCAGATACAGGTGTGCTGGATCCTTAAGAATTTTCTTCATGACAGGATTAGAAAACAAAGTAGATGAAGATGGAGTTGTCCATTGATGTGCTACAATTGCAGCCAAGTACACCTTCAAAGAGGAAAACAAGAGGCCTTGTTCTCAGACATAACAGCAAAAAATGCAAAACTGTGGGATACCTCCACTGCAACTATAGGTTCCAATCTGTTGGCTACAAATGAGCAAAAATGCTTCATTTTGTAATCATACAGTCGTTTGGTTGATACTTTTTGTGAGGATGACTACCCAGATGTCAAATGGTGTGAGATGATTGAGAGAGATCCTCCAAGCTATTAGCCTGAACATTTCTGGGAGATGAATTTGTCCCCTAGAATGAGACAAAAGGTCTGAAGTTAAAGAAAGCATGATGTGCTAACTCTTGGAAAGATGGAGGAGAGGTGCAAATCACAGTCATAGACACCAGCACAGAGACACGAGGACCGTGTCGGATCTGTCTCTGGGAAGCTTCACTATCACTTTCATCAGCAGAAGAAATAGTAGAAGGAATACAGAAAGAAACCAGTCCATTTGCAGAGAAACACATCCCCTGGGAATCCTCCTCCTTTCTCTGCTCTGGAACAATAGCAGGCACACTTCCTCTTGGCAAGCGTCGCAAACTGATCTATGTAGGGTTTCCCACAAGTAGATGTTACTGGAAGAAATTCCTGGGACAAGAGAGACCATTTATGGCAGAGTACTGAGGTATGACTGAATAAGTGTACTAGCATATTGTCTCCCACAGTCAGATGAATGATCACAGGCTGTCTCTTGGTACACCACATCCAAAACTTGATGGAAAGGCCTAGAAGGAAAACAGAGTATATATCTCTTTGTTGATATAACAAATGATTGTTGTGTTGTCTGTAGGAACTTGAACAGACTTCCTAAAAGCTTCCTCTTGAAGGCTTGAATGGCCTTGATTACAGCAAGAAGTTCCAGCACATTTATATAGAGCTGAGATCCCTGATATGACCTACATCCTGGACCATTGCATTTCTTTGGTGGGCTCCCCAGCCTAAGAGCAATGCATCTGTGACAATCATACAGAACGGATCTAGTATTCTGAAGGGATCCCAGATGGGAGGTTTGAAATCAGGCCACTTCCAATGGAATGATCATTCTCTTGTGTTCAAAGCCAAGTAGAGAACTGAAATGTTTGAAGAACCGATGTTGCAGCACTCAGAATTTGAGATGTAGTAGATATGTAATATCTGTAGTGGCCACCATTAAGCCCAGAAGCCTGTGGATTGTCAAAGCAGAAGGGCAAGGGTGTGGCAATACTGTGTATGCATTGTGTATGCAAGTCTCTGGCCTGGATACGAAAAGAATAGCTCATTCTACACAGAAATCTATATCCTATAAAATCCATCATTCTAGTAGGTTGTAAAACACACTGTTTTGGATTGACATTGAGTCCTAAGTCCAAGTGAAGAGTTTATCATGCAGTAAATATCATGATTAAGTTTTTGCAGAGAAAGCACCACCAACTGTCAGTCATCTAAATCTGCACACCTCAAGTTCTGAGAAATGAGAACACTACTGTCACACATTTGGTGAAGCCTACTGGTGCTAGAAAAAGAGACAAACGGAAAAGGCTTGTATTAATAAAAATCTTTCTCTATGGAAAACCTGAGAAACTTCTAATGCTGTGGTCTTATGCTGATGTAGAAGTAGGCCTCCTGTAAGATGATGGAGGTCAATCAATCTCCTTTGTAAACACACCAATAGGTGGAATACTTGGGAACTTTATGGCATCACCTAGACAAACAATGGCTAATACTCTCCGCCCCATCGATCCCTGATGGATTTCATGCTAATAAGAGGGCCAACTGCACACTGCTGAAAAAACCCTATTCTAATTTTATATTTGCATATGGCTCACAGTTCAGAGTTAGTCTAAGAGCATGAGTGTGGTGAGGCTGGCCTGGCTCAAAAATAAACTGAATCAGATTGAAGAGAGTCTCAGAACATGCAGTGATGTACATTCTACCAGGGCTGTTTTGGGAGGCCCCTAGGTTTAAAAAAATCTAGAAAAAAACTGCCCCCAAATGTCCCCAAATGCCCTCAAGATGTACGAAGCCATTTTCACCACATTTTAATTCTGTTGGGCCAATTTAGGCCCAGAAGAATCCTTTTTCAAAACAGGAATTAAGG
Source organism: Iguana delicatissima (assembly GCA_948472985.1). Taxonomy (NCBI): domain Eukaryota; kingdom Metazoa; phylum Chordata; class Lepidosauria; order Squamata; family Iguanidae; genus Iguana; species Iguana delicatissima. The sequence goes on from CAOKZL010002422.1 coordinate 348,961, forward strand.
AAAAAATGACTTCTCACTTCCTGACTGAATCCTTCCATCATGGTTTACATTACACAACTTTACATATACTTGGATCCCTATCACACTACACAGTTAAAGTGCTATTATTCCAACTTTAACTGTCCTGGCTGCACCCTGTGGAATTCTGGGCTTTGTAGTATGGTGAGGCACTAGAGCTCTCTTGCTGAGAATTCTAAACATCTCTCCCTAAACTGCAAATCCCATGATTCCATGCAATATTGCCATGGCAGTTAAAATGGAATAATAGCGTTATAGGTAGTGTGATAAGGCCCTTGATTCCATAGCAGAGGGGCTAAGAAACCCTGTTAGTGAATTGAGGAGATAGGTAACAGGACACTGGCAAGAATGTCTGGGTGCACATCAGGCTCTATCAGTGCACATTAGCACTCTCTGGCTGGTGTCCTGATGCACAACAGGACTTATGCTCGTTGGTCCTGATGTGCATCGGTCACTTTGCCAACTCACCTACTTAGCCTTAATTGCAGCCCTTGCTGGCTACAGATGTTATGGAATTGCCCAATTCTAATTTCCACCAACACAAATCCATTTATGAGGATGCAAGTCTCCAACAGAATTGTGGCTGCTGTTGTTATAAATGTCTCTCCTGGGCCTAACAGCCCTAGAGGCATAAAAAAAAGCCGCCACCACCCCCAACAGATGGTATTTGGGGAAAAAATTATTCTTTGCAGAGAGGTGCAGGGAGGGAGTACTGTTGGGAGTGGCAACCTTTGCATGCCTAATTGAATACTTAGTTTATTTGTATGTCTGTTGTTAAGCATAGAGAGATAGCCTAGAGAGAAAACTTCCTGTTTGCTGGTTAACACCTCTTCCTCTAGCATTCCTTGTTCTTTTTTGAAAAAGGTTCTCCGGCCATTTTGTCTCTCCCTTTTGTCTTTGCCTTTTGTCCTGAAAACATGCTCTGAGATCTCCTAACAGGGATCATTTTGCAGCAAGCATATGAGTGCTTTATTTTCTTCCTACCTACTTGTTCAAGAATTGAACCTGTGTAGACTATGCACAAGTTTTTGTGAGTAAACTCTTTTATATTTTTAACCAAACTGTTTTTGTGCTTATTTTCAGCTAGATTAAGTGTGTTTGGGGTGTAGTTAAAGAAGTGGGACTGGTGATCTGTTCAACTTCCGTTTTGTGCAATTACTAAAATAACTCTGCTGATTGAGAGTCTCATTACCAAAGTCAATATTCATTTTTTTTTTAATTTCCCCAACAAGTACTACCCTCCAAAATCTCCTGGCATGCTAATGAGCCCTTTTGCCTTCAATATTTGCCTTGTTGTGGTTAACTGCCATCAAGTCAACTTCAACTTATGGTGACCCTATGAATGAAATGCCTGCTGTCACCCTATCCTCAACTGCCCTACTCAGGTCTTGTAAATTCAGTGAAAAGTCTTCCTTGATTGAGTCTATCCATCTGTAATGCAGTCTCCCTCTTTTCCTATTGCTTTCCACCTTACCAAGCATTATTATCTTTTCTAGTGAGTACAGTCTTTTCATATACAATAGTCTTAGTTTAGTTATCTTGGCTTCTAGGGAGATTTCAGGCTTGATTTGCTCTAGGACCCATTCATTTGTCTTTTTAGCAGTCCAGGGTATCCATAGAACTCCTCTCCAGCACCACATTTCAAAGAAGCTGATTTTCTTCCCATCAGCTTTCTTCAGTGTCCATCTTTCACAACCATACATAGCAATTGGAAAAACAATGGTATGAACACTCCTAACTTGGCTTTTCTGTTGGAATGAGACTCCAGGAGACCAAAGATCAAATCCCCAGTTGGCCATGGAAAGCCACTGAGTGATCTTGGGCAAGTTACACATTCTCATCCTCAGAAAAAGATAATGATAACTCCCCTCTGAACAAATCTTTCCAAGAAAACTCCACAACAGGTTTTCCATATGGTCATCACAAGTCAAAACTGATTTGAAGGCACACAACAACAAAGTGTGATTCAGCAACCTCTATTTTTGTTCCAGCGCTATTCAACAGGAAATACGTGATCAGCATATTAACATAATCACAGAGTCTTCTCTAACCACAAAGCTCATACTGGGAAATATCTTCCAAAACAGCATGCACCTCCAGAACTTGCAGCAATTACACTACTTTGAAGTAAACAAAGCTTCAGCCAAAGGGAAATAACGTGGACCTCATATTCTCTTTGGTATAGTCATACTATTTCAAACAACCAAGACATTTAAAGATGTACTCTTGTTCACACCAAAACCCAATGGCAGATCATGGCCCCATATCTGCCACCTGTATGTGCCTCCGTTGTTGCCACAGCAGCCACAGCCATCATTTCCATTGCCACATATGTGTGCCTCCTCAACTGCTAATTCGAAATACTTAAGGAGCTAAAGGGTTCACCTTTAAGTCTTCAAAGATGTGGAAATTTCATAGCCTTGATTTTCCCAGGTTTGTGTGAATCTTACCTGCATTTTCTTTCCATCCTTGTTTTACAATAGTTATGACTTTATTTTCTTTGTGCACTGAAATTTGCACAAGCTTAATACATTTTTCAAGTTCACATGTTTATTTGTGCAATTTATCTAATTTATCCAACTTTTCCCTATTGGTTAAAGCATGCTTCTGCATTTTTTTTTCAGAAAGAGGCACGTTTTAAGCTGCTTGCATTTTAAAATGTGTGCACTGTGTGTACCTAATTAGACTATTAGACACACTCTGTGAGCCTCACACATGCTTGAAGCAAGATGCACATGTTCTCATGACTATTATTGGGAGGTTTGAAAACTTATTGTTGAGATTGTTGAATGCAATTAAATTTGTTTTCTACCCTAGATGCAGTTAGTTTACAAAGCCCTCAAATATGTGGATTCAGGTTACTTCAGGGGCCATTCCCCGCCGCCACCACCCCACCATAGCAACCCACCTGCACTGTCAGACCAGCATCAGAGGCTTCAATGTGTAGTCACCTTTAGGATCAATTACATAAATAGACAGAGGGATAGGATTTTGTGGGAACTGCCTCTTTTTGTGGAATGCTGTTCCAATCAATGTCTACCAGGCCTCAGTGTTATAGTCCATAAAGCAAACCCAAGAGTAAGGATTGGAGTAAGGATTCTTTTGGAGCCATTGTGTAGATCCTGCTCTACAGTTTTAATTATTATATATCATGACATTCAAACAAGGATGTTTGTTTTAGAGAAGCTGCCTTAAAAGGGATTGTTTCCCCTTAAATAAACAGTCAGCCTTCCACATTTGAAGGTTTCACTTTTGCTGATTTCATTATTCATGGATTATTTGCTGTCACCTCTGCTGCCTCCCTATGTCATTTTTTTTTTTTTTTAGGGATTGAAGCCTTGTGAGACTGAGTAACTGTGAACGAGCCTTGTAAGTCCCTATTAAAAATGGTGTGAGGCAGCAGTGGAGGTGGCAGTAAGCCCCACCAGCCCCCTGCTTCTGCCTTGTGAAGGAACCCTGATGCCTCAGAGGTATCCATGGTGGGTTGAATATGGTGATCGTACTTTTTTGTGTGTTAAATATTGTTTGGGAGGGCCTAAAGTTAGAAACAACTTCCACTCAATTTAGACACAACAAAAAAAGTTTAGCTATAATCAAGGAAGGAATTATACATTATACTCTGCTTTGAACTTCTTCAGTTTACAGGTAACAGGATTTGAAATATAGGGAGAAATGCAATGCTTATCCAGTAGAAATTATATAGTTAACTATCAGCACTAGTGACAACCTTGGCCACTCTCAAAAGGCACTGATGTTCAAGAACTGTGTCCATTCTGCTCTGTTGACACTCCTCTAAGAACAAGGCTTTCTAAAGTACACATGGCTATTAAAGAACAAGTAAAAATATTGGATGTTACATTGAGCAAGCTGTTTTGATACTTAGGTTGTTATGGGTTTTCCAGGATTTGAGGACATGTTCTCTTAGTATTTTCTCCTGATGTTTCGCCTGCATCTGTGACTGGCATCTTCAAAGGATCTGGTGGCATGGAAGTGAGACAGAGTATATATACTTGTGTAGTCCCCAGGTGAGAGGAAGCAATTTGCATATGTTACAGTTGGCCTGTGTGATGGCCTATTGTTAAATGGGATATCCCTCAGGGCTGTATTGTTAGTCAGGGGATATGCATAACAGTGCGTTAAGTACATTAGCCATCTATTGTATTGTTCCCTGTAGAGGGACCTCCAGAGTCTGGATGGTGTTCACTGGCATATTTTGAGTCTTGATTTTAGTGTTCTTTAGTACTGGTAGCCAAATTTTGTTTACTTTCCAAGTTTCTTCTTTCTTGTTGAAATTGCCCATGTGTTTATGGATTTCAATGACCTCTCTGTGTAGTCTGACATAGTAGTTGTCAGAACAGTCCAGAATTTCTGTGCTTTCAAAAAGCATTCTGTGTCCAGATTGGTTTACAACATGTTCTGCTACTGCTGATTTTTCTGGCTGGATCAGTCTGCAGTGTCTTTCATGTTCTTTAATTCGTGTTTGGATGTTGCATTTTGTAGTCCCTATGTAGACCTGCCCACAGCTGCCAGGTATGTGATAAACTCCAGCAGAAGTTAGAGGACCCCTCTTGTCCTTTGCTGAACATAGCATTTGTTGAATTTTCTTGGTCGGTCTGTAGATTGTTTGGAGGTTATGTTTCTTCACCAATTTCCCTATATGGTCAGTGACCCCTTTGATGTATGGCAAAAACACATTCCCTTTGGTTGGCTGCTTATCTTTACTTCTTCCGGGTCTTGAGGCTCTTCTGATGTCTGAACTGGAGTAACCATTGGCCTGTAGAGCCCAGTTTAGATTATTCAGTTCATCTTTCAGGAGGTGGGGTTTATAGATTCTTTTTGCACAATCTATCAGAGTTTTTATTGCGCCCCTGTTTTGATACTGTTTGATGGTAATAATTTGAATTTAAATGTCTTCTTTTGGATAGTATTTTATTCTGGGCCAATGTGGCATAGTAGTTTGAACACTGGACTATATGGCTCTGGAGACCAGGGTTCAAATCCCTGTACAACCATAGAAACCCACCGGGTGACCACTGGCAAGTCACACTCTCTCAGCCTCAGACGAAGGCAATGGCAAACCTCTTTGGAACAAATTTTCCCAAGGAAACTCCACAATAGGTTTGCCCTAGAGTTGACATAAGTCAGCATACAACAAGAATAATAGCCAGCAAAACAAAAGTATGCTTACTATAAAACTTAGGCTGATAAATAAAACCTTGCTGAAAATCTATAATTCAGTAAGGAAACATATTTCAAATCACTCCTATGGTTTTACCCCATTTTCCACAAGAGAAAGAGAACTAAAGTGAATTTGGAGTAGTCTTCTTACTATAAGAGTGGAGGGCACTGTATGATGATTAGGAAATTGAAAACTATCAGAGGCTCACTAGTAACCACTCCATGGAAGGAAAAGCAATGTATTTCTCATACTGTTGATAGCAAACCCTCCTAGTGTCTCCTAGCTATTATAACAAGGGGTTATGGCATGCTGTGTTCCTCTCAAATGAATGTACCAGAAGGAAAAGCATGAATTTTTGTGCTTGTCTCCTTCATAAAAAGGCAGGAAACCTACTGCCACCCAATATTAAAAGCAGAACACTACAGATCAGAAGGCTAAAGCTCACGCTATTGCACTCTCAATGCAATTCTACGCTATCTTCTCAGAGGAAAGTTTGTCAGTATTCAGTGGGTCTCATTCCCTCAGTGACAAATACAAGAGTAAATGAAAGAACCTGACACTCACTCCTGCGTGTGCTTTTTGTTGTTGTTAATATCCGCTCATTGGAACATTTGTTCCTCCTGTGAATGTGGGCAGACTTTTTTAAAGCACTCTGTCATCTTCCCATCCAGTCTTTGGGGTGAGAAGGGGTGGGGTAGGACAAGCCTTGCCCTCCACATTTTCTGGATTTCAGTACCCAGAAGCTTTAACCAACATGGCAAATGGCAAGAGATCATGGAAGCCATAATCCAGAACATCTGGAGAGCCAACATTTCCCCATGTTCATGCCTTGAAAACTCTCAACCATTCAAATTCTTTAATGGATGATGGCATGTGCTGTGTATGACAGTGTGTCATACCAGCCTTTCCAAACTTATTGTTTGGTTGAACTTTCAATAAAAGCACACAATAAGAATTTCTTTGGTTCAAAAGGTAGGAGAGAAACCAGTTTCTGCCATGATTTTTTATTTAGTTCTTAAAAGGGAGATAACAGAAACAGCACAGCATGAGTGGTACTCTGTGTGTCAACTGCCTTGGAAAACTGGACTATAAACTGGAGCAGGAGGTATAATGAAGTCCAGATCCAATGACAGCCATGTATAATATAGGCTCCATATAAAGTCTAAGATCTTCTGGGTGGGGGAGAACAGAGTTCTGCCTTAGCACTGGGAGACAAATCAGTGTAGAAGACAGCAGAATGATAATTCAGACTGATAGTTGCCATCTGAAGAGTTATCTTTATGCTGTTGGCAAAGCTAAGGAGATGGACCTGACATAATGACAGTTCCAGAAGCAGAAGAAGCTGTAGGTACGGATTTCATCATGAGCAAGAGGAGGTTCATAGGGCTAGATAGGTTATAGCAGTGGTAAGTGTAGTTGTGCTAACAGAAGTGGCTGCAAAAGGAAGAGAAGCTGGAGGCATTGGTGTGGTGGAAGACTAAGGTTATGGGGTTGCTGGGCAAATTGAGGTGATCGAGGTAGTACATGGAGGCAGACATGCCATGTAATGGATCTGTGGCAGCAAGACACTGGCCCAGTGCAGTGATCTCAAACAACAATGGTACCATTCCTGGTGCCACTATGGAGAATGAAAGTAACAGTGCCAAAAGTAATGGTATCATCCCCATGTAAAGGTGAATAAGAGAGGTACAATAGTAGATGATCATGCCAATGGTAATCACTGATACTGATCATGGTAAGACATCTAAATGTGATTATCCATGTTGATACTAATGTCTTCAGTAGAAATGGAAGCTAGTACATGATTGTCTGTGATAGTATGAAGATCTGTCATGGACAAAGGAGACCTGGATTTTGCAACCAAGTGAAATGATGGTGAGTGAGGACAATCCATAGTTGGACAAGTAGGTAAGACCAAAGCAATATACTGCAGCTACAGCTGTTGAAGAGTTAAAGTTGTTGGTACAAATAGTTGAGTGGCACCTGAAACCTCATAAGGTATTGAGCTCAATAGCATTGGATTGCCAGCATCTGCTGTCACTGCTACAGAATCAAAGAGGAGGTCATAATAACTCCAAGTGTTGAAGTAGAGAGTTCATAACTGTCAGCACGATCTTCGAACTCAAGTAAACCTTTAGATGTAGGCCTGTGCTTGTTCTCATTCTAGAGTTTTTTTATTTCTTTTCAATGTCAGTAGTGATATAGAGAGGGAGAGCATTTGCTTATGGATGGAGTATGCTTAAAGGACATCACTCCCCTGACTGGAGTAAGTGGCAGTTTAAGAGCTGCACGCAGCACTACCTAAATCAAAGGGGCCAGCAGATCAAAACAGATGGGACTGAAGGAGCAGAAGTTGGTGCCAAGTCAACCATAGACAGCAATGTTGATGGTAACAAGGTCATAGATGGGGCTGAAGTTGATCTAGCAAAAGGATAAGCAGATAATTCAAGGCATAGAGGGCTTTTTATCTGCAGATGCTTGTTTCATTGACAGCTTGATGAGCAAAGTAGAGGTATAATAGAACAATTTATGAGAAGCTGCATACGACTCCACCTTCAAAGTCTTCCTGGCAATAAAGTTTCAAATGAAACCCTTATTATAGAGAGCTTGGGCAATGAAGCCTCAACAAATCAAACACTGCTGGACAATATGGCCCTCTCTAAGCCAAAATGAATATTTAGAGTGACCATCAGACAAAGTTGCATTTCTCCCATAAGAAACACAGGATTTCAACGGAACTGTAAGGTATGGAGGTCTGAAGCTCTGAGGAGAAAGGGAAATATAACCTGTTTTGTTTTTTCAGATAGCAAGACAGAATAAAAGAGAAAGGCAAGTAGAAGGCGAAAGAAAAAGAATGGACAGACAGTACAACAGTGAGGAGGAGACTTCTCAACAGAGTACAGACCAGAAAATATTGGTCCTGCAGTCAATCAAAGCAGAAAAGTTTTCATTTCTGAAACTGTAGCTTTTGCAGGCGAGGACATGCACAATTAGAGGAGGGAATGATGTTCCTGCCAAATTCAGCTCCAAAACATTCCAAAGAGGGTGTCCACACAGACACAAAACCCATTTGTGTGAGATACAGAGACCACAATGAAGAAATGTTGTTTAGTGCGGAGAAAAAAATGTGTATTTCACACAGAATAATTCCCAAACTGTGCAAAGTTTGTCCTATCTAGGATTCTCCTCTTCATGATTTCCCAACACTCAAGAAATTTGGGGCAAAGGGGTATCATTTTTTTAACATTTTTTAATAGTCTTTCCATTCCTACTCTAGAGCGGTATGAAAGAAATCTGAAGGAAGGGAAATACAGGAGGTATAGTATCAAATTGATATAAAAGAGCCAGGAAAAAGCCAGGGAAAGTTCAACATATCTCAGAGGCAGCAGCAGATGTCCTCATGGTCCTTGAGGGAGAAGAGGGAATCCAGTGACCCCAGAACAGGGTAGATAGTCAAGGAAACTATTGCAAACAGGAGAGGCCTCATAATGTCTCAAGCAGCCACAGACCCATGAAGCCAGGGAGTTCTCTCAAACACAGCAACCCAATTATTTTGTGGTTGTTTAGAGATGGGAATGTTCCATATGTCACCAAGAATCACTAAAACATCAAGGGCTAGTTATGTTTTGTAATGTATCTGAAGCACTGCCAATGGATTTTATGTGTTAACTGCTGGGCAGGAAGAAATTGCACAGCACTTTCTAAGTTGTATGTATCCTTAAAAATAGATAGGACTGTCTTGCTCTTCCTCCCACTGAAAGAAAAAACATTAACTCATTAAGACACATGGAAAATAAAATTGTCAGGAGAACTAAATATATTTATAAATAAATCTAAAATATTAAAAATGGATAAAGTCCTTATTTATGTGTGGTAGTTTCCACTATTGTATTGCTTCTTTAATGTATCAAAATGAGCTTGTGTTGTTTTTAAATTTAAGAAAAACGCAGACATTATACAAGAAAATCCATCTATACCTCTGAAATTATTGGAATAGAAGTATACAACCTACAAAATACTGTGATAGAGGCAGCTGGGGTTTTTCAGAAGAGTGAAAGCCTGAAATAAGAAGCAACATTTTCTTCTAGCACTATGTTCTTTTCTCTTTTTTCCCCTTATTCAGATCAAAGAGCACCAGCAGCATATTGCTGCTCATCTTATTCTCTATTTTCAGTTTGTCCCTGAAGGTATTATCTAATGTAATGTTGAACTTGCTGGCTTTTGGGATCAAAACATTCTCATAACCCTAGATCCCTAAAGGTTTCTGTGATCATCCAAGCAAAATCTGCAACAAATCTGGCAAATTGAAAAACAGTTGATTTATTGAGGCTTTAGAAGTAGCTCTAAATGCATAATGTACTACCCATACCTGTAGAAAGCATACAGTCAAATAAGAAAGAAAAAGCAAAGCAGAACCCTCAAGTATTCATTTAGCTTTAGGAATAGCTGTAGGAGCTGCTCACAATCAATTCATTCTACTCCCTGCCACTCATCTAAACTTTAGATATTTTAAAAAGAGTTTTCCAAGTCAAGTGTTATTTTTATTTTGTTTTCAGTCATCCACTCAGAGGTCTTAAATGTTCATGAAAAGTTTCTCCTGGAGTCCATGAACAGTTTTATCAATATACAGTGCAAATCTTACTGGTTTATTTTGGAAATAATCCTCATTTCGGCTCACACCACAAATTCACAGAGGAGGGTTATGTCCTCTTGGGACTAGCGGGGGAGCTTCACATGATAAAGTTCCATAGCAAAAACCATTGTTGGTGGCTCCCTCCTGTTCATGGGGAGGAACACATCAAATGACAGAGGCAAGGAATCACACACTAAGGTATCATGCTTTTTCCAGTTGACCGTTACTGTGGTTTATAGTCCAAACCCAAGGCTTACTAAAATTAATTTGATATCATAAGACTGACCATTCCCAACTGCTCCCCTCCACATGCTTGTGAGGCCCCCAGACAAGCACACAGGAATACGGCCACATGAGCTGAAAAATACAAGATAAATCCAGGCAGGCCAGTAATTTGTTGGAATGCAGCTTCAGGAGACCTCCAGGCAAGTACACTTTAAAAGTACATTAAGTATGCATGAGGCATACAAAAGATTCTCTGCCCCGAACAGGCAGCTTGACGAGATTAGCACTTCCGAATAGCCAACTGTCAAGCACTCCCCATTTGCATACTGTCTGTGCTATTGACAGCGTCATCAAACTCCAATCATTCAAAGTACTGACCTTTTGGAGGCTTTGTCTCCAACCTGAAACCCATTGTTTTCCCCAGGAACGGACTACCCTACAGGCACATTTTCCCCTATAAGAACCCTTGATTTTGAGCGCTTCAACTGACTTTCTTCTGGCTATCTGGGCTACAGGATCAGGTGTAGTATTTCCCCTGAAAAATCCCTCTCGAAATCCTCTATCAAACCTCCTCCCTTTACTCTCTTAGGTCTGTGTGAGTGAGTGCATAAGTGTGCAGTGACTGTCCTTTAAAATAAAGAAAAACAATTATAATTTACTTTGGCTTGGTTTGTGACTCGGCCTGACCCCGTAAACATTGGGTTCAAGATCTCGCTATGTTGCCCTGCCTCTCGCATTGCTTTAGCTTGTGCTCTAGCTAATTCCCATTCCCCATTATTTGGAGCACATTGAGGTGTCCCCCATGGGACCCCAGAAATCAGGGTAACAGACTCCCAGTTGACTTCCAGCTTAGAAAAATATAACTCTTGAGTTTGAAACGACCTGGGCAAAAACATGGTAAAATTGCCCCTATACCTTACCAGAGACCATGGGACATTTGATATTTAAAAAAAAAGCTTATATCAAAAAATTCACAAAATAAATATGTGGGATGCTGGAGGGGTAGGAGGCTTCAAAAATTGTCGCAGGGCCCACGTGCAGCCTTAGGACCACAACTTTCCCCATGCCTGGTCTAAAGAGGCACTGGATACTAGCAACTTGTGAGCACAATTCTGGTTTCCACTTTCTTTGATATCAGTCTGTTACAAAGACTGATTTTTAACTTTTATAATTTTTCTAGATTCCCCTTACAACCTCAACTATTAAGGAAAACTGGGGGAGGCAGGGAGAGTGACATATTGCATTCACAAAATTACAATCACCTGATATCAAGATCACCCAATATTGGCAGCTCATGAAGAAATACATACAATTTGGGACAGCTTTCTTGAATTATATGTGGTATAAAGCCTTAAGCTTATGACAGTTGGAATATACCACTCAGTATAACTCAGGTTTACTGCTTTATTTATCTGTTGTTCTCTTTCTTTCTTACTGAACTGTAAAAAGTAAACTGTGTTAAGGAAAATGATACAACTTTGAAATACAAGGCTGGGGTGTGACAGGTGAGTGAGAGGTAAGGCACTTAAGAACTTGTATCTGAAAACTGAATAAACTGCCCATTAAAAAAGTACAAACTGAGCATATACATGCACAGAGGCCTGCAAATGGACAACTGATGTATCAAAGAAAATGGATGGATATAAGCTGAGGAAGCAGAAGCCCCCAATAAGTACAGGTGCTGTCCCAGCACCCTTATGCACACTTTTACCTAAAGGCAGAAGTAGCCATGCTGGCCATAAGAAAAAATCTAATTTTATTAGATTATTATTAGATTATTAGCATATTGCCTTTACTGGGCCAATCAAAGGGCAAAAGAACGTGTACAAGCTTTTGAGATTTCCAGCTGTCTTGATGAGGCTAGATGTTACAAAAAGCAGGTGGTGAAGAGAAATAATTTGATGTTAAAGTCTGGATAGTGTTTCAAGATGGAGTAAAAGAAGAAAGGATCTGTAGATTTTACCTACTTTGCTGACTGTCTGAACAGGGTGCTCAGTTTTGCCTTATGGCTGGTACTTGTATATGAGCTTGCTCTGTTATTTTTAACATTGCATTCCTTGTCAGAATGAGGAGAAACTCTGCTAACTCAACAAACAGAGTAATTTTCTTCTCTTTGTTTCCTCCTCCAGGCACCTTTCAGCAGAAATCTTTCAACCAATATTCTCAGTTCTTCCTCTTTTTTCCATTAAATAATTTGCTTCAGATAACTATCTTTTCCTCCTGCAACAACAGTTCTAAATTTCAGGTCTGGTTTCTTATTTCAAGCCATTTTGTATCTTCTTTCTAAATGTTCAGTTGTTTGAAGCATAACTAGAGTACTCAGCAGATACTATCTAGAGAACTCACAAGCCTGCACATTTTTGTAGCATTTTGGTTGGTCCTAATAAATGCATTGACTGTGAAGTCAGTTCATTTTTTCTCTCTCTCTCCCTCCCTCTCATGGATCAGCACAGCTATCTTTTGTTTTTTCTTAACTGCCATTCTGTGATTCTTTATCTTCTAAACCAGTAAACTACAAAGGAAGTCATTTTACAGTTAATTTGTTGAGCACATTGGTGCCGATGTAGAAAATAGATGTGCTGTTTCTACTGAAGACACCGAAGAAATTAGGTTGTGCTTTAAGATCAATTACAGATATAGTCACTGGTATAAAGCACTGGGAAATGTGTCATCCTGCCATTTAGACTTTCCTAGACTTTCTAGACTTATTTTTCCTTCCTGTTTTCCTCTCTCTAATTTGGATACCTATTGGTTTCAGTATCCACTATAACAAATGGGAGAGGAAAGAGAGAAATTTGTTTATTTGTGTCTAACACAATATAATCAGTCCTTTGCATATCTAACATATTTCTTGTGTTATGTTTAGGGTATGGCTATACAGTTTTTTTAAGCTGTCTTCCTCATATATGTTTATGCATACACATTTTTCTATGAACACACACATCCACAATTTTACCTTTCTCTATCTTGCATTACGCTTCATGGAATATCTTTAAGTTTAGGATAAAACTCACTTGGGACTGAAATATTGTTTTCATTATCAGAGATAAATCACCAAATTACCAGATTTTCTTGCTTTCAACTTTGTCCTCTTCAACACATAACAAAAACTATCAAACAGAAATTACTATTCATGTGTGTTTACATAAAGAAGAAAAAATACTTATAGGTCCTTTCCACATGGGGAGGTGTGAAACGCGGGGAAACGGGGCAGCGCACACAGGAACGGAGTTTACCTTAATCTGGGTGGCTCTGTCCCCGCGGGGAGCAGTACGCATTCACCACTCTATCCGGCGGCGGCCAAAATGGCGTCCGGTAGCTTCCGGCGTTGCTGCGCCAATCAGGGCAGCGCGCCAGCCAGAAGCCTGCACCTGGGCAGCTCTGCAGGGACGCGCTTGCGAGCCCCTGCAGTTTTTCACGGGGCGCTGCGACGGGCTAGCACGCTCTTGTTTAAAAAGACCACTTGAAAGATGGTCTTTATAAAACACGCGGTGCCACCCCCGTGGCCGTGCGAGGGCGCTTTGAGGTGTAGAACCTCACCTTTTCAAACCGCCCTAGCGCACCCCGCAGTGTAGATGACCTCCTGGTGAGGTCGTCCCAGCATGGGCTATATCCCCGTGTGGAAATCGCCATAGAGAGACACTACAGGTATGGAGGAAAGAATGTGTAAAA